>OX359248.1:8713438-9092438 GCA_947179485.1 Allacma fusca
CTCTGCTTCTCCGCCGACTATGAATGGTAGTAGAGTAATGGCAATGACAACATGTTCCTTCCCATAATCTCTTTTAAGAACCTCGCTGATACAGTTTAACTTGCTAATTGCATGCAAGATGCTAAAAAGATAATTCCAAGTCAAGGTATATTTCTCCAGTTTGTTCTTCATGTTTTTTTTGTCCCTTTCAGTTTACAAATATTCTCTTAACACACTGAAATGTTCCCCCCAATTTGCTCATGAGAATTAGCGCTAATTTGCTGAATTCCGAGCAGCTTTGGTGTTTAATAATGTCATCTGATCGTTCCTAGTAATTCTACGTCCGTCACACTGTTATGAGCATAAAAGTAAAATGGCGTGAAAGCATAACCATTAATTTGTGTTTTATGACCATCGTAAACATTAAGGTTTGTGGTATCAGTGTATGTATGTATGCATCTTCTGTATTTTTAGAGGTCTGCATTTGGATTGCATGGGAGTACTTAGCTATTGTAAGAACCTTATCTGCTGATCGGTAACTTTATACATGGGATACCTATGAAATGCGATGATTAAATTTGGGGTGATGGGTTCTTACGACAACAGTTTCCCAGGCAATATATCCTTAGGTTATTAATAAATAGTATTTCTGTAGGAAATCATACCATTTCAAAAGTTGATGTGTGTAAGAACTGCCGTCAAATTATGCAAATTCTTGGTTGAGATATTCTTCGGGAATATTGCTGAACGACTGGGTTTTTGTGGTGCAGTTGTAGTAGAAACTTATTTGCTTGAGTCGAAAATCGATACAACTCTCACGTTGATACAACCCATAAAGATGTACGAGGAACTATAGCAAAAGTACTGCAGTATAATGCGTAAAGTTATTCTTGTGAAACTACGCTTCGTCCTGTAGTTCCTCACTCTAAATAAATTATTACAGGATGTAAAAAAAATTATATCACTTTCCACAGGGAATTATTTATAAGGAGGGTAGTCTATATATTGACCCTGCCAGAATACGGAGATGATGAGATAGAATTCAGAGGTTGAAAGTAACTTGGTAGCAATGAGTTGTGAACATTACAGAGTTTATTCTGTGTGTTGAAACTAATTGAATTTGTGGTCAGACCTGGTGGTTTCCCTTGTTGCTTTGAGAATTCCTGTAGTAATATTTACTAAACTAGCAATTAAACTGATGATGAAGAAAATGTCCCAACATTGTTTAACACATGCAAGGACTGGGCTGAGCGTAAGAGGCAGGCAAATTCAAGGACTTGTAACCAATGGCTTGTTAACCAACGAGGTTAATTTGGGATAACATGAGATGAGAAACACAAAGTTTTACTGCTTAGCAATCTCGTAGACTCACATTGACACACATGGAGATGGGACATGTGAGCAGACGGACTTGAGTAAGCGCTTCCCAAGCATTACTCACAGATGACTGTATAATATTGACTATTTGGTCAGCATAATAGATTTGACTGTGCGGAGTAAAAGTCAACGGAAAGGATGTTCTACGGACTAGTGACACCACTCCACTGTACTGGGAGAAGAGATAGGGAAATGCAGAGAAGAAAATCACAGGACATGACACAAAATTACTTTCACTTGAGCGAATGTCCAGATCCTTGTTGTGACGGAGACTATGACTTGACTATGGAGGCTGACTCCGAGCACAAACAACTATTATCTCTGATGGGCTCGGGTGGAAAAAAACTGGTTGGGATGATAAAAGCGGAAATGTTATTTGGTGATGATGAGGTTTTGATGGGGAATCCCGTATGTGAGTAGTATTCTAAGGCTGAAATTCTAGTTCCTTGTCTCATTTCTCTTGTGAAGGACTACCTCTCTGGCTCGACGTGTTTGTTATGGTGTTGCGGATGGAGAATGCAAATTATTCGTACAGAGAAGGCGTCATCCAGAGAAAGGGCGTTCTTCCCACGGATGGCCTGCGTGAATTCTCCCAGCGTTACATGTGGCTTCCACACATAAGTAACAGCCGGGGCAAAGGAGTGAGGGAAAAAAGACGAGCGAAAACATTACCAGGCAACGAGAACCAGGCAACTCAGACTCTGAAACCCTGACGTTGTGAGTAGAGAGAGAGAGCAACCCCAGTTCCTTATGTACACATTCTCTTCCGTCTCTGCTCCGGCAGAAAGACTGGCTGCATAAAAGAATCTCATATAGCCAGAGCTACTATTCCATTATATAGATATACTTATATAATTATATATACAATACTCCCGAATCTCCGAATCGGAGTTTGGTGTAAAGGTAAAGCATTGGACCCTGAATCTCACCACTGCTTCTGCTACTGTACTTACGTACACTCCTTTACAGACACAGTTTGAGAAAACAACATTGCCCAGTTGATCACTGAAAAACAAGCCTTTGAAATTGGAAGGGTTCATATATTGTAGCACAAATTTAAATTATCCTCTGAAAACATTAACTCGATTTTTGATGTAAATACATTTTTTTACATCTTCTACTGCTACTACTTCAAGGTTCCATATACAAAATGAAGCCATCAATTCTAAATGGAAAGACTTTGCTGAGTCTTGAGTCTGAAATTGAAATAATCATCCTCAGAATTTGAGGAAACAATATTACTGTCGTGAGAAATGGGAATTTTTAGTACTTTGAAAATAATTTTTTCTGAACTCAAAAGAAATCAATTTTAGAAAACTAGGCTAACTTCTGAAAACGAAATTTTTGTACGCAGTCCCATATTAATTTTCTGACTACTGATAATCCCTGTACAAAACATGTTAATTTGGAATTTTAAACGACAGACAAAATGTAGAAGTGAATTGACTGCTCCTGTAGTGTAAGGAAAGATCAGAACTCACCATTTTGGATATTCGAGAAATTAGTGGAGAAGGCTACTGCTCCCTCTGAGATCCTGTTACTGACTTTCAGTGAGGTCAACAGTTGACGAATATTAAAAACCGAAACTATTTTATTTTTTACTTGGATTTATCCTTTTCATGCTAGAGCTATGGTTTCTCACTCTTCCTACATGTGCTTAAAGTACAGAACGCATTGGAGCCTTACGTAGTGTTTCTAAATCCTTTAAATTTACCCTTAAAATTCTGAAAAAAAAATCCAACGCATGGAGGAATTGAGTATTTTTTACCAGCTTTCCTTGCCTATGAGCTATGGTGAGGGCTGAAGCGCTCTTGACACCTTGTCGTTGTAAGATTTGGTTAATATAAAACAACTTAAAGACAGGGCAATGCTGGAAGAGTTTAACTTTGGGTTCAGTGAAATTCCGTCATTACGGGCTACTTCTCTTCTGCTCTTGCCATTATCTGTATGGAGTCCTACTTGAATAAAATAAAAAGAATGTTTTAACTTGTGCTCGTCTCTCATTCTTCCCTCTTGAACTTTCTCAGGCTACCTATAGGTATTCGGAAGCCCAGCGTTTATCTTTAAAGTTGAAAATGATGTGAAGCTTGATGAGAAGAAAGATAGCTGAAGAAGGAGGACAAAACCACATGAAAAAAAAATGTAGCCTACATTCATTAGGATCAGTCTGAAGCGTAAAAGTTTCTATAAAATGTAGATTATGTGCGCACATTAGCTGTTTTCAATACGGAGAAATGCTACGTAGGCTTCGCTGTTGAGTTGCTCAATTCAAGTGAATACCAGGGAACATTCGTCAAATAAGCTGGGAGACGTGTAATAAACGCCTTTGCCATGAGTACAAAAGGATTTTTCAGGGCAGAAGGAAATACATATCCCGTCATGTTTACGTGCTTTTACTTCTTTTCTTCTTCACATACATATGGATTGCACATTCACATACATACATATATGCACATGGCACGTTTACACCCGTTTTTTTGCACTATGCTCCTCATCGACGGTTCCACGACGTAAGTCTGGTTTGAAGGAGAGGTAGTCAGAAATGATTTTCAACTTTTCTCTCCCTCACTCGCATCAAACCTCCAACTTTTGACTACGCCGTGAGGAGACTATCCTTTTAGAAAATAATGTGAGCTCGTTTAACGGCCCTACTAGATCCGTATAAATATGTATTGGATTTTTCTCCCTCTAGAACCTGTACAAGAGCTCAGACCATAGCATATGATTTTTGTTTTGCAAAAATCGATGTTTCACAGCCTCTGGACCTGAATTTCATTTCGTTCCTGGTTTCATTTTCCTACAACACATTTCAGTTAACTTGCTCATTCAGGAGTTTTGTCAGATCCGTTTCTGCAAGCTCAACTCATATTTTAACTAGGATTTTACAGAGCCAAGGAAGAAACTTTGATGCTATTTATCACTGCCGTAATGTAATTATCTATATGCATTTCCTTTCTCTCCATCAGTAACATCTGTACTGTTAGAGATTGGTATACAGTACTTTCATTTACGTTGGAGTCGAAGTTTTCTTTGCATTTGAAATTTCAATTAGGACCAAATGATATGCATCGGTAGAGCAACACAAATCATTAAAAAAATCAGCAAATGTAGCATTCCTGAGTCTTCTTTGACTCTTTTAAAGCTGGGGCTGTGAGTGTGGGCGTATTAGTTTTCATCAGTGATATCAAATGCCGAAAAGTTTTTTTTCCTTTGAGACTTCTAGTTACATTCGTTTATCTATTCTTGGGTTGCTTAGGATTAGAGTCTCGATGAATTTTGTTTACTTTACTTAAAACACACATACATATGTATAATGTATCTATACATATGCCCCGGTCAATAATATGTGTGTTTTGGTGAAACCTATGAAAATTGTATGAAGACATTATATATAGTGTACGTGAGCATTACAACCTCTGTTTGTTCAAGTATAAACATCCGATATGTATACTTATGTAGATAGACACATACATATGTACATAGATTTTCGTTACGACAGACAGAATCTCACGACCGGGACTTACAGAGTATTACGGGCCTTCGTAGTGTTTACTCCTTTGGGGTTCACACAGGAGATATTTTATTTAAAGGGAGGACACATAACTCTCTGTGTACATACTAGGGCTGAGGTGCAAAAACTTCAGAGTTAGATACACCCTGGGGATTAAATTAAAACGTTTATGGAAATAAAGGGATCGATTTCATCAGTCTTTTGTGGGGTGATGATCATGGCATGCATTGGAGCTATTCCTAGAGAAAACAGCCTGAAGGACACGATCTCTGGAAAGGTGCCTTGAGAGCATAATTTGGATCAGCCCTTTTAGTTGAGGTAATTCCACGCTATGGAAGTTAGGAAGGTCAAACAGTAAATTAACATGGAGATTATTCCTGGGACCAAGTTCTAGGTACAACCATTCGGGTGAACTACGGTGTCTGAAATGTACACGGAAAGAAACAATTTCGGTACTATTGGTAACTACACAACTCAGGCTCTTATGAATGGGCTCTTGTCCCATTCGAAAAAAGAACTTTGTATTCTAATCAAACATTTACGAGGGTTTCAAGAAGCAAATAAAATTCACTTGAGTGCCTCTGGTTCCATTCAATCACTCTCATAGGTTACTAGAGGTTCAACAGGGAAGCTTGTGTCAAGTACAATATATTTAGACTGCATAAAGCATTCTTTAACATGCTGGGCTTGGAAATGTGTAAGTAGGGTTACGCTAATGTAGAATTTCAGGGAAGCTGAAGAGCAATGCTAAGCCTCGGGCCCATTGGAACGATTTATTGACCAACTCTGGTACCATTGCTCGAGGTCAGGGCAGACGTGAGAAAGGAGCTGCTACACAATTAAACATCAGATTTGTGTGTATAGTACATGCTACATGTTAAATGATCAAATATATGCTCTGGGACCAAACCGTCGAATCAATGATTGCTATATCGCTCCAGTCAACTAATACGAGATAGACGTTAATGAATTAAACACGGCCTCTTAGATAATTTTGAAACTATTTGCATTCTATGGTACTGTGTGCTCCTTAAATGTGCAAGCCTCTCTTTTTCGTAACTACATACGTACTACCATACGACTATCCCATACATATTACAGCTAATTACTCAAGTATACGTATCTGTATTTTGGGGTGAAATATCTTCCAAAACAATGCTACTCTGTAGCGATTTCGGGTACGATAACAATAGTTATAGTATTTATGATGGCCGCCTCTTTAATGGAACGTCAACGCTTATAATCATTGTTTTGGAGCGACTTCAGCTCTCTACAATAAATTTTATTAAATGATATAACCCTATTTATTACTGTGAAACGAGCCCGATACTCCAGTCTTTGGACCAGCTTTCGAGGAAAGTATGGATTACTTTTTCCCCTGCTTGCCAAAATTGTATTATAACGTGTAATTCTAACAATATCTAATTTCAGTATGTCTCGACCAGTAGCATTTCAAATGTATACTAACCTGGGGTAATCCCTAATATTGTTTCCTTGAACCTACGTTAATTCAATGTTGACCTGGGAAAATATCATAATGAGTTTAGTAAGGTGAAACTTAATTTTTTCAAAACTCAAATACGATTGAGGAAAGATGATACTCACTAGGACTGGGATGGGATATGAGAAACCATAAGACGATAGGGATGTACACAGGGGCCTGTCTGTGTACACAGCACATAGGATCGGCGAATATTTCGTAAAGTAAATATAGCATCATGGGAGCTTCAAATTAGCTCATGATTTGGGCATGTAATGAAAGTTCAGCCATATGAGGAAACTCTTTTCTAGAAATCAGTTACCCGTTTTAATCTCGTTTCAACACCCTATATATTCAACGGTCGTTTCAACACCCTATATGTGTAAGGGGAAATGTTGTGAAATATGCATGCAATAAGTGGGAAACGCAAAGTGAATGCACTGTGAACACCTACATATGTTCCTGCACATCACAAGCTCAGGTACTCATGCAGGGTTAACTCGCTGTAATCTAGCTAAAGGCAAGTGCACGAGTGGAAATAAAGTGAAAGCACATTTTAGTTCGAGAATTGCATCTACATCTACCCAACCTGACACTTTGATCTGCGTAGGTCGAGTATCTAAAACCAACTTTAGTTTCCTAATCCATATCCTCCAGGATCCAGTAAGTAAAAGTAAATGGAAGTCCAATTTTCTAAGTCATTTACAAGCATTTATCAGTCGAATACAGGAGTGCTCAAACTCTAACATTATTTTACCATAATTGAAACTTTCCAACTAAATTGTCAAAATTTACCGAACAGTTATTTGCTACATACATACATACTGTACGTATCTAGTATTTACCTTTAGTTTCAGCAACTTTTCCCTCAAAACTTTCACATTGCTTTGTACATATAGTCAAGGTGCACAAACAAAATAATGATTTACTCCCGAATTACTCTCAGCGTTCCTATAAAACTGAAGGCTTTCTTCAAAAAATATCAATTATTTTATAAAATCTTACATTGTTACATATACTCTCAGAAAATAAAAAGCCGCTTGCTTACATTCCTGTCCAACTAATAATTTTTTCACACACCCACAAATAATGAAGGGTAGCAATTAAGGTTTACTTTTTGGCGAGTACGCCCATATTATATGTATTTACTTACGGGACATTATTTAATGTTAAATTATTTATAGAAGCCATATGGTATAAATACATTACACTTCTTCACTAAGATGCACAAATTGTGCATGCTGTAAATAATAATACAATAATGACAAACCCTGAATTCTAACAATAATATTACTATTATTTAGTTCTTACTTTTCTTTCCCTATCGTCTTGCTGAGTACAACGTCATGACCCCTGCATAATATGTAATTACCTGATCATCTCATTTATAGATGTAATTTGACCTGGCTTTAATTAAAAGTTAAAATAGTTTATGTAGTTTACGTACAAGTTACATTACACTAAATTGATTTACTACTATCCTTAAACAAACATTGCTACAATTTTCACAATTCTTTTGATTGTAAATACAGAAAAAAATGTTTTACTGCCCTACATCGAACTGATAGGATCAGTCATTTTAAATGATCTATCGAATTGTAATTTGAGATGATTACTGTAACACTATTATTTATGATGGAAAATCGTCCTATCGGATGCCTATCATTTAAATTATAATTAAAAAAAACAGATCACTACTAAAAAAACTACTAGTTCAAACCCCACTTCACCAGTCCATGGTTTTTGCAGCCCAAATTTGCAACCGCAGTAGCAACAAATGTGACAGGGTTTGAACGAAGTAAAGAATATGTTTTTCCGGAAGACAACTGTTTAAAACAACAAACCTGGTCTCATGTTTTCATTGTAAAGATTCTTGATAGATTGATTTAGTAAAGGCTTCTTAAAATAGCCTACAGCACATCATTCAGGGCTCACAACACAGAAATTATATAATGTAGGAATACATAATACCAGAGAGTCGTCTCGTGTAACTAGGTCCGGATCATTCAATTCGAATCCATGCTCTTACAATTAGCCTCAAAAAGTCAAGACACACCTCATATAACTAGCTACTTTAACTTTTGAAAAGTTTGTAAATAATGATGATTATTTTAACATATGCAGGCAATCATGGGAGGGGAGTTAAGTGAATTTTAATTTCACCTATTTAAGCAGTCCTCAAGTATTTGAAGCAGTACGTTGATTACACGTAATGTTACACATTTTGAATCCCAAAATCCTGTTTCTTGATTTCGTATACAAAAATGGCTGCATGAGCTTGCCCAGCTCGATGCACATAAAAAGCAGCAGGGAGCCCAAAATACGCCTGTCATACATAAGCAGAAAATTCCCACAATGCCCAACGTGCCTTTTTCAATTTCGATTGTGAAACCCCAACGACTACTCCAAAATCCTGGAGAAAATCGATGCGCAAGAGCTTTTGAAGTATTTTTGTTTTTACCAATGCACTTTTTTGTTGTCATTGGTAAATTAACGTTAATTTCGTAATGCTTAAGTTTTTGTACAAGTAAATGTCTTTTCCATAGTTTTTACATCGTTTTAAAAAAATCTATGCGCATGTTAATGCCGTTTTGTGTCTGCACATCCCGATTAAAAGCATGGGTTTAGTGTCAGTTGCCAGTTCCAATTCCAAATATTGTTAGTTTAAATTCTTTATCATACATGCTGTATTTCACTCTTATTTCTTTGAGTATCAGCCTTGCTTATGTATATTCTATGCTAAATCATATTATTATTTGTTTTATCTCTTCTAGTTAAGTCAAGTGATTGGTAAAAAAATGACATATTTGTGTTTTTTTTATATGTATGTCATATGGACATGAGACTTGACATGACATGGCGGCATGAGCCATTAAGATCACAGGTGTTTCTGGATTGTGACAAGAGACGACTAACGATAATGGCAATGAGTGGATCCAGTATACATACTTAATATTTACATTTGCAGTAAAATTTCACGCTATACAATGATGGACGCCTATCCTACGGGTAAATCCTACAAATATCCTATGATGTAAGCGTCAACAAATTAGTCCCAATGTATGGTAGATGAATAAGCAGGTACTACAAAATTCCCATCGTAAAATAGGAAATAGGCTAATGAAAATCCAACGCAGGTATACAAAAGGAAATAGGTTGGTTAAATTTAAAATGTGTATTTCCAAGTTGAACATAGAAATATTTTGCTAAATGTTCAAACTAAAAAATCTACTCTGTCAAAAATTACCAACATTTTGCTTCCAACGCATTTTAAAATTTTCGTCTACTCCGAAATGCAAGCAAATAGCCTATTTGTAAGCAGAGGAGTGGAATACTCTTGAATATTGTATTCAAAATAGTACCCCCTTAAAATACATTCCATATTTGACATTTTTCTCGCCGTAATTATTTTATGCTACTAAGTATTTCGTATTTTTTCAGGACCAAAATTTCAATTATTGTATTTTATATTTTGAAGATCTATGATCGAATGTGATGGTAAATAGGGGATGATTTATAAGGAAGGCTGTAGGGTAGGGACTTCACTGCCCACACGTTTGAGTCATAGGGGATAATCAACCGAGGACTTGAGAAAGTAACAAAGGCTGGAAGTACTGAGCTAGCTGGAAGGCGTGGGGTGCTCTCTAGTGTGAGTAAAGTGAGAGTATTTGGAGAGCCCAGAGATGCCTGGCTGGACTTAATAATAGCGACGTGGATGTTTCACGTATTCAAGTTTTCCTGCTTATGAGTAGTATCGTGGAGAAATAGGAGTGATGGACCTGGTGGTAGGGAGTAAAGCGTAAGGAGTAAGTAGTAAAAGCGAGGAATATTATAAGCATAGGAAGACTGGCAGGCTGGATGTTTTAGTAGTGGTGGAAATGTAAAGTGTTGGCTGAAGCTGTGGAAGGATCTGGCGGAGAGGAAAAAATGTTAACAAATATTGGATGTGTTGTGGACTGTGCAGTGGTGGAGAGTGTGTTCTAATATATAGTCTTTCCTGATTCGTGATCGGCAGTCGGCAAAACTTCTGCCAACAAGCATTGCTTTTGCTGTCCCTGTCACGTCAACATATTTAACTTTAGTTTCGTGACTTTGTATGGTGTTAGGTTTGTCATAGTGTTGGGCCCACACATTTCGAGAGGACTGTAATTTTTGAAAACTTGGAACCATGGCAGGGGCCGGTAGTGGAAATAAAAATAAAGGATCAGCTTCCTCCTCATCCTCATCCTCCTCCTCCTCCAGTGGTAGTGGAACAAGTGCTAACAATAAATATTTAGGATCCCTCAGTCTAATCACATTCGCTGTCCTCCTCATTGCCTGGCTCACCGGCTTTCTGTCCCGTCTCTTTTCTGTCATACGATTCGAGAGTATTATTCATGAATTCGATCCTTGGTGAGTTCCATTTTCCATCTTAATCATATTTTCCGACGTCAATTTATGGATTTATGGATTTTTTATATGTCCTTACCTGCGGGATGACGTGTGCTTTGAAACGTATATGAATGGCTTTGGAAGAGTGGTTAATTTGCCATTGTGGAAGTGTATGTATTTGAGGGAATGGGATTGAGTATGTATTTGAGGGAATGGGATTGAGTATGTATTTGAATGGGATTGTAATGTCATGTTGAAAGACTGCGTGGTGTGGAGATGAAAATAAGGATTGACCATTTGAAGGAAACATGAGTTTTGACATTGGATTGTTTATTTTTTTTCCTCAGGTTTAACTATAGAGCTACGGCGTTTATGGTGGAACATGACTTTTATAAGTTCTTGAATTGGTTCGACGACCGAGCATGGTACCCCCTGGGTCGTATCGTCGGTGGAACCGTTTACCCTGGTCTGATGATCACTTCGGGATCAATTCACTATATCTTGTCTTTGCTCAACATTCCTGTCCATATTCGAGATATATGTGTGTTCCTCGCACCGGTCTTTAGGTAATTGGGGTGGAGAGTTGTTCCTATGGAGAAGGAGGAGGTGGATTTTGGATAGAAAATTTATTGTGATTTATGGTGGTTGATGGCTCCTTATCAGGAATGAATGTTTTATTGTGTTTTTTTTTGCAGTGGTTTGACAGCAATAGCGACGTATTTTTTAACCAAAGAAATCTGGTCTCCTGGAGCCGGCTTATTTGCAGCTGGGTTCATAGCTATTGTCCCGGGATACATCAGTCGGTCAGTTGCCGGTTCATATGACAATGAGGGTATAGCCATTTTCGCCTTACAGCTTACGTATTACTTCTGGGTGCGCTCGGTCAAGTCTGGATCCATTTTCTGGGCGAGTGCCACTGCTCTCTCGTACTTTTACATGGTGGGTTTATTTGTTTCAGTTTTATGGCATACAGTAATTATTAGATTTATTAGTTTTGTTGTTGGTGTATTTGAAGATATGATTTAATTTGCGTTTGATATTTAAAGGTCTCGGCTTGGGGTGGTTATGTTTTCATCATCAACTTGATCCCTCTCCATGTATTCGTCCTGTTACTCATGGGTAGATTTTCCCATCGTATCTACACTGCTTATACAACATTCTTTGTGCTTGGTTTGATTTTGAGCATGCAGATCCCCTTTGTTGGTTTTCAACCCGTTCGGACGAGTGAACATATGGCCTCGGCAGGTAAGGAATTTAAAAAGTTATGATGTTATGTTTCATGCTGTAAATGCAGTTGTAGTAAAATAGCTTCGGGAAATGCAATAGGAAATTCAATTTCTGCATTGCATTCAATTAATTTGTATCAAGTGGCGTGGCGTGTCTGTTCCAGAATTCAGTACTGTTAGCTTTGTATTTGTTGAAGCTCAATACGGCTTCTTCTTTAATATGTTTGTAGTAAGACAGGGGAAAAGACTGGCATGGCTGTTATATAATTCATTAATTCATGGTTATTCTTCCCGCAGGTGTGTTTGCCCTGTTGAATGCTGTAGCGTTTTTGAAGTACCTTCAGAGATTCTTAACTAAATCCGAATTCCGCAACTTTTTCATTTTGGCGAGTGCTGCAGCCGCTGGAATCGTTTTTGTTACTGTCGTGGGTCTCACGTATGCTGGATTTATTGCACCCTGGAGTGGTCGATTCTATTCCCTGTGGGATACGGGATATGCTAAAATTCACATTCCAATTATTGCTTCCGTCTCTGAACATCAACCTACAACTTGGTTCTCCCTTTTCTTTGATCTTCACATTTTAGTAACAACGTTCCCGGTTGGCATTTGGTACTGCATCAAGAATATTAATGACGAACGTGTTTTTAGTAAGAATTCACCTATTACAAAATTGTGCTTTCAATAAGTGATTATTACTTATATTTAGTACTCATTGGCGTGTGTTTTATATTTCGCAGTTGTATTGTATGCTCTATTTGCTGCATATTTTGCCGGAGTTATGGTTCGACTTATTCTCACACTAACACCTGTCGTTTGTGTCCTAAGTGCAATTGCGTTTTCATCTTTATTTGAGTTGTATCTGAAAGATGATGAAAATCCTCAGAATGATCAAGCCGGGAAAAATGAGCATCTGTATGATGAGGTATGTATTTGACTAAGTTTGCGTGGTGAAGCAATGCAGGATGGAATATGGAATAAATGTTTAATTTTGCGTTGTAATTCCTGGTAGCTTTACCTCAGTGATCGATTATATGGGCTTAGTTTTAAACTATTTCTCTAAATCCAGTTTATGTCCAGTATAGTTTTTTATCTAATCTGTGGATTGAATTGGTTTTTCTAGGCTGGTAAAGTTAGGAAAATGCCACACGAGCAGTCCAAAGACGAGAATTCGATTGGTGGGAACTTGAGAATAATCGTACTCATTGCTGTACTTTTCATTTTACTACTCTTCGCAGTGCATTGTACTTGGGTTACTTCAAATGCCTACTCTAGCCCTAGCGTTGTGCTTGCTACATATGATCAGAGTGGAAGGTAAGTGGAAGTCGTAAATAAGTTTAATCGTTTTACTGCTACAAGCTGGTCTGTTACTCTCGCTAGCTCTCTCAAAGGATTCAAAATGCTTTGAAATTGCTACAAGGGTGTAAAAAATTTTTTTAAGATGATAGCACGCAATGCATTAGTTCAGCCGTAGTTTCCTTGCGTGAACAACAATACAAAACGTTGAAGTTGAAGCTTTTTATAGTTTCCTAGCAAAGTATTCTGTAAACAACTGTTTGTCTTACAGGCAAATTTTGGACGATTTCCGCGAGGCTTACTTTTGGCTGTGGCAAAATACTGATGACAACGCCCGTATCATGTCCTGGTGGGATTATGGTTATCAAATAGCTGGAATGGGTAACCGAACGACATTGGTGGATAACAACACGTGGAATAACAGCCATATAGCTTTGGTATGACTTGATCAGTGTTCGCGAAAACCGATGATACTACTAAGAACATTACTATTGCAATATTTTCATTCCATTTAAGGTTGGGAAAGCCATGTCTAGTACTGAACCCAAAGCGTATGAAATAATGACGAGTTTGGACGTCGACTATGTCTTAGTCATCTTTGGAGGTTTGATCGGATACTCTGGAGATGATATCAACAAATTTTTGTGGATGGTGCGTATCGCTGAGGGTGAACATCCTCAAGACATTAGGGTAAGATTTTTAATGGCGCATTTATTATCACACTCAAGTAATTTGTGAGAATTATTTGACCAGAAGTATTCTTGTATCTATTCTAGGAGTCGGATTATTTTACTGCCAAAGGAGAATACCGCGTTGATGAAGAAGCTTCGCAAACTATGCTGAACTGTCTGATGTATAAGTTGTCGTATTATCGTTTCGGGGATGTTAGGGTAAGTTTTAAATGGAATTTTTTACTGTCCCGAGTTAGTCAGCGAAAACTAACTGGTCTGTTTTAAATTTATCTAGATCGGAGGGTACACTGGATTCGACAGAACCAGAAATGCTGTGATTGGTAATAAGAATATTGACCTCACATACCTAGAAGAAGCCTATACGTCGGAACACTGGCTTGTCCGTATTTACCGTGTGAAGAAACCGTGGGAATTCAACCGTCCGCGTATTCCAAGGAGTTCAAGGAAAATTAAAACCAAAGCTAATGTAACCAAAAAGGTAACCTTACCGCTAATCATTTATTCCTATTCAAGGATAGTACAGTGAGTTTGCTAAATCAGCAAGCGTTCATGGGATGTGTTTACATTTTTTAATGTATATTTTTAGACGAGCAAGAAGCGCAAAGGTACGCTGAGGAATCGTCCTGTTGTAGTCAAAGGTCAAAGAGCCGGAGATTCCAAGTCAAATTAGTAAACTGCATTATGAGGAACCTTATAATTGCATTTTATTGATATTCCAAAAGCAAGACGCGCAGAATGGAGTTCAGAGGAGTAATAATTTGCGTATGTTAAAACGAAAATTTGAAATTTCAGTTTCTCTACTCTAGAAGTTTTCGTAAGACCGGATTTAAACTATTTGTGATTTACACAAGCTATTAATAATTTTTTGGGCCAATGTTGTTAAAAATGCAAGTTGCATATGTCGTTCTTTCAAAAAAGTAGTTCTCCAGAATTTATACCTATTGTGTGTCCTAAATGACGTGAACGGTAAAACTTAAAATTCAGTGACTGCTGTTACAGTGTTACGTAACTTCACACTTATTGTTGCTTGTTGTTATTTATGAAATTAAAAACTAGAAAACCAATTATTTAAAGCATACAAATTTGGCAGTACTTGTATTTCTCGATTTCATGCAAGAACTGGTGTAGTTCAAACCAAAACATTCGTAACAAGTGAGGATTTTTGTAGGGTTTAAAAGTCAAGCATGTAGAAATCAGGGATGTCATGTCTCTGTAGTAAAACGTATTTTTAAACATACTAAAGATCCTGTGGGAAGGTTAGGATATGGGTTGGAGTATAAACATTAAGGCTGACGAAATCTTTTCAAATCTTTTCTGAACAAGTGGTGTTCAGGTATTTTTATTAAGAGTAGTTCGAGTTAGCTGGGGAAAAATTCAGCTCATTCAAATCTGCTAACGTAAAGTTTGTGCATTTGTTTGGATATTGGTGGATACATAATTATAGCTTTAGATATGGAAGTGATTGAAGATTCCGACAATTTAAATCATTAAATATTTCACTGTGATGACCGAAAGGGTTTGTGGAAATATGTAATAATTACATACTGTGGGACAATGATGAATCAAATCAATGACTTGGGAGGTTCTTCTGTAACCAGTGTTCATACTTTCAAAGGTCGTTTACAAGTCACCTAGTACATTTTTATCGTGATAACTTTATTAGCAAAGATTTTCCCCCTTACATTTATTTACATATGTGAGTGATTGTTTAACTTACGTATCAATTTATGCTTATTGTTCCTCCCACAGTCTTATATACGTACAAAGTTCTACGTATGGTTGCTGCCGTGAAAGCACCTCAAGTTTAAGGTAGTTCTTTTAACATAACATGTAACATTATCCTTTTCATAAAGATTTATTCATTAAATTACTATTTGATAGTACTTACCTAATTTACTCAGCAGACTCATTTCTTTTGTGAAATTCGACCCTTCCCGGCGGCCTAACTGAGATCTTTCCATAAGCAATCAATTGTAACACAGCATAGCTTCTCTACGAGGATGTAATTTAGTAGTTTGATAGTTCGTAAGTGAAAACTTCCCCTAGTCTGGGTTTACAAGGTGCTTATGTCACTATTTAACACAGATCCGACAAGTGTGAACCTCCAAGAGTTTCAAGTAGGCAGAATGATTTCAAACTCCGTTGTTAATAATTAGGGTACAGTTACGGTGTTATGAATGATGTACATACGTAATGTTATTGTAATATTAGCACTAGCACGTACTGTTGTGACAAGAAGATGTAAATTTTGTTTTTTTTTGCATGCTTCCATTGCGTTGCTTCCAGAACTATTCAGATCATTTCAGTGCAAACTAATTCGTAAATAAATCATAGTTGTAAGACATTAACTTCACCTTGTAAAGTCAACAGTCATATAAATAATTATTACACATTACATATGTTATCGAGCTATTTGGCTTAAATCCGCCTTTAATTGCAAAACATTTCGTACACGTTCCCAGTTTTAAGAATTATAAATTAGTTAATTTTGTCTATGGTTTTAGGAGAAATAAATAAAAACATTCGTTACTTTTCATTCGCATCTGGCATCTTTTAATTTAACTTATGTTCTGACACTACAATTTAGACTAGTATGAAATAAACATTGCTGTTGATAAAAATTACATAATAATAAATTTCACTTATTTCGCTAAATAATGAACACTTAACATGTGAAAAAATGAATGTAAATATATCTAAATCCCGTATGTACAGTATTCAAGTGAAAACTACCCAAGTGTTTTGTACAACGTGGGTAAAAAATGAACGTGTCAAATAAGCGTTTGTCTGCAGCAAACATTTACACAAGAACACAAATGTTTAATATTTCTAACTTTGAACCAACAGATACAAAATATCATTTAGCTGTATCCTGTAAAAGGTCAAATAACATGGCAAACATACGGAGGTATACATACATATAAATATTACATGCAATAAACAACTTCAGGGTGAGTAAGTAACTAGAATAACTTCTAATTAGTTTCATCAGTTTGCTTTTTTAATTGCCATGATCCGTTGGAATGCAATATCAAAATAAATTCCTTACGTTTATTCTACATATGCATTTAGTGTGAACGTGAACGTAATTTGTCAGCAAGAAAACGGATCCCTTCACGTCACACTTAACACAATCGCTTGTTTTATTGCAAAGCAAAACCTGGAGACTGGGAATGGAATGCATGAGATGTGGAAATTATGCGGCTTTCATAGAATTGCCCTCCTACACAAAAATCAAAACAAAAGCTTTGCAAATATATTCCCTTTCCTAAACAGCTGTCGGCAGGCAGGAAAAAAAATCGGTCAAAAATTAAAACTCGAAAGTATTGAATGCATAAATTATCTATTCTATTTCCTTGGTAGGACTAAATTAGAATGTACCCAAATACCAAATAAAAATTACCCTCAAAGAGAGGTTTCTACAAAACCATATCTAGCAATATTTACTTTTGTGAGGACAGCAACATTATACCTAAACTACATGTACATGAACAATGAAGAACCCGACTATGGTCCCACAGTTTATTTTATGACCGCCGCAAGTATTTTCTGACGCTAAAGACGCTATCCAACTCCGTAATTCCACGTAGACATATCCTCTGAAGATCCGCAGTTTCGTGTTTGTAAACACACCATTTGTATGTATTTTAATACGGAACCTCCATGATTCTCAACAAGAAAAATCTGGCACCCACTTTGTTATCCTTACGTGGATATTCCTTCATGGTCGGATGTAGGATTTGAGTTAGCCCAAGTCACATGATGTGTGTCTCGTTCTATAAAAAATATTTTCCGTAAATGCCAGCCGTATTTTTTACAGTACTCGGAGTAATCCCTACATTAGTATAAAAACACAGTTATGTCCATAAGTACTAACTATGCTAATAAATTATTGATTAAATAATTTTCAAAGCATGAGCGCCTGCAAATTCCAACAACAAAGCTGGTTTATTTTCAGCTTGAATACATGTATTCAGAGATATGTAACCGCAAAATAAGTACTAACGTGCATGTCATTTTTGATATTTGCTTTTGTCATGCAATGAGTACAGCTCGTGCATCTACTGGCTCCTGAAATCACACGAGGTACAACCACTGGCACATGAACTCATTTTACTAACTGATAATTATATTTTAGTCCTACGGCTACTAAACATGAGGACAGGGTCAGGACAGTTAGACTTTCCATCTATATTTAGTAATGCAGATGCAATATATTTATAACCAGATAGGATGCATTTATTTGTATAGTTTTTAGATCTCAATGGGTATTCCCAGCTGGTTAGCGTCAATCAAGAAAGATTTACATACAGAATTTGTTTTTTACAGAACACAGAATTTGCGACTATTTATCCCATGTCATAATATCTACTGTTCTATACACACAGCAACACAGGCTGTCAGGCCGGATATGATTCAAACTTAAATTACTAGCTGATTTGCTAATGTAACGCAATATAAATGATAACTTAATATAAAGTCGATAGATAAAAGTGTCTTTTTCTGCACATCAACATCACATGTTTGTACAGATACTTGTACTTGTACTCTACACATTACCGACTTTTACTGAAGGACACAAATACACTGTTACATATGTACATACCCATTCGTTTCTTACTCTCACTATCATTGTGCATTATTATTATATATTTATACTTTAACTTAGCAGCATGTACATACCTTACAGCAGCTCCAGGCATTACAAGGTAAGAAAAAAGTTTAATGTCAATTATAATAACTTCAAAGTGAGAAAAGTAAAAACCGTTGCACGAAATGGAGAGGAACCTATTGTCGGCCAATTGTGTCCAACGTCCAACTTTCCAGTCCCTTTTGAGAGTGCCGATAGCAGGGGTAAAAAAAATACGTTAAATACATGCAGAGTCTTCCAAGAAAAGAAAAAGCTATTTATTGCTCTTGGACATTAACTTCTGAGGCCAGTTCAGAGTTTTTCTACAAAGCCAAAAAACAAACAACTCGTCCTTACCGTGCAGTCCAACAACAAATATAAAATCTAAAGGAAGATAAATTTGAGGTAATTGCCCTGGCTTTGTCGCACCATCATCCTGATGATGGGCTTTATTGATATGTACATAGGTTTCAGTGCTCGGTCCAGCATATAATATTTATATAGCCATGCATGACAATAGCAGAACAATGTACTGCGTTTTGACTCATATTTTAATTCAGAATGGTAACGCTCCTCTTATTGACTCGTTCATTGAAAGTACACTACAGACTACACATACTAGGTACTACTATGAAATCCATGGAAAACAAACAGCATATTGTTTAAGTGTTCATTCAATTCAATTCATGACTTTATTAACTTGTTTTTATATCATTCATATTTTTAGCGTATTACGACTGTCAAAGAAATAAGGATGGGAAAAGATGGCATACATACCTATATACATAATTATGTACTTGTAATTAGTTATAAATTATAAGCAAACCAGAGATTTCACATGGTGCTATAGTTGACTCTAAATAGAAACGTATATAAGTAAAAAACTTGGGGGATTCATACACCTAATAATCATGGTACTTATTTTTAAGGAGCTCAAAAGCAGTCAGGAAAAAATATGTTTTGTCAGTATCAAAATACCAGGGATGCTTAATAGTTTTGCTTAATAATTCGAGACTGTAACAAGTAAGATAAATAACTCCTTCAAAGGTTAATTTGATAGAAATCAGTTTAATTGAAACTGTTAGACGCCCCGGATTTAAAAATTACGATGTGATATTTTGTTTTGAGATTATTAATTATTAATTAGAGTATCATCATAAAAAAGTAAAAACCACTCTCAAGTATGTACACATCTTTATGTATGTGTACCTCATATCCTGGTATAGCTATATATTCCTATCTTTAATAAAAATATTTGTCAACGTCTACAGATATTTACATGTAAGTACACATGAATACTATCCCACACATTACGTCAAATTAAAACACATCTCCTTTATAAAATATACATTCACTGATGTGGAGTAACCTGAAGGAAATGGTTTCTCTCTACACATTCCCTTATAACCTGTCAATTGCAGTTCAAGGCAAAATTTCCCTGCATGCTGCTGAGACTGGATGAGTCATTCTCTTGTAATTCTTCGTCCTCCTCCAAGGTTCCAATTTCCCATTCCATTGCCAGCCGGCATGACCTTTCTTTGCAGCGTAAAAACCCAACGAGCGGTAGAATGTACTCCTTACTGTTCTTACCATGTGCTTTTTACTCCGTATAATACTAAAAGTTGTAAATGCTCCCAAATACTTACTTACTCCTCGCATTAAGATATCTTCTCGGCCTCCATGGTTTCACTCTATTGAAGTACTCCCAAAATTCCCTTTCTCCAAGTCCTGCTACCTTAAAATAATGAAAGAATTATTAAGAATGGACTAAAAAGAATTTTCCAAACTAAACTAAAAACCATGTGGAGAGTACCCATGCATTTTCCTTGTTTTGATGTTCACAGCTCGTGTGACATCATTATATCAGGACTTCGCATATTTACGATTAATCCCATGCTGTTATGTAGTTGATGACTGTGTACGTATCATATGTATAAGTATAATTATCAAAACCTTTCTCATGGAGTTTCTTCCAAAATACTATAACACTGCTACAAAAGTAATTAATCTTATCACATTCTACGAATGACGATATCTGCAAATTCTAGATTTCTATGGGCATGGAAATGAATAGCGGACGAAAGTATAGTGTGCTGAACAGATTTACTACAACGCGTAGTACTAACTTACATACACACTCGGGATAGTTAGTTATAAAAGCTCCATACGCACACACAAGACCCACAAGACATCAACGATACCAACAAAACTGGTATTGGAAAGAGTTAGTAATGTAAAATAAATGCGAATTCAGAGTAACTCCCAAACCAGTCCCAAGGGATCATCAATGACGTAAATACTCAAAGTTGTCCACTCTTGGATTGCAGTTTAATTCATTCAGTTAAGACTAACATAATCCGCATGACTCATTGTCAAGCCAAAGGCAAAGTGAAGATTATTTCACTTACGTCCCATTTTTAATAACTATTAATGTTAAGCATTGAACCCGCCCTCTTGATTGTGAGTGTACAATATTCGTAATATTAAATAATCTAACTCGGACAGTTTAATAACTTTGTTGTCAGAGTAGTCCAGAACTAATTTATAGCCTGGGATTAACTTGAGTCACAATTCCTTATAATTCTACTCAAAGTTAAAGATCATTTAGAAGCAGTAGTGAGTTCATGTTTG
The DNA here is from genome assembly GCA_947179485.1 of Allacma fusca. Lineage (NCBI taxonomy): Eukaryota > Metazoa > Arthropoda > Collembola > Symphypleona > Sminthuridae > Allacma > Allacma fusca. The sequence continues at coordinate 8,734,630 of OX359248.1, forward strand.
TTATCCGTGTGTACTTATTTTTTAGGATACCAATTCCTATTAATTCAGTAGCATGGCATAAGATTAGAAAATACTAAACTTCAAATACGTCGGTCAGCTGGATGGAGACCCGAGCTTTTGGGAAACGGGGAAACACTATGAATATTTGTGTCATCAGAGTATAGCTACCATGAGAGCTCTTGGACTACTGAGTATATTCTTAGGAATAGAATAGGAAGCATATAATAGTATAGTTACACATGGGTGAAAAAAAGATTTTACAAGGGCAAAATCGGTTGACCCTCTCGGAAGGATGGATTCTTTGGTGTAGGAAACTACAGAGAGAGAAAACATAGAAAAGTGCTGGATGTACATATATCCACTACTGAGACAATCCGGAGGAGAGAGAGAGAGACTCAAGAAACGAGTTTGAACTTGTCGAAACCTGAAGAAAACGTTTTGGCTGACCTGATTATCTTAAGCATGGAAATCCTTATATACCTTTCCTTATACTTATATTTTCCAGTGATTTTCAAATTTCCCCAGCTCTTCCCACAAAAATTTCTACAGAAGGATCTTTGTGTACATACGAAACCCTCGGAAAGGGTTTCTTGATCCCAGCACTAAAACTACTGGAACGAGAAAAACAAAACAAGAGACACATTTTGTCTGTGTGTATGCCTCATGTACTCGCATGCTAAAAGTTAGGGAAGAAAACCTCAAGCATTCTCATGTTGAGCATACAGCCACAATACTATAGTTTCCATGTAAAAGGTATAATAGCATTATACTGTGTTCTCTGTCTGAAAGCCTGATGCTCAGTGTTCAAGGATTTTTCTCCCTCCCAATACCTCAAACGTTTTAGGGTTTGAATTCTGCTCCCACATCAGTCCGTCCGAGACATCAGAGGGAAGAAGACTGTCTGAGCGTATATTCAATCATCACGAGCACTACAGCCACAGCTGCATTTGTTATTCAATCTCCAACCTGCCACAAGCTCAAGTGTGTTTACAATCCATGCCAAGTTCCACCCAAGTTCATTATCAAACAAGTGTTAAAATTATATAATTTTTATACTCTTTCAAATATCATCACATCCAAGGAAACTCACTCATCATGGTAAGTCATCTTATTCATACAGCTATTATAAAATACTCAAATGATAAAATAACGCATAGCAATAATTTATTGTTGTTATTAAAAAAAACGTTCGCGTCATTGCCCCTACTAAACCAGCGTAATTTCATGTGTGCGTGATTATGAGATTTGTTAATGATGATGTTTGTCAATGACCGTCACTTTACGAATGGTTGCATTTATAAGAGTACTAAAGCGCTGAGTGTGCATATTGGCGGAAATGCACTGTAGTAGTTAATTATTGTTAAATATGAGATTAAATAATTTTTGCGCAAGCTATGCCTTAATGATATTTATTGCAAGACCGGGTCTCGCTGACCCTTTGACGCGTGTGGAATCCTGCAATTGCTGTTGAAAATGCGCCTCACAACTTATCCAGATCATTTTGGCTAATATTGTATAACTTTATGAAATAACGGTTCTTGTTTGAATTGTCAATATTTACTGATTTTTGTGGAGTTTTTTTCCTGAAAATTTCAAAGAGCCGATGGATAATTTGAGAAACGTTCTGTAATTTCCGCAAGGCTACCACAAGTTCTTGTGACTTGTCACTTCTATAATTACTTGTGACCTGACCACACATATCCTGAATGGATTTTGCGGTCAAGCGGTGGTTTTAGAGCACATTTAGTAAATGACTTAAATATTTCCTGTAATAGTTGATTCTAGGAAGGGACTCCTTTTATTGCCGAGAATTTTTAGTAGGGACTATAAGGGAATCCAACTTATTAAATTATCCCAGCATTAGTACTGTGTCAAATTTATCAATGTGGTGTTACACAACTCCAGTGCTAAAACAGATCTAAGTGAAATCGTAGGACAAAATGAGTCATTCCGCAGTTTTTGTAACTTCTGTGTGAAGCTACATATGTGTATACAGTTTTGTGTTAAATGTACACGGAGTTGAGGGTATAGCCAATCGTTTCCCCAGTAGTGATAAGAATCCTACGTACCCACAGAAATATTACACAATTACTTGCACGCTGTAGAAAGATCCCTCTTACTGTGGTGTAATACACCTTGCAATACACAAGTGAGAAAATAGCGGAGCTTCTCAGAATCAATGGCACATTTCCATTTTTTCCACTAAAATGTTTGTGTGCTTAAAATTTACTCATGTACATATTGTACACGCTAAAAATATCTAAAATGACCTTGAACTGTGTGCACGGCTTGCCGGTTTAGAACTCTAGGAGTGGAATAGTGTTAGTACTTTGAAAATTAACATCCCTGTCGAAATTGACTACTGAAGTAATATGCCATGCTCCATAAGCCTCCAGGACTTTGTGACAATACTTCAGACAAAATATTTTGTTTATTTTAAAAGTAGGATTACTTTTACACATGAAGTGCACAAGAAGGTCCGGATGCCAGGCAGCCTGGGCTCAGACGCAATTCCATTAAATTGCTTTCACTTTCTTTGAGGCTCACGAAATAGTTTCTACAATAGTAACCAGCCCTAGTATGTTTGTAGAGAAGTTGAATTTCCTTAAACACAGTTCAGTTCCTGCCGCACGTATTATGTGTAGGTACTCCACAGTGGCTTAGGACACAAAATTAGGATCTTTTGTTTACACCTGCTTTATTACTGTTACCTATGCGATGAAGAAAGTTGCTCATTGTAGCATGAGTTGTGTCTGCCTTGTATTGTTATACAGTGGTATTCTCTGATTTCTCAGAAGATTTCCGAGTTGGCTCTTGAGAGAGAGAGAAAGGAGGCTCGTAAAGGTATATATACAATTAGCTAAAGTGGTTTGGATTAGCATTGCAGTGATTGCATAGTCTTGCGCGTGAGTTGCGCCGGCGGTTTTTTTGTGCGAATGTGTGAATGATCCATTGGATAATTAAAATGTGCGTGTTTGTTTTGGTTCGCATTTTTTCTAGATTCGCATTTAAACTTGCATTTAGCGTGCGTGAGAGTTTAGCGGGCGCAGTAATAAGGTTAAATGAGACCAGGCAGAGTAGACGGGGACATCGTAATAATTCGGGCTGAGTCGTTGGAGCGCTGCGCTGCTGCTGCCGCTGCTGCATCTGTGCCCATGAGAGCTCAAATGCATTCCTCTGCTGCTCCTTACTCAACAGCGCTGCAGTAAGTGGATAATTTTGAGGACGTTTACGCGCAATTGCAACAAGCGCTAAATAATTGCCGACAGGTGCTAAATCTTCACAGGTACAAAGCTAGCGGAGATCTTTCGAATCTTATTTCGTTTAGATTTATGCGTAAGTACGACAAGGCGTAATTATTCTTGTGCGAAGTTCATTCCCTCCTCTGAGAATGAGTTCTTTAAGATGTATGTTTCTTTACATTCGCTCCAGTTTTTCGTTACATTAAATTTGCTCTGCGCTCAACGTTGCGCTGGCGTTTGCCGCCGTTTTAATTCAGTTCTCTCTGAATGAAGGCAAAATTGCGTGATTTGCTTCATCTGTAATAATTTACTTGCGCTGCGCTGGGAATCATTTCACTTTACTCCTTCAAATCTTTCAAAGCCTTATATTTTTTGCACTAATCTGTGTGTAAAGCCTGGCATAGGGTAGCGCCGGGATTCAAGCGTCACTTTTGCAGGGTGTTGGAAATATCAAAGGAATGGAATCTTCAATCAAATGATTATTCTTTTGCTAGTCATTGTAATGTATTTATACTCCGTATATTAAAATCGACAATAAATAGCAAAATAGTCTCGTATGTAGTATTTAGAATTAACACAGACGGAAGGTTTGTTTAATAGCTGTTTGTAGAACGATGTTGATGTAGGGTACCAATGCAAAGCAACTTCCCATTGTGTGGTTCTCAGAATCCACAATTATTCAGTGATTACTCAGTCAGACAACATAAATTAGCCATGTACATTTTTAATAACATCGTCAGAATGCATACGGTTCATATGGCTGAGTGCTTCAACAACACTTTTGAGTTAGTACAGTATACAGTAAAACCTGTATATAATGGTTTTCCTAGGGACGCCCAAATTTGACCACTATAGACAGGGATCACTGTATAAACATATAGTGGTCAGAAGTTACTATATAAACACATACATATAGAGGCATACCAGCACGAATCCTTGCAAGTTTTAATTGCATGAGTTATTGAAAATCAGCAGTTTAATACTTTTTTAAAATAATAGCTGATATTTTTCTGCTTCAGACTTTGAATTTTTTGCAATGAATATTGTAATTATTGATAAACGCTGCAGTGACTTTCATAGCACACCGTGTCTTGAGACAGGTGTGAGGACTGTAACTTCTGTATAATCATTACTAGATTATTCGAAAACTTACAAAACAAGTAGTTTTTATTTTAAAATGATTAAAAGCACATAAATTAAAACAAGAACTAATTGAAAATACTTCAATTCACCAGCCAGAAGCACAGTACTTAAATATAATGGAATCAATGAGTTAACATTTAATACATATACATACAATATAAAACCGCTGCAAATAAAAACGTGGTTCAAATGCATAATTGAACTAAATTCAAGCAGTTGTGTCATTGGTTTGGGGTTGCGCGAGTTGTATCCCTTCGTTCTGACTGGTGGACCACTATATACAGGTACTCCAAGCTGTATTTTTAACTGAAAGGGATTGGTCATTAGACCACTATGAGCAGGTTACCACTATATAGAAAACCATTATATAGAGGGAATTCCCTATGATAAAGGATAGGAGGTGGGACCGGGAATCAAAACTTGACCACTATTGACAGGAAACCATTATATGAACGGCCATTATATACAGGTTTGACTGTACTGTAAACCGTATGCAAAAAAAACAGCCTTCACGAGTATGAGTGCCAGCAACGCTAGTATGCACATACATGGAGACGCATCGGATCATGCAATTTTTAACTTCTAAATTATAACGTTGCATATATGCTGCTACTGTAATAAATGCGACTGTAAGTAAACGCTACATACATACCCAGTCTGCGTAAACTCTGTATACAAATAGTGTGTTTAGTGTTCACAACTTCCTGAGCTTCCTTGTATCAGCGTATAGTTGCTTCCTTTTTGAATGACTGTTTACTGTACATACATAGGTATGTACTGTAACTGTGTGAATAATTAAGTCGGTTTTGTAGTAATTTGAAATCCCAGATACAGATAAAGCATTGTACGATCTTGCCCGGAATCTTTCTAGAATATTCCAGTGTATTGAACACGAATGAAATGGTATGCGGGACTGACAGTGTGAATGAGGTACTCAGAAACTGTTCGAATTTTCTAGAATTTTCTCATATATACACACTATAATTAGCTACAAGCACAACGGGGTAAAAGGACACATGGTAATCTCGACCTAGGAATTGGATTGCAAAGTATAAATCAAATGATTAGAATATCATCCGTAATTTACATAACATTAGTTCACAATACACAAATCCTGGATTGTTTATTCATATATAATAGCTTGTTTCGTGCCGGATAGAGACGATCTGATCACACCTGAAACTCTGCAAACAATTACATTTAAAAGCTGAGGACATGCCTTGGCAGAATAAAATACTTGAGGACAAACACCTCCTCCCAGAATGAGTCACTGGACACTGGGTTAGCATAAACATGTAAAGTGGGAATCAGCCCGGTCAGAGAGTTCTGATAGGGAAAATATTTTCAAAAAAGTTCCTCTTCAAGTTTCAAAGTATATTATTGTCAGACTGGGGGAATAAAAGTACTTAACTTAAAACGTAAAGATGAATGTGTAGGATGAGACGTGAGTCGTATGGCTGTAAGAGCAGTGCATTTGGAAATAATGAAGAAAACATGATGTTATTTATTTTGAAGAAGCCTACGTATTTTCTGCACATATGTACATGGCTTGAGGAGCTCACTAATTCAAAATATTTTTTATGGAACGCTGGAAATGGGTATACTGGACAAACAACATGTTATGCATACCTAGTACAATGGAGGAATAGTCTGCAGGGAGAAAACTTTCACGTGTTTTCATCTGACGTCAGTAGTTCGTTCCAGGATTATTGTTACGTACTTGAGGGTATATAGGCATAGGGGGGAAAGGAGAGGAAACTCATAATATTTTTAAGTTTCCGTCTACAAACACATTTATTTTGATACAATGATACAAAGGGGGTAGAAAAATACTTTGAAAAAATTCGGAAAAAGAGACAAATATTTTCGAAATTAGGCTACCTAATGACCCAAGGCCAATCCTTGTTATCGACACGCTCCGTATTTTTACTGTCTTATAAGGGCTGATCGAAACTGTTGTTCTGTTAGGGACTTATGTAGTACTTATATCAACTCACCTCCTTTGAAGTATAGTTTCACATAAGCGACCTATATGTACATTCTTAAGGTACACACTAAATCCATTGGGTTGAGGGTGTTATGATAATTTCACAGGATATACAGTACAGTAACAACACACAACTTACACGGGCAGATTCGGGGGAGGGTGAAGGGGGGGGGGTTAATGTTCCAATAGTAGTCTATCAGCTATGTACCTTGTGTCCGTCTCCTCCGTAGGATCACATGTTTTTTTAGGGGTAAGAAAGTCAGGAAATTTTTATCATTCGTTGGAAGTAGGAATTAAAATGGAAATATTCATGTACGTAGCGGATGAGAAAGAAGGAATGAATTTGCGTCAACGTGAATGAGATCATCATCTTCACGAGCGGCCGTCAGTTGTTTCTTTCCTCTTGCCAAGCGTGCGCTTCAATTCATGCCCCTCTCGTTTTTATCATACAGTGGTTCAGGAGAGACAGCTAGCACCTACACGCTCCAGTATATATTAATAGGGAAAGAATGGAACAACCAGGAACTTGTTGACGTTGACTGCTATACTCTCTAATATTCGCTAAACTCAATTGCCAAGTACATCTTTCAGCTATTTGAAGGGAAGGGACGCAACTAGTATTAAAGACCCATTATTGGCCGTCGGAATTAATTAGATTTATGAAGTTACAAAAGTGCTGCTATATAGAAGCAAGATCTGCAGTGTAGTCTCCTCTTATCATTCCCCTCCAGTGTTTTAACGAAGGGAAGAGCCGTTTATTTAAGGAAAACATTTGCGAAGTGTAGCTGCATTCGCAATATGAGTGTAGCCTTGCATTACTTTTTTTTACAGTGTGAGTGTCACAAGTGCATGCCAGCTCGAGGCAAACATTTCATCGCCGTACGCCTCTCCCATACTATTACGTTTTACAAGCCCATAACACTGTGTGGATCTTGTGTACAAGTGTAAATAGCGAAAATCACACAGTTACTAACAATAAGAATACAGTTACATAGTTATTCACGAGTTGAAACTCTATCAGTGCCATATAATGCTCAAGGTCTCCTTGAACTTGAGAGTGAGTTGAGATAATTAAATAATTATAGTTTGCAGTGCAGATTTCAGTTACCAGTACAGGCTTTCATTTTCTCTGTGCTTATGGCATGATGGGCTGTCAGCCCTGTTAAGGAAGGTACGTATAATTTGACATTGCTTACTGGTACGATCATTTTCCATAATAATTGGTTTACACAGAAACTCTTCCGCTCAGGGGCACATGTAGAGGATTATAATACTGTATAATTAATTGAGTCGTTATTACCAAGTTAAAGGGTCTGTTTCAACATATCAGTGAGGGGAAGGGGAATCTGACAATGTGTAACCTGACAAGGGTTCGCAGTTAGTATTTGTATAGAGGGCGCTAACTTCAGGGCGACTGTAATCTCACAACCCAACCCGGTATCTGGAATAACCTCTAAAATGGTTATAGATAGATGTGTAACTGTGTAACCACTCCGGGCGGAACATTTGAAATTTTAAGAAGGAAAACGTTTTGGAAAAACATGCGGAATGAAGGCAGTTACATACATATAGAAGGGCATTGTTATTGCAAGTTGTAGGGTTAGTTTGACATAGAGGGCGCGTAACGTTTCTTTTTTTCTTAGATTTTGAATCCTGACCCCACAGCTCGCCCCAGAACTAACTTTAAGTAATTAGCCGTCGTTTGTTCCGCGTGCTTGGATCTTGTGGGCTATTTACTTCGGGGATGTGAGGAGTATTTTCCCCTTTTGGATTATGTGTTGTGGGTTAGTTACGTGACAGCTAGCTGGTGGTTTTAGGCTCTAGGAATTATAACTCTTTAGTTAATAATATAATACTCCCCTACACCTGTGCACTAATTCCTTTGAAGCTTGTAGAGGGCGCTTGCGAAAGCGCGTATTACAGTGATGTTATTATTGGGCTTCATCCCCATATCTTTACTCATGTCACGGATTGTTTGTTCTTCCTCTGCTTCTGTCCTCTCTTCAATACACCATGGTTCTTCCCTAATATGACATTACTATATCTGACAACTATAAAAATATTATATATATAAAATCTGGTTGTGAAAATAATTCATTCGGTAATACGTTTATTATTTTATAATTTCTGCCAAGTTACCTCATTCTGGTTCCCAGTAACCCAGGCTATTGTTTTTACATTTCAATTTGCTCACATAACAATATGTTTGTAGTACATAGTTGCAGGAACAGGTTGAAGGAGAAGTGCAGGCTAGTAAAATCCTGATTATTTGTATGGGATTTCCAAGAATCATTTGCCTTGTGGAGTCTTGTATATATGTATGTTGGCAAACGTAAACACCCCAATTGTAGGTCAGGTGATGGATGCTCATTGAGGAATTTATGAGATTTATTATCACCCCACATGATGTTATTCGCTCAGTTCGAGGAATTCCTGCTCTTTTGAGTGAATCATTGACTCCTATCCTAGTATGGAATGACAACTTGCATTGATAATAAATACTGGTTGAAAAAATTGAATGGGGAAAACCCACGAGGTTATAGTTTAATGTGAAATAAAAGTTCTAAAATTCAGAGAAGCAAAAGTGAACGACTGAAGTGCTTAGCCTGTGTACTCTATTAGCGATATTTATTGCTTTTGCCCAAACCCATTCAGGACCTATTCTAATCACTCCTCCATTAGCAATGATCAAAAACAGACGTATTTATAGGTTTGCAAATCCCAGTACTTTAAATTTTTGTTTAATAGCACCGCTTTCATACACCATGAGTCATACGGATGCTCGGAGAACTTTAAAATACGTACGGGACACTCTTTCTATGAGGGTGTCCTAATAGGGGAAAAATGTGCTCTTACAGCGGCATACTGTTATACTGTAGAGAGAAAAACTAAAATTGTGGAGACCTGCATAGGAATGCACATACAACTAGTTTTAATTTTTGCACCTAAAGAGAACCACAGAAGTTGCTGTTATTTAGGGTCCATTAGTACTCTAGCAGACTGCATGTGGCAAAACGTTTCCCACATATGTATATATGTATCTAAAGTTATGTGCCTTTATCAGAGCTTAATGATAGATGCTTTCTTTCAAACTATCTTTCATGCAAAAGCTTGCACGCGTTATTCTATACTTACCGCAGTACAATAGAGTTTTTACTCGTAAAGCGAAACTACAGTCCTTGCCGGTATTTACTAATCAAGTGGTGTTTCTAATTGCGATTTGAAAAATTAATCCAGCGCATATTAACTGGAAAGCAAAAGGTGCTACTTCACTTCAAAATAAAATTAGTGTCGTTCTTGGCGTTTATTTTCCTTTTGAATCGCATCAAAAGGTCAACTTTCCCCTTGCTCTTAAATTATGTGCTGTTAATTACACACCTTCAATTTCTCCGACAATAATAATTATCCTTCACTTTTCACTCTCTCTCCCTTAATTCTAATCACAGCCTTTATTTCCAGTACTGTTATTAATTAGTTCTATCTGTAGTAAATAATCAAAGCAATAGTATATTCTGCTATCACTATGAAATTTTTATAAATGAAAATCTAAGGCGACACTAACTTGAGTCTTCCCAATCTTTTTCAGGGTGGGTGACGAAATCACTTAGTAGTGAGAGTAATTATGCACAATCAGAATCAAAAGGAGGAAGAGAGTAGTTCAGAATTATTTTCAACTTCAAGTATGATGTCGTTAATCTCTAGCGGGGTCAATCCCATGAAGCCCAAAGGCTTACTTTTATCTATAGGTCTCATCTTGACAGTAAGTGAATTTTTCAATGTTTTCTCCCGGAATGACATTTCTCCTTTATCCCTTCCTAATCATTAATAATTCAATTAACTGGGGAAATATAACTTAATATTTGATGTAATTATTACTATTTCCAGCCGTGCTATCAGTAACTGTGTAAAATTTGTTAGGTAGTTAGTATAATTATTATTAACAAATGTTTAAATGATAATTCAATGATTGCAGGGCTTCCTTCTTTCAATGGAGTGTGCTCCTTTTGGAGGTACCGTTGATACCGGTACAACTACTCCGAGATTTAAGGTAATTATGTTTTAATACTACGTAAATATTACTTTTGAAAGAAATAGTTTCCTGTAGTAAAGATAAACCAAATAATTACCTTGTTTGTTTCGCATTCGATAAACGCCGTAAGATCACTAAAATCCGGAAAAATATTGGTCTCACATTCACTGGTGTTATTTAACATTACCATTACAGCGCTGCACTAATGACGGAGACTGTAGCAGCGGGCATTTTTGTTATACAAGACGCTTGGACCCGATATGTCAAAAGTGTCACAAGTGTAGCTTACATCACAGAGTCTCCAAGTATCCATGTGCCAAATCCATGCAGGAATGTGGAGAATGCTTGCCCGGGTAAGTAAAAAATTAGAGAATTTTATTTTAATACTGGGATTCATACTAATGATTTATATTTGTGCACTGTAACTTATAGCGTAATTTACCACAAATTTAAACGTAGCATTGCACCACCTCACTGTAGAGCCCCTTTTGAAAATGTATCAAATATTGGGAAATTTTAACTGAAACTAGACTTAATTGTACTCATCACTAACACCAGCACAAATGTAGTTTTTCGAGATTTGACAATTTTGTTTTTACTGCTGCTGTTGGGTTGCTTAGCAGCGGATGCACTGACTGAAAGAAGCGTTTATCATCCAGCTCAAATTCTTTTTTCGTCAGCATTGTCAGATTAACTGTTTTGCTCATGCTTAGTGTGAGGTACGTGAACGGTGAAAACGTTTCAACTCCCGAAGGGGGAATAGGGGCACGCTTCATCATCAGTGCTCAACCTATCTCACACATATATTTTGATTCGTGTAAGAATTTGTGTCGTTTAGACTTCAGACGTAGGGCTTCTGAGTCATAAGCTTCGGGTTCGTACTTGCAACACGAAGGAAGGGCCAATAAATGCACAAATATTTATACATACCAGGGAACACCCATGTATTGCCAGCTATTTACAAGGAATTTTTGTTAGGTTCCAGCATCGTAATAACGTTGAAGTTTATTCTGACTATTCTTGACATAAGTTCTACGAAGAGTTTGTACTATACAGCACTCTAGTAATTGCATGACTACATACCCATTTGAAATTGAAAGCTAATGGAGGGCAGGATGAAGCCCAAACAAAAACAATCCTGCTTGTCTTGTTGACTGAAATGGCTTTATGCGCTCCTTCATATTCATTCCTTGTAGATTTGTTAGTCGCTATAATTATTGTAAGGAACCCATCATTATGCAAGTAAAAGAATCTTAGTAGTCTTCGCCGTTAAGGTTTAGCATTGTATATAATGTAGGTCCCGGTATTGTCAGACAAATTGGTAAATACAAAATCTTAAGATGCTCTCATCTTTTTTCATCAAGTATAAAAAAATATATTTTGCATTTCTGAATCCCAGGTACGAAGAGCGCAAGCATGCCATATCAATGTTTGAGTGTGTTGAGTTAACACCAGCCCAGCCAGCTCCAGGAGGTAAACAAGTTTGTAAGGCAAAATTCAATTTCTTTTGTAATTATTGTAGCTTATGAAGTGCATGTAGCAATCCTTCGGCATTTTTGGCATTATTATTTTATAAAAGAGGCTAATAAATTATGTATGTATCTATTCTTTCAGATTGCGGGAACAATAAAACTAATAGTCCCGAATGTAATAATTCGTCCATGCAAACATCGCCTTGGATCTGGGCAACTACGGTGGTAGCTTTATCTTTGGTCACGGTGACAGCAATAAGCTTGACAGTTTTTATTCGACGCAGACGTCCACCCAGTCGTGGTAAGTCCAACTTTGTAATTTAAGGATTCATTCTTAATGAATTTAAGGGATTCAGATTGTTAAAGGACTCCTTCTGTGAAATGGTACAACCTTTTAACTCTTGAAACTATACAAATCTAATAATTAGCTTTTACTCGGGGTAAAGTTCACAAAGTACTGGTGGTACAAGAAGCAGAAAACGTATCAGGGCTTGTATTGGAAATGTGATAAACTAATATTAAAAATCAGAACTGCAATCTTTAATTTTTTTTGCAATATGGTATTGGACCACATTTTCAGGTGATGGATTCGAGAAAGTGGAACTCATGTCGCCAGTACCATCAGCGCCTCCGCCTGATGCGAACAATATAGGTCAGAGCTCTGGACCACTATCATCTGGCAAGCCTTCAGAATTTGATCCTCCACCGCCCTCCAACCCGCATTTCCGGTCTGATCGAAATTTGGCGAAGTGTGTCGAGAATTCATACCAACAAGCCAATCCTTACGCCCTAGGAACTTCTAGGTAGGATATACTGATAGACACACGCACCCATATTATGTATGTATGTAGAGATAGGGTGTGACAATACATTTGCTCCCCCCTGAAGCCAATGTAAGGGACAATGACACTAAACATTGTCAAGCAAATATTTTTCACGTCTTCTAAAATGTGTTTAATTCACGTAGGTCAGTAAATTGCAGTTAAAGTGATCACGGGCGTGAAGCAAATTTGGGATTATCCATGTTCTGTATTTCAGAAATTACAATTTTTTTATTCCCGCCCAGAATTTTTCCTCAATACCTTTTGATGCTTGGTCTTAGATAATTGTAGCGCGTTCGGATATATTCCCTCCGGATATTATCCCTCGAACAGATTCCCTCCTTGGGAGGAGATATACCCTCGGACTGTTTGTATTAACACCCAATAAAATTATGCTCACTATGGCAACAAAATTTATCAACAACCCATAAATAATTAAGTACGGTAGGAATTACCCGAATACCATGTTACAAAGAAGCTGAGAGTGATGAATGACTGTTATTGCGGGTTTAGGATCTCCTAACATGTCCCTGGGTTGAGAACTATTGTGGATATGACCGGTAAAATAAGGGAACATTGTTGAGAAATGCATCCTTAGTACTATAATTGAGAAATTTCTGATGTACCAATTTCTCTTGAACGATATGATGGTCATAAAAATACGTGAAAATACAGTGCTTGTAGCAAACTATTAGTACTTTTGTAATCGTTGAGGAAACATTCCTAATTCCTGCACCTAAAATTTTTAAATGTGTTTTGTCCCTGTTTTTTGACATTTATTTATGAACGCGAGATCATTCATAAGAAAATGATAACATCAGAAATTCCTCCTTTTTCTCTCCGGAGGACGAATTTCTTAACCATGTTCCCGTATTTTAACGGTCATCCCTAGATTTCTTGACTTAGGGCACGTCAGATAAATCCTTGAAAAGCCAATTGATTCCTCTAAAATAGTCGCGTCAAAAGAAATTAGAAAAAAGGTATAAAAAGTTGTGAACTAATTAAAAAATCTCATCCTCCACAATGCAACCTGCGCTTTGTGTATAAAGTACAAGCAGGAATGCGTTGTTTGCATGTTTTGGGAATCTATTTATTATACTCAATTATTTCTTTCTAAAACTACGTTTGTAACTTTGCAGTGGCCTAGAAGCTGAATTGTACCTATATAATCAAGGCCCAGAAGTGGAAGATGGGATACAGCCTAATGATGAAGTTGCTGAGCTATTTGAACAAGCGTAATTACATTACAATTTACAATAATATTAATTAATTTAGGCTAAATGAGGGAGCGGGTATATTTAGATCAAAATTAAAGTCAAGTAATTAAACTTATTTTCTATTATTAATATGTACATAGTTGTGTTTCCGTAAAAAGCGTTAATAAACTTGTTAGTTTGTGTGATATACGTGATAAACTCTTCTCAAAAAAAATTTTAGGATGGCACCTGCACCTGCTCAACCGAATGCGGAAGTGCCTGAAGGTGAAAATCTGAATGAAGTGTCCATCGAGCTACCGCCGTGGGACGAAGATAATTTCGACGTCGATATGGAGGCTGATATCGACGAAATTTTGGAACCTCAAGATGAACCTCATGAAGAACCTCAAGATGAACCTGAGTTCGTTGTGGATATCCGAGTTGGATTATTCATCAGGGTAGAATCCACGATGCCCTCAACTAGATATGAGGCAAGTAGTGAACAAGTGGTCCCGGATATGGACCTCAACAACAACGAGGATCAAACCTCCGAATCTTCTCCGTTGATCGATGCTCAAAATAATGTTCAATTGGAAGATGCTTATAGGCAAGAGCAGATTGCTATCGAAGCATCTTTCGAGGATTTTCCTTGTTCATAAATGTCGACTATGAAATTAATTAAACTTAGAATTAGTTTTAAAAAATTTGTACTTTAATATTCTTCCCTTCTCATGATTCTGTTTTTAGTTACTTTGTATTTTCAACGGTATTTATTACTTTTTACTAATTAGTACAGTATGTATGTGTATGACATTTTTGTATTTGTACCGGTAACCTTTCCTTTTGTATTATGTACAATAATTATTTACTATTTTAACTTTCCTCTTTAATTTATCACTTTAAGCGTAGTGTTTGGACTCATGGCGGTATGTGGATCCCGACAAATTTAAAAACATGTTACTTCGGTTGGTTAAAGTGATGCTGGATGCAGAATTTCAGTTGAAAGTTTTCGAAAGCAACTCTTGAGAAGAGTAGCGTGTTACGGTTTGCCTATGTGATAAATTTTGAATAAGCCAACAAATGTTATAATGCAACGAACTAGAAGAGAGAAACAGGCAAGAAACAAAAAAAATCGTTATTAGTTATGTGCTTAGTTTAAATGCCTGCAGCGAGTTAAAAGTTACCAAATGGACAATTATAAATTATTGTAATTAGTTGCAATTGTTACTATCTTTGTGGCTTTAGAAATTTATATTGTTAACTTATTTAATTTAAAAAATTACCACTTTTTAATGTAACGGATTTGTTCTCTCTCATTGGTACATGTAATTACTCATCTTTTCCCATTGTTGATAGATTTTAAGTTACTATAATTGCTTTATGTATCTCTTAGTTATTCTCTTTAAATGTGTGGGAGAAGCGCGTGTGTACTCGAAAACGAAATGCTTGGATTATGAAAAAACGTTGAAAATAAAAAATCAAAACATATTTTTGAAGTTCTATTTACATATCTTGAGTAGTTTTCTTCTTGATACTCTGTTTCAATTTTGAATCTTCAATGGAATGAAATCAAAATAATTATTAAACAATTCTTAAGAATTCATAAAAACTTGACCGGGATTCAGAATTCAGATTAATTCCGGCGCATATAATAATTATATGCGCCGGAAATACTAACAGAGATGCTCAGGACTAAGCAGCCAAGTAAGTTTATTAGTATAAAATTGAGCAATTTTTGTAAAAAATGAAATCACAGGAAACTTTTCCCACAGGATCATCTTTGCTATTTCCTGACCTATGAAACGATAAGCAATTAAGCTCATCATTAATCTCATACAAGGTCAATTGATCAATTGCATCTGTAACAGCCTAATTTCGAATCAGGATGCAATTAGGGGATTATGCGTAAGCGGTACATTATATAATAAGCCTAATTACGAAACACTGAAGACATAACTTTCAAACATCGAAGCTATAGTATAGCATAGTACAGCTGCTGTACAGTAGAAACTAAACGAAGCTCACAATCAGCATAGCATTTAGTTTTGCCATGCACCATTACTCCACCAAACGATGTCAATTACCAATACTCTGTATATACAAACAACTTCCGCTTTCAAGAACAAGATCAAGGATGCTTTCGAACAGTTTGTGTCTACTGTATTTTGTTCATATATGTACCTACAGGGACTAACATAGCAATTATGTACCCCTCCTTAGCCCAAATAAGGGAAATGGTAATATTGGATTTTCTCCATGTTTTAGCAAATTTTCTTCCAGATTTTAAAAAAAAAACCAATTTCATCCTGATAGCCCAAAAACTCTCGTTAGTGTTCAATGAAGGGGAGCAAAGTCAGGATGTTTCCGGGAAAACTATTTTAAAAGTGGTTGACTTTATGCTCTCATTTAACAATTTTTTAAATATTAAATTTAGCAAGGCAAAAAAGGAGATTTCAGGAAGCCCCAAACAAGACTCCTGCGTTGAATATTTTGGGCTTAGGAACCTAAAGTATGAAGCAAGATAGAACTCAAAAATGTTTAATATTATTATAAGTGAACTTCATAAATTATTCAAGAATAAAAAAATCCGTGCACTGCACTGATCTGGGCAAACTTTGCATGTGCAGTAAAGTGAAACTAATATTTAAAAAAATTTAGTAGGGTAGGGAAATAGAGTTTGATTGTTATCTGTAAAGGACACATGTCCATACATCAATCCGTTGGAAAGATATAGCAAATGCAAGATTTTTTGATAATTATATCCAGAAAATAATTTTCTAAGGTCAAACGGTTGACCCTGGGTCAGGGAAAAAACCAAAAGGCTCATCTACAGTAGAATGCATGTCCGATTTTTTGGGACAAGTCCCATGTCCGTATGTCATTCCGTTGTTGAGTTGTGCGACTCACAAGATTTTGTAGACGGACGGAACACACTAGGGATGGCAAATATCGCCACTTGACTCATATCGCAAATTTCGGTATCGGTAAAATTGCAAATGGCGATATATCGTATATCGCCGATATATCGCCAATATTCTAGCTAATACTTGAATTCCACTACAAAGAACGCCAACGATATTTATTTTGAAGACATGATTACAGTGGCACTAATTTATGATCAAAAATTATGCAAACAATGGTTGATTAATAAATCCGGCCAAAAATGTCTTATACCTAATTGTCTGATAGAACAAAAGTTTCAGAAATTTAAGGTTGTTTAATTAACACATGTAAAATATCCAAATTCTGAATTACAATTACCCAGCTAGAAACTAATAACTTATTAGTTACACGGCAACCCACGCCCAAAGATATCAGTTATTATTAAAGAAGTTCCAGATTAGGTTGGAATTGATTTTGTGAGTGATATATATTATTATTATGTGGCACAAGGGGAATTGCAAACGCAATTGAAATCAATAATAAATGTCACTTCCAATTTTTACGATTAGAAATTCCTTATGAACTTACATAGACTAAAGACTTGGCTGGAGACAGAACGTGGCTCATGAATTACAATGCGAAAAGCTGAATGAAATCATAGAGAGAATGTGCGCAAGCTACGATTTGTAATAAAATGGCACTAGTTAATTATAAAATTTTTAAGCAGGGAGCGCTCCTTGAAACATCCCTTGTTTCCTGAGCTTACTAAAGTACCTTCAAGTTGCTGCCATGAGTCACATTCGGATATAAACGCGATACCGATATGCCGATATTATCGATGATGTTTACGATAATTATCGCCATCAGTATCGCAAGTAAATTTGGCGATATTTACGATATTATCGTCTC
Organism: Allacma fusca; assembly: GCA_947179485.1. NCBI lineage: Eukaryota > Metazoa > Arthropoda > Collembola > Symphypleona > Sminthuridae > Allacma > Allacma fusca. The sequence continues at coordinate 8,752,313 of OX359248.1, forward strand.
GCCAATATCGTATTTGCCATCCCTAGAACACACTCGTCTATAAGAAAGTTTCACTTTCTAAAAAGGAAGGTATTTCTGTAAAGTTCTTTAATGTTAGTTGCAATACGAATTTCCCGAATGATGAACATTGGGTACGTTACATATACATAAGTACATAAATACACAATGGGTCACATACATATAATTTTCTTTGACAGTAATATACTAATTATTATAGGTTGAGCAAGCTTAAGCGAATAATACAAAAGATTGCAAGACTATATTATTTACTCAAGTTTTTGTATACTGACGAACTCACTAAAAAAAGGAAACGCTCAAAGTCTGGAATTCTCCAAATGATGTTTAGCTACTAGTGCACATCATCTCTTAAATAATAAACTATGTTAAATTTCCCACCCTCAACTAACTCCCACACAAATAACTATTTCATACGGACCTACGACAATAATAATTATTTCAGCAAACATAGTTTTCAAATGATAATGCTTAACATTAACACCACACTAACAAAAACCTGCTCTTGCATGAATCGAAAACCTAGGGACGGGGTTGGGGGTTGGTCATTCTTAACACTTATGCAGGATTCAATGACTCATACATGAATATTAATGAATATGCGATTCCACTTCTGCCAGCATTTTAAAAGGGGTGTTCATACATTAAAACTGAACACTGGTCAATAGTCTTTCAAAAATTCCGGTTGTCAAAAGAGATAATTACTATTGTCAATTTTATTGAGTCTATTAGTTGGACCAAGTTAAATGCCTGCATTACTCCAACCGACATATGTGCATATTGTTAGTAAGAGTAGTTTATCTGTACTTTTTTGTCAACATATTGTATTTCTCCTCATTTGCCTTCTCATATTTCTGAGTCAATGATCATTACCCGTTCACCGTGTACACCCGTTAGTTCGAAAAAGTGACAACCAATTTTAAAACATGAAGTTGTAGAACTTGTAGTATGTAACTTATTACTGTTTACAATGGAATATTATACCATGAGAGATGCTATGCTTCAAAGACAAAGTTGTAAATTAAATTAGTGCTATTCCACTCCCTCTCTATGAGTTCTACTTAAATATAAAGAAATTTGCAGATACTTTTGCTCTTTTCCTCACTACAATGTAGTACATTAGAGGATGGATGAAAAACCTTGGAGCACAAACGTTTGGACTTGTGATGTAATCAGTCGCTCCTCAGCTGCCAGGAAGAGACAACTTGAGCTAAAGAGACTCGGACGTGTGATAACTGATAACTCTTTTGTTGCCTATTGAATTTACTCCTGGACTTGTTATTTAATCCTCTGGCGCTGAGCGTAAAACTACTTAATTTTCTCATATTATTAAGTGCGTGCAACTCATTCACAAAATAATATAATCACTTGCACTCACTGTAAGTCAAAAGTGTTATATTAATATTCCCCTCTTGAAGAGTCAGCAATCCCGTAAGTTCTTTTGAACACCGTTGTAAATCCTTCAACCCCAAGGTCGTGTTGTTACTTTCGTCCATGCAATTCGTCACAGTAGGGTAACACCTTCACCCTCGAGGATTTAATGTGTTGCAGTATACAAATATTATAAAATTGCCGGGGATGATTTCTGTCCGCATGTCTTTTCTGTTTATGAATATATATGTATATCTCGGGAGATTTTACTAATAGTATATTCCTGATTAGTTGTTTACACTGAAAGTGGACACAAGGAGATTCTGTAAGTTCGCTGTTAGGTAAAAATGTGTTTTATTCTTGTGAATTACAATTGAATCAAAAATGTAGCTAATTGCCCTTCAAAAATTACTTCGCTATTGAATTGCTTTCAATGTAATGTCAAATTAAAATTATAAAAAAATACTGTTTATTTACAGTCAGTTTATATTGACACTGGTGGGGGCTTATCAGCATGTTTTAAAGATGTTATAGATCCATATCTTTGGTTTACATTAAATATTATTTTACTTTGTTAATTTAAACTTCTGACTGGTAATTACAAATTGTAATATGTTACAGCCCATAAGAAAATTGCATTTTCGACAGTTGACTAGTTTTTAGATAACATTCAAACACGCTAAAAGTCCATAAATACTGCTTTTAAGGACATAGACAAAAACATTGTGTATATTCCTTTGATACAGGCTTTTTCATATTAAAGCAATAATTGTAAATAATGAAAGAGGGTAAAAGTATGATCGGAGAATAAAATTCGTGTCGTAGAATCCAAGAAATCAGAGACAGAACCCGACGCACCAGGTCTGCTGAAGGTTTAGAACCAGAATGACCTTGGCTTGAAATGTTAATGTTGTTTAGCATTAGCTACAAATAAAACAAATATTTTAGTTAAAATAAACATGGCCTGTAGACGGCGCTATCGACGGAGACAACCATGTTAATATAGACAGTGTGTGCAGTAACCTTTCCCCTTGGGATATCCAGTATGTAATCATGCTACAAAATTGTAAAAGGTACGTATTTGAATATTATTCTGGATAGGAAAAAAATTTAAGGCAATCGGTCAAGAATAATTTATTACAGAAGTCATGACCGGAAACAAAAAAAACTTTAAAAAATCAAAATAGAAATATGTTGTAGGACTCCTTTAGATTTACGATCTTTGTCTAGTTTTAACGGGTTTGACCAGAAGAGCTTCTTAAATCCTTCGGCTTTTGAGTCTCTTATGCTTTCATGTAAGGAGTACTGCCATAGAGGAAGGTGACTTCGTCGGGGTCAATTACTTCACATGGATTCTTCAGAAATGGAATCACACGTTGCCCCGTTTGACTTTCGCAAAATAATCCCCATCCCATATCTTTGCCCTGGAGGTGTATTCTCCCAATATTGATTTCTTCAAGGAAAAGCAGAGAACACCGAGTTACTATTGGACTGCTTATCTGATCCTGCAGTTGCGTCCCATCTCCGGAATTTCATCAAGACTTCTAGTCCAAATGAATCATTTTATTTTTAGGAATGATTTTTAATGACTTTTAAACAATACCGGTGGATTCGAGATAAAATTTTGTGCAATGAAATATCTCCTACTTTTATGCAGCTTAGATTAGACCTTGGAGGTCCTACGGGGCAAAGGTTATAGCACACCTTGTACTTCTCAACCTCTCTTGACTACACGCTACATTGCAAGCGTTGACAATTATTGCATCAGCCTTGTGCAGTTTATATTGCAATCCTAAGTACTGGTCAGGATTTATTGAAAACCACCTTTCTCACTTCCGCATTTAATCCTTGCAACTATCACCTAAAATAATCATGTGTAGTTAGAGTCTTAATGTTAGGTCCTTAAATAAATCTCATCTCAAAGCATTCTGTATGAAATCATCTCATTATTATTAATTTGTGAAGTCAGTCAATTCCGGCGAATACAGCTCCAACAAAATACAGAAATTTCTATTAATTATTGTAGACAAGTAGACACACTGTACCCCTATAGTGCTATGATTGTTCCTATTGTTCGTACGTAACCACTAGTGCCCCGCATGGGTACAAAAATGTCATACCTGGACCTGAACCTGTACCTGAATCATGGGTACATGGATTTTTTGAACCTATACCCTTACCTGTACCTGAATACCTGGGTTCAATTTTCCTGAACCTGTACCTGTACTTAAACTAAATCAGGAGTACCTGAACCTGAAAAGTACCTGTACCCAAAAAGTACCCAAAAAGGTACCTGTACCCGGGTATATTTTAAAAGTACCTGAAACTACCCGGGTATTTTCTATTGTACTAATTTAAAGGATTAATAAAATATATTACGCGAAATAAAAATTAAAATATCTGAACCAAAACATTTTGACTTATTGTTAGTAAATTTATTTATCAGATTAGATTTATTTATATTTTTTATTCTTCGAAAGCATGACTAAGTACTAGAATTTTCAGTAGTTATAAATGATTATCTGTACATAGAGGTTGAAAAGGTAATAGATAGCAAAATCAACGTATGAATAAGTTCAATCCAACAATGCAAATGCAGTGTAATATTTTCTAAACTTTCAATAATGCCGAGAAATTAAACGATTAAGAATTTGGTTTGCACCATGCAATGGAAAACATTTTTTTGAATTCAAACTCCTCAGATTTTAACTTCAGCCAAGCTGAGACAAAAACATTTTCTAACGTAACTCCACTCTTATATAAACGTTTATGCGTCAGAAGATCTGGACCATAGGAGAAGGCTTGCTCTATCTGTAGATCTCTGTTCTTTAGCAGTTCCAGGAAAAAAATCTAAAAAATCTCTGGTCATTCCAGCTAATGCAGGGTAACTAGTTACGTGTTCCAATACGGTGGAATTAGTTTTCCTGACTGAGCTTATACCTAAAAATTTTAATGTAAAATGTTTCAAGGTCAAAAATTGGGAGGAGTTTTTAAAGCTCAACACATAGATGCACATCCTCATGAGGACAGAGTGCAGCACTCGCACTCATACTCAGTGTACTCACGAGTTTACTTTGAGGACGAGTGCATGTTATTACAACCGTGCACTCATAGTCATGAGTGCGAGTACATACCACAGATATGTTTATTAATGAGTGCGAGGACGAGAACACAAAAATATACTCATTTTTACACAGGAGCTCATTATTACATATACTCATTATACTCATTTTAAAAAAAATGTAATACTCTGCAATCTAGTGTAATAAATGAAATTTAATGTTAGGTTTGAATATATCATATATACAATTTTGTACAATTACGAACGAAACAAAATCGTTCAGTGGGTATGATTGAGAATTGCATCCGTTAATATTTCAGTCATAATAGCCTTGTGTCAATCTTATGATTTCCAAAATGAGTATTGAAAATATTTTGTGTTACTGTGATTTTCGCATCGTTGAACTAAACCTTTACAAATAATAATTTGCAGCATTTAGCCTTTATCGTCTTCGTAGCCATTGCAAGCATTTGTTATTTATTCAAGTGTGTTAATCATTTCAAACTGATCATTTTCTGTTCCTAAAAATATTCCAACTTGAAGTGGACTTTGAAAGTGATACATGTAGTTTCTAACATAATAAAATTACATGTAAAAATAAATACGGAACAAAATTATATGAATGTATTGCAAATGGATAAGTCAGGTTTGCATACATATATAGATATCAAATGCACTCATGAGTGTGAGTGCGAGGATCAAATTCTAGTCTTCTGTCCTCATGAGGACGAGTGTGAGTGCAGCCTAGATAATGTTTAGCATATCAGTGTGAGGATGAGCACAGTTCATTCAATTTGTACTGAGTGCGAGTGGAGTGCGAGTGTGAAAGAAAATGTGCATCTATGGCTCAGCAACACATATACAGGCGTTACTTGGAAATTATTACTGACTGTGAAGTACCTGAAAGTTCAGGTATTTTACATTCAAGGTCAGGTATTTACCCAGTGCGTACCCGTACCTGATGGGTTTATACCCAAAAGATTGGTTTTTGAACCTGTACCCATACCTGAACCTGAACCTGAATTTTCAGGTACCTAACGACTGAACCTGAACCTGAACCCAAATTGGATGGGTACAAGAAGTATGTACCTGATACGTACCTGTACCTGAACCTGTACCCAAATACCCGGGTAAAACCTGTACCCATGAGGGGCACTAGTAACCACATAGTAAAACTCATCTCTGTATGGTGCTAAAAATCTTTAACCGTAACTGGAGGCTCCTACGTGATATTGTAAGTAAGGCTAAGTTGAGGGATCTAATGACTTGAATATCATGATTTATTTAAAATATTCTAGACTTTAATAACATTTGTTTTTACTCATTGATAATCAGTTTCCAGAAGTTTACAAAACTGCAACCTGTGACCTCCACGTGAAGGGACGTTTCAGGTCAGGTCATTCCGGAATTCTCAAGTATGACCTTATTTATTCCTTTCTACGAGACCAAATAAATGTAGTTGAACTATTAATGTTTACTGAATACCATGCATGAGGTAAGGTACTGATTGTGAGTGTATGCGAACTAAATTCCATGTTTTATTATTGACGTTACATTGGAAGGTCAATTTTAATTTCATTTTCATTAGCAAATTGTATCAATATATGACATCACATTTCCTTGCCCTCTGTACTGTAAAGAGTGTGAGCCGGATTGCAACTCTTGTAGACAGCAATAGCACAGTGCAATTCATTGCATTGTGTTTTTCTGCCTCACACCTTCTCTCACCCACCCAATACCCTATTCCCAATGCTGTACAAAATCAGTAAGTACTGTGTACATATAGAACTTTACTTCTCCATGCTATATGGTAAGCACTTACGGTACCACTGTACTTTCAGCTTCAAAGCTTCAAGAGAGTCTAACAAGATCCACTGCTACTTTTTTCTAGTAATTATCCATTATGTATAATAATAACCGTGGGCCATGGATTAAATGAATCGAGGAAAAACTACAGTTACTTATTTGCTGCTACACAATTTTTATACACCAAAGCTAGGGGATATGATTTATAGCATTGAGCTCATAACATCCTTGTTTTATTGATTTGAAGGTCTCGGGTCAAAAATTCTCTCCAGCATATAATATATTATAAAATAACTGTATTTTGTAACTAATTACTATAGATGCAAGTCTCAGATCACATTAAACCCGTTCAAATTCTAAAATGTCATGAAAACTTCTAGGAATTCTGTTGATCAGCAAGAGACCTCGGCGTACAATATGACTTTTGTGTCCTCAGTGATGTAAGAGATGAAAAGTGACGTTGAAATGCACTGGCATCCATGACTCCTGTGTTAAAGAGAATGGTGTACATGTTATTGTGAATGTGTAAAAGGGTTGATTGTGTAGGTCAAAAATTGTCTGTGGATCATTTCATATACTTACTACTTAAGTACACACAGAGCAGTGCAGAAGTGTGGCAAGTTGAAAGCACTGAGCCAGATTCATGACATGACTCATCATAGTTGTAGATAAAATACAGAAAGTCTATGTATGTGCTCAATGCTCCATGCTAAAATACCTCAAGTCAAGTAAAGGTTCTTCGGCTTGTATTCTGTGATTGTCGTCTGAGTAAGTCGGACATGTTCAGTGTCTCCCGTATCCTTTAGTAATTAGGTATCTGTAGGTACTTAAGCAGTAGTCTTGTGCACGTTACATTTTTCTTTAGCAATCATACCCAATGAACTCACATGTTAAAAAATCCAGGAAATTCACCACATAATTTCTTAACATAGAATCAAACGAAGATTTAGTAACTCTGAAAAAGAATATTTAGAGATACGATTCCAGTGCGGCTTTGCTGCACGGTGTAACATTTACTCATTGTCAGTTCATGGACTCAAGGAATTTTTACTATTTTTGCATAGACTCTGATTCTCACGTTTAAGTATCATTTACAGTGTTTGACGAAAAACTGGACGCGAAAAACGTGTGCGTGAGTGGAGTGTGAAACTGTGCACACAAGAAATTATTACTGTACAAGTATCTGACTTTCTTTGAGTAAAGTCTATCTGTACACATTTACACATACATTAATCCCTATTGTGCTTATAGTATGTACATATATGTACAGTGTACAAGTGGAGATCTTTTTAAAGACCGTACATAAACGGGTTGATTTTTATTAGCCTGAGTCAATGTTAGAACAGTTAGTATTTCACAACTCCATTTAACTCCCCAATGATAACATAATAAAATCTATTCATTCATCCGAATTTCGCTTTTTAACTAGTATTTTTTTTGTAAAGTGAGGAATAGCGTTCGATTGATCAACTCAGGCTAAATACTAGTCTTTTCGAATACATCTGGAAGATTACGACGGTTAGTAAACTTAAAAGTGAATATTCATACCTTTCAAAATTATAATTTCTTATTATAAAGGTTATTTTTATATTTGAATTTGTATTTCCAATAATGGGTATCGCAGACTCAGTCATAGAAAATTCTCTATTCTTGACCTTTATGTACATAAATGTTTATGGAGCTGTCAAAAAGGAAAGGTCCTTACAATACTTTTACAATCTTTTTCAGATTTAATCCCACACCACTGGTCATAGTACTCCCGGAAGTGTATTAATTGTCTATACGTATAAATAATTCTAACACGAACCACGGCTTATTACATGGGTTAATAGACGGCAGGGATTCCTAAACACATTTAACACCATCCCCCCTCAAGAATGGCAGTACAAATTAGAGGACAGTTTTTATGGGTGAGTTTCCACACCAGTTTGAGATGACTGAGAATTTTATTGTTACTTAACTTATTAATTCTATTCAATTGACCGTAAAAAATAGATATAAACAAATGCATGAACTAAAGTACTTACTCTTGCTCACGTTTTTACAGTTGTTGTTTTTTCTGAGTTCAGCTTTTTATGTCTCTTTCGTTGCTCCACTGGCACAGGTACTCACTTTTACTCTACACAGTTTATTACGTTGCTTCATTTCCAAGTTTTATTACGTTTATGAAAACAGTATTTAAAGTTATAATTTTTGCAGCACTGCAATATAACTTCATTTAAAATAACTTTTGAACCGCATGGCTCAAGCATGTCCAAAATCCAGTTTAATAATATTTTATTGGTATCTATCTTCTTTGATAAGCCGGTACTTTCAAGCTAGTTTATGCTTCTAGAACATATGTTCGTCAGACCGGGATTGTGACCCCAAGGAGTTTTGTCACTGGAAGCCAGGGTTAGCTCTAAATCAGGGAATTTGTGAAAAATGCTTCGATTGTGCATTGGTGCACAAGAAATCGTACGATGGATGTGCTCGATCAGAACGGGAATGTCGTAGTTGTGAAGTGGGGTAAGTTGTATCCATTAATAGTTAAATAAAGGTGGAAACTTCAGAGAATTATTTCCGATCTTTAACACTTATATCGCCTCAATTAGGGGATTGTGAATTTGTTTGTACGGTGTAAGGCAGACCCACTGTGTTAAAGATAGTAGTTCAGATGATACTCTCACTCTGAGGATATAATAACAAGTAGAGAAGGGTGCTATTCTGAAGCAGTACGTCCGCTTCTCCTTGGGAAACTTTTGAATGTCATGATTCCATAACATTCATTCGGCCCAATGTAAATTATTAAAGAGTTGCATGAAAACGTTTTACGATCGTGGAGAAACTGCTACAGTTTCCAGTTCACTCAAAGCAAAGGCTTACTCATTAAATAGAATGTACTGGAAGAGGAAGACAGTCCATAGTAATTATGCCGAAGTTACAAGTAGTTAATAATACTTCATACTCAGACAGCTGACGTTCTACAGAGACTTACCTTCGAGTTACAGCAACTAAAGGACTAAACTTAAAATGTCTACGAAAATACAGATTTCATATTGTGCAATTATGGACTGCCGTATTCAGTTAAACACCCTTTACTAATACTGTAGTATGAAGAATGTACTAAAGTGTGGATGATTAATTGTAACAAAATAAAACTACATTTGAAGATCAGAACATGATAAAAATATTTTAGGGAGCACAGCCCACACGAAAAAAATAGCTCTACGAAGAACTCATTTCTATATAGACATTATGGGTCACCAGGGGTAAGGGCCAGGAACACTTAAAGTATTATCCCTTCAACATGTGCCATAAATAAGAACGCGATTTAGGTACGTAGGGGTGTGACATTGCTTATTACATTCCCATGGCGTTAGCAAAGTACGGCCCATTATTACTTCCTATATAAACTTCGAATCCCTACCTTTACCGTTACAACAATAAATGTAACTTAAGGGACAGGAAGGAGGGCCAAATCACATGTTATAATTTTGTTTTAGATAAATGTATGCATAATTGACTAATTGGAACTCTCTGTTTTTAGGTTCGTCGAAATCGACGATCACTGTTATTATTCAAGCACACCAGCACCACTAAAAGCTATCGGTACGTACACCCCACTACTGTAATTACTTATACGCATCGATGGGAACTGTAAATTTTAATTAACACCAAAGCCTCATGTGGAAGTAGTTCCAGAGATTTTCTAAATATTTTATTAACAATCTTATCATACTCTGATCTCTATAAACTGTAGACACCGACTGGAAAGGAAGACCTATTGAAGACATCCAGAGATATAGCACGGCAGCACTAATAATAATTCCCGTCCTTATACTGGCAACAATAATCAGCACCGTGTACATCGCCAAAGACCCCCGACAGGGACTGGAAGGTGTAACTTATAGAGTATGGTATATGGTAAGTCTTAAACTGAGAACCTTGTTTGAAAATAGATGTTTCTGTTAATTACTTTTAGGCCTCGTCGTCAGATTTAGAAGATACTCAAGTGGAAGTCTAGTGAGCATCGCAGGGACTGACAGCTCGGAACCAAATGCTCAATCCAGTTCTGCAGGTGATAACTCTCCCTATCCCAAGAAAAGTACAAGTTGGAAGGACGTTCAGACTCACAGAATCTGCGGCAAAAGGGACCTTTCCGTACGCTCTATTGTGACAAATAGTTTCCAGCAAGCGACTCCTCCTAGCCTGTTGGATCCTTTAGAGTATGCTTGATTTTTAATAGTCATCAAGCTTATATGTACACGATCTTTCATATCCTTCTCCTCCCTCCTACCCCATATAAGGGACGATGATTCAAAATATGTACTTCCCGTAATTCTTGTACCACGCCAATGTAACAAATTCCGAAAAATCTGGAAAATAATTGGCCTAAAATTGCGGAATTACGTATTTTGCTTCATTGTTCCTTATATGGCATAGTAGTAGGGGGTGGTGGAGAAAATAGATGTGAAATACCCTGTACAACGGGGCTATAATACATTATTAATAGCCACGAATATTTGACAAAGTTTTTTTACGTTAACAGTTACTCCATGCATTTTTATAATGTAATCAATACAGATATGAGGAGGGTGAAAATCATGATCATCCTAACCCTCAGCAACATTTAGAAGATCCGGAAAATCAAGAAATACTGGCCCTTCTTGACCAGTAAGCTACTTAGGAACTACTCTGAGCATTAATTTTTAAGTACATTCCCGTAGAGTAGCATCAAGTACGAAAAAGGCTTGTGTATGAGAATTAAGCACATTTTAAAACCAAGACTGCATAATTACCAATATCAACGTAAAGACATAAACATTATTTTGGCTGAATTGACAGAGCATTGCGACAGGAAAATTCAAACCAAGTTGTAAATCAAGAAAACCATTTGAATGAAGCCTCGATTCCATTGACAAGTGGGAACGTGAATCCAATCCCAATCCAAGGAGGTGTAGTCGGAGGAAATCCACAGCCGATTTTACAATTAAGAGTATCTATTTCAAACACAAATGCTCAAGGGACATCTAGCCATGACCAGGTTGTCCCTGAGCAAAATAACACTGCCATGACTCTTGAAGCGCTTGCGAATCCTGAACAAAATCCCGATGTTATTCAGCAACTTTCAGGTATCTATGATTTTACTCATTCACTTCCTGACGTACACGAAGAGTAACTTATCTTATTAGCAGTAAGATTCTAGTTCAATCATTATTAGTCATTTAATGACATATTCATAATCATTCGCATTACTTAGATATACTCTAAATTCTACAATTCGTGTAATCCTAATGTCTGCGTCAAAGTCATATATTTTAGGAAAACATCACGGGAGGAGTTAACAATTGAGTTTTTAGCATTTAACCATAAATTCCAACATGCCTAAAAGTGGAAAAGTTAAGTTTAGTAAATTAGCCTCAGAGTAAGTTATTCTTTCCGGTATTTGAAGTTTTACAATTTCGCCAATGCAATGTTCATTTATTATATGAAATAATTTACTTTTAACAACTTACTGTAATTAATTATTAAAAATGTATCCATATGCATCACAACATACCAAATTATTCTTAAAAAGTATTATTTGTATTTAAAATACAAGCAAAAAAGCTGATGGGCAAAGCTGCTTGGAACCCTGTCTATAAGCTTTTTTCCTTATATTTTTACAATATACAACAGAATAAACCAGGTAGGGGCGAACTACGTAGGAATGCCAGGGACTAAATTTTTTTCCGGAAGTGGTGTAGCTAAATAATTTTTTTTATTACAATTAGATATATGTAACTTAGGGTGTACTCACATAAAGCATGTTTTGTCCGTACACGTAAAATTTTTCTCCGTTACGGAGAGACCTCTCACATAAGTTCAGACCGTATGTAATTACTTGCGGAAGTTTGAATGCGAGATGTCTGTTCGTAAGCGGTTGGAAAGTTGTTTCCGTTTAGTTCCTTCCGTGATGCCGACAAAAATATTTACGGTTACGGAAGGAACATGCTTTATGTGAGTACACCATTACACATGAGTGACTCAACATGTCAGTACTTAATTAAAGACTAATCCTTCAAAGACTTTTTCTTATATATTTAGAATATCTTAACTATATGGATTTGAGTCAATCGGATATATTCTACGTTCTCACATAAATGTAAGATGTTAAATACTCTAATGTAACTAGAATGAGAACAATAGAGAAATTAGTATAAGATTTTGTAATGTGAGTATCATTTAATTAATTCTATGCGTAGTCTATTATAAACATAAAAATAGAAACCCAACAATATGGTCTCACTTATTGACAAAGTACTTGCTGATTTTGAAATTTTGTTTAATAAATAAGGACTTGAAGTCACACAGAGAAAATACAATGTAACTTCTTTGAACCATTTATTTTTAAACCATAATGACCGCTGTCATGATGTTCTGCTCTTGCATTTACTGATATCGAATCTAAAAACTTTACTTGTGAAGATTTATCAGTGAAGTGAATCATGTACTGTAATATTTCCAAATCTTTTGTCCGGCATAGTAATCAGTCAGTATATGCACTTGACGCATCAGATTTTCAGATGATAAATGACACTTCCATGGGCACCCTATTGACGGTTAAGTCTTTGTTTTTAAGTCAAAAAGACAACTTCTATGACCGCCACGCCAAAAGGGAACTAATAGAAGTCGGTGAGTCCAGGTGTCTTCGTACTTTTTCACAATGGATCCAATCGTCACACTTACACCGAAAATATCAACTCTACAGCAAGCAAAAATTTGAAGATCCTTGAATGCCCTTACTCTATTTTAGAAATAGTTTGTAGTGTAGCACTAAATTACGCATATGTACGTGCATATCCACCAGTGGTAATTATAGGGTTACGGTTGTGTGGCGTAACTTCAAACAGGTAATTAATACGAGAATCATCTCAGCATCCACATCCGATATGAATCATTAAGATTAAAATCCCTGTGCTACTTCATTGCATTTCCCGAAACATCCATACGAATCGCAGTGTCATTCGCATCAAAGCAACAGCTTATTCGGCCAAAGACTACTGTAGAATGAAATGGTTTCTTCATTTACATTCACTTAGTTTAATATTCAACAATATCTTCCGGCTAAAGGGTTTCTCAAAAACCTTTTTGGCAACGTTTATTTACCGAGAAAACCTCACTGGCCTTCATCAATAATTTTAGGATCCTATTGTATCTATTTTTTACGGAAATTGATAAGACCATGACGTACTTCCAGCGTGTCAGCAGCATTCGGGAAGTAAATTAATTGATGAGGCTTTTTTTGTACCTAAATACATACGTACATACATACATACATATGTAAATATAACATAAGTAAGTAAACCTTTCAACATGCTTGCAGCTAGACAGTGCAGCTTACACCTGCTTTTAACTGCAGGCCCTACTGCCATCGGCTTTCGAGATATTATTATTTAATTGAGTGTAGTGAGATATTGTAAATTGCCAGGACTACTAACGTTTGCACTACCGATCCGTAACAAACAAAAATCCCACAGGTTGGAATGTATTAGTCAGTTCTCGTTTTTATACTGTAAATTAATGCACATTAACATTCCTCCGGTCTGGTAGGGACACGATGTCTGACTGAGTGAGTTTGTGAATGAACATGACAGCGGCATTGTTACATGCCTATACACATCGTGAATATAAATAGAAGTGATATAATATTTTTCGGTGTGTTTAAGTGATTCAGTTTGAGTTGTTTACTGTCATCACACCAGCATATTACTTACAAAGCATACTTACACTTGCAAGATTATGAAGTAATAACTACCTTACTTCAAGAATCGCTCTACGTTCGTTCCAATTGAACTCTTACAATAATTGTACCATCATACTTTTTTTTAAATACCACCTGGAGAAATCTCCGTCGCCAAATAATTGCAAGCAAACAAGTTATAGTCGTAATTGGATAATATCCGACTCATCGGAGTGTAGAAAAGCTATTTCCAAGTTCTGATGTCATCCAAATTTTTACAACTAGCTATGGATCATTGCTACGCTATAATGTAGATAAGCGTTAGGATTATTCTGTAGCTGCTACATACTACTGTAGATACTATACACACACGCAACATATACTTAAATGCCCCAATAAGTACTTTCCAATTTATAGTCAAGCCAAAGGTTTGACAAGTGATGCAGTAATCTGAAGTACTCTGGCATAAGATACGCAACAGGTAGCAAGTTTGCAATTGCCCAAACAAGTAACATTATTTTTATTTTAAAAAGAATAAAGCCCACCTGGTTTCAAAATTTCGATAAACTGGAATGACTTTTGACTGGTCCCTTTAGTTAAGAGCTTATTCAAAAGCTATGGAACTACTCCAAAAAAATAAAAATTCCCATAAAAGTTTCAATATCCTTTCTAAAATTTATCGCTACAGTCAAAAATAGATTTTTTGAAACCACAATGTCAACATTTTTTCTCCAATAATAAATCATTAGCGCTTCAGAACTATTTGTCGTGTAGTTTTTAAATTCATGAGAACTTTTCAAAATCTCCATGACTAAGGTTCAAAAAAAAAATTAGGAAGCCATCGTGAATTCCAAAATTCTTCCAAAAGACAAATTCAAATTTCGAAACCCTGTTAAAAATTTTTACGGGACGTTGAAAGGGCAGGAGTTTTGGTCAAAATTTAAATAATCTGAACGTATAGCAAAATGCTTTTCTCCAATGTGTGGCTTCATGTGGTATATGTTGAAAACATACATTACAGCGTCGCGGACTTTAATCAGCTTCAAATGACTCACCAACTGAACATATAAAAGTTTTGAAATTAGTAGCACAAGAAGACTTGCACTTGTATAATTAGATGAATTCCAGTAATTGTAAAAAGTCAAGTTTTGTTAAAATTCGGATCCTTTTTGATAAATACACAAACCACAAACTATTATTATTTTTAAATCCTGTTCTGACTTCTGACCAGCAAGTTTCCTTCTGGTACGTTTAATTATATATAAAAATCTGCTAGCGATAACGCCCTTACTTTCTTACGTTACGCTTTGTATTAAGTACATTGAGAATTACAAGCAAAGGACATACATAATTTACTTTAATTCCTGGAAAAGTGAAATATTTTCCTGGACGCTGACGAGGTATAATTATTTCAGTAAAATAGTGCTGAGCTACTGCGCCATTTATATCCGATTGTGAGTGCAATGCAAGCTAATGACACATACGTATGTACGTACAAGCTCACAAACTATGGAGCTCAAAAGTTATGCAAAATCAGGGTTGCTGATTTTTTTGATTTTTTTGAAAAAAATCAAAAAAATCGGATTTATTTGATTTAAATCGGATTTTTTTGATTTAAATCCATATTTTCTGATTTAAATTCAAAATTTTATCGTACGATAGAATAACCATACAAACTTTTGGATTTTTATTTTCCTCGTAGTATTGTACACTTTTGGTACCAATAAAACTTAATAATGATGAACAATAATAAAATATATTGAGAGAAAATTACAAAAGTAAGTCAACTACCTAATATGAAACAAAAAGCTGGTTAAAGGCCAGTTCCAAATATCAGCAATATTTTTTACATTGTAGCAATTTGGAATTCGGTTTTGTCTTTGAAGCCAAACGCTGTGTAGGACGGATACCAATCTCTTTTGGATTTTTATTAATATATAAATATATTTATAATTAAATATATATATATAACGTGTATAGTGAGAACATATATAGTGATTCGGGACGGGATGATAGAGTATGTAGGAACAGCAAAATTATTTCAAATTCGGAATATACCGTTTAAACAAGTGCGAATATCTCTCCGTACAAGAGTGACATTAAAAAAATGCAAAATTCACACAGTAAAATATTGCCACTTTAAATGGTACTCTTTTAGAAAGATTGGGTATTGGGATGTTTTTGTAGCTACTGAGTATCTGTTAGGGACGAGAAAATTTCAGGGCATAAATATTGTCGGCGTGTTATTTCGGGACGGGATTGGGATATACTTATTTTTGTCCCTGGATTTTGAAACGAGACAGAATCTTCTGTGGGACATAACAATTGTCCCCAGCAGAAGTTCTAGTAATATACAATATTTAAAAACTCACTCATATCAAATTTTATGTGACAGCTTGACAAATAATCAATATGACGTATCCAAATTATACTGAAAATGATAAAAATCCAAAATGATCTCATGCCCAAAATTCATAAAAACACAAAACTGCGCGTTTTACGACGTCTCCAGATGTGAAATTAAATTTTAGCTTACCGTAAAAGTCGAAGAGTCAATTTTGATTTAAATCAATGATTTATTTGAAAAAAATCAAGTGATTTAAATCTTGATTTAAATCAAGATTTAAATCAACGTGATTTAAATCAAGCCACCCTGTGCAAAATGCACGTTGACGCGTGTATATTTTAACATCTGAAATATGTTCATATATCCTCTTATTGTTGGTACTGCATACACAGTACACTTTTAACTGATCAGTAACAAAAAGAATAGTGAATAATGGAGCTATATTTACACGATGCAAGAACACTGCTAGGATACACATGTATAACGCAGAGTTTCACATTTGTGAACAAGTTTCTTCCCTAACCTCATCCTCTTCACCACATTGTGTAAGGCTCGGTGCAAAAGTGTAATGATCTAGGACTACAATGCATACGCCATAAAGTGGAGAGACACAAATTCAGCACATCAACACGTATTCCCTTATAAATTATCTCAAGGAAAAATCATGCATTCCTGTTACGCACAAAACCCATAGCTATAATGATTGTAACTCCTTGCAAAAATGATGAACTAAGAATTCAAACTACAGAAAAACCAAGCAAATAGTAAGGACAGGCAGAGATTTCAACTAAAGGCCACCAATGTATGGTGCTTTGCATCGCTAGGATTTATAATTTTCCCCGTAAAATTATCTATTATATAATTTAAAAATAATTTTATTTTTATCTGCCGATTGCGTATGGGACAAGCCCCACCAGGTTTCACTCATGTGTACATATATGAATAAACAAACCCTGGTTAACTTGTACACGAATTAATAATTTATATCATAATAATATAATATGATATAATATAATAAGTAATTTACAATATATGGAAATTCTCGCGAAAATGTGCAGCCGGGTCGTTGCCAAAACAAATGCCCCAATCTACCATCGGCATACTGGAAATTGAGCAAAATGTTTGTAACCAGATCCAGGTAGCTACGAAACTAGGAAATATTTTCCAGTTTTGAAAAAAAACCCCTACTCAGGTTGACAAATTAGCAAAAATTTGCCAATTTTGAAAATTGCTAAACCCAGATAATTGCTGACCTGGGAAAAATTTACAAATTTATTTATTAGCCAAATCGCGCTGCTGATGTTAACTCGTTACCACTTTGGAAGATTTTCCCAAACCGGATATATCTGATATGTTCCTCTTACATTGACAGGTATGTATTTGATTTGTAACTTTTTATAGATTTCCAATCAAAAAATCCAACCACCTTACAATAATGGAAATTTGGCTTCGGTGCATGCATATCGTTCAGAATCATCTTACAATGTAAAACAACCAGCATTCAAATGTGATACGGTTAAAAAATACAAGACGAAATAATTATACTCATACCATAGTTATTACCAGAGTAGTAAGTCATAAAAAATCATTTCTAAATGAAACAAAAATAACACGTGCATCACAAATAGTGCAAGGAATAAGACGACGACTCAAACAAGAGGTCAATTCCAAGTCCAACAGACTTACAAAACATTCATATCCAGAAATTATAATCACGACATATTATCAGAAATATACACTTCTGTTTACATACGTGGGGTCAAGCCTATGGCTAAATGGCTCTAAATGCATTCGCTCCATTAGTTAACAATGTGTATGTAGTAGACTCGTGAATCTGTACTTACACTTACTCCGCCCGCAATATGAGACTATTTTAACGCATATAATGTAATGATACTCCTTCTATAATATTTATTTATACATCATATATTTTTTAATATAAGCTTGATCAATAAATCTCGTACTCCATCCCGAAAAATTATAGCTATTGTTATTAGTTATTGCAAGCACATTCTACGTTGGGTTAAAAAGTTCTGATGACCCAGCGATTTCGTGTAATAAACAAACTTTAATGAATTCTCAGAAAGAGTCAAGGGCTCGGTAATTTATACGCGTATTTGATTATTTGACAAGTCGAAGAGCTAAAATCATTAATGGTATCTATCTGTAGTAATTTTATTTCAGTCAGCGTCTAGTATCTTATTTTAGAATGTACTGACATGTATGAGAAAATATTTACTGTAGTCGCGTACTTGAGACAAATAATATCGAAATGCATGCATATTTTGGTACTTGGAGAAGCTCACGTACTCACGATGGCTGTCATCCGGCTCAGATAAAAATTTGCTATCATTATTTAATTAACATTTATTTAGCATCCAAATTTTAAATAAAAAAATGTTCACATTAGCCTCAACAAATACAGTACATAAATAAATAAACTGTTCATGACTTAAACGAGCCTCAAATGACTCACCAGCTCAATGTAATAAGAGTGTTTGAAATTAGTATCACAGAAAGAAGAGGAAGCCATTTCATGCATAATTATTATATGGATGAACTTCAACTCATTCAGGAATTATGTAAAAGGAAATCAAATTTTTTGACGTTACAGAACTACAAGAACTCTCTAAATGCAAAAAGGAAACGAGAGTCTCAACTCTCACTTCCTTTTTCAGTGCCAACATAACTACGGATCGGGTATGGTCAGTTTGTAAGATTATTATTACCGCACAAGCCACAGCATGATTGAAGATATGACTAGGACATACTCCACAGATTTAGTATAGTTAGGGATGTCACATGTCATATTTTAAAGTACCGTCAGAGATGCGATAATTATGCGATTATCGCTTGTGCCTTTGTAATATCCCAATCGCATACCACAGCCGAAGAAAGAAGATTATGACTTCACTTATAAAGTATTTGTAAAAGATAAACGCGTATTAATATTGAACCCGCATATCTAAGTTTTGTTAAGAAATAAAATTATGCTAATTGGTGGGATCTGTGTCTTTTTCAAGAGTAACAAAAAAATTACGATAAATGTACATGATCTCACCAGTCAGCTTTATTCTGGTATGTTGAGCAGATATTAAAAACAGCCAATGATAACGTTATTTTGAAGTAATTATTTCCTGAGGGAACTAAAACCAACGCACATACATACTTATGATTCCTGGAAAAGTGGAATATTTTTCTCGATGCTGACCATAGCTATAAAAAATATTAATACAAGTGGGGTTTGTATGAATGGTGACTGCACTCCTGATCCTGGTGCTCCGCCATTTATACATGAGTGCGAGCTATTACATATATCATACAAGTGCACAAAAATCAAGCTGCAAAAGGTGCATACACGATCCCATGTATTTATTATAGCAGCTATGCTTATGCATCCACTTTTTACTGCTGTGTACAGTATGTATCTACCTTTAACTGATTACAGTTTCAGAACTCAAGAAGAGTGAATGATTGAGCTGCCCAAGAACATTGCTGGAATACATTTGTAAAATGCAGTCCTGCACATTTCCCTATACATAGGTTTCTTCACAGTCCTCATCACCACATTGTATCTGTATGATGCGAGTATGCTTCCTATACTCGGTGGAAAAATGTAAACTAGGATATGAGAGTATATACTTATATGTAAATAAACTGGATATAATTATAGAAATTCGGGAAATGAACACGTATTCCGTTTCATATTAGGAAGATTGCTACGCACGAAACCCCTATATAATGAACTATAGTTGTAAGAACGCGAACTACATATACTGGAAAACCAAGCAAAAAATAACAAACATCAAGGACAGGCAAAGATGTCTTCAACTAAAGACCAGGAATACATGATACTTTACACCCGTAAAGTTACCAGTTTTGTAGCTAATTTCCCCTTTACCTCCCTGTATGAAATAAATCCGCCGGACAGCCTGGCAGTAATGATGAATAATAGAATTCGTAGATGCATACGTCTTTTAGAATCCTTCTTACCAGAGCTGCGTTCAAGTTCAAGTATAACTTGAATAGTTCAAGTGCGTATCAAGTTCAAGTCAAGTCAAGTGCAGACAATTTTATAACTTGAAACTTGAACATCAAGTTCAAGTGAAATTATAATTTTAACTTGAATTTTCAAGTTCAAGTTCGATCAAGTTCAAGTTAATAATTTATTACTTGATTTCAAAATCAAGTCAAGTTCAAGTACACTGAATGGAAGTACTTGAATAAAACTTGAGTATAACTTGAGTTTTGTCACTGAAAAGCAATGTTGCCTAATTAGTGGCATCATTGCATCCCACTAAAAATAATACTGGGTGTCAATCATGATAGTAATGACATCTTTGAATTGTTTTCATTCCATCGACATTAAAGTTGCCCCTACGATGCCCAGTGGCCGAGAATAATTCTTATGTTGTGTTTCCATACTTTGAATTTTGAATAATTAAAATTTCGGACTTATTGTTTTATAAAGATGTTCTTGATACTCGGGGTTCTTGTTCCATTATAAAAATGAAGTGATTGTTCACTTCACCTGTTCTGAGGCTAAGAAGAAGTTAAAGAATAATTTATTATGTCATGTAAGAATAATTTTTGCTGTTATTAAACATGATGACGCAGACGAACAACCAACGTTCAATCTTATAAATCAACCATGGTTAAGTAAAATTAATGACGACAAATATTTATGAATATACAGAACTTCTGGTTACACTCACCAGATGAGTGTAACACTAATGTTAACAGGCCAATAATATGATTTCTAAACTCTTAATAGTGCAAATTAGTAAATTAGATTGGACTACAATGTTCAGTTATTTGATCAAGTTTTTTACATTTTTTAGTAATTTTAAAGTGAAGAATATCATCCTCATTCCGTTTAGTTGATCCTAATTACGACCTAGCCATTATTAGCTATAATAGTTGTGGACGATATTGCTAGTATTGTTTATTCAGTTAAGAAAAAATACTTGAATAATCAAGTTCAAGTACAAGTTCAAGTTCACGTTCAAGTCAAGTTATGTGCCCAACTTGAACGTCAAGTTATGATCAAGTTCAAGTTCAATAAAATGAACTTGAAAATCGAGTACTTGAATACTCAAGTTGCTTGAGAAACTTGATTCATCAAGTACAAGTGCGGATACCTCACTTAGTCAATTTTTTCAAGTTCAAGTCAAGTTCAAGTCAAGTTGTGTAAAATAACTTGACTTGAACGCAGCTCTGCTTCTTACAGTAGAAAATAACCAGCATTTAAATGTGATAAAGCTAAAAACTCCCAGAAATACATACTTATATGTAACTACTCCCACTATAATTATCACTAAAATAGTCAAAACTAAAGTCTAAAGTCATAAAATTTTTTTATACGTTAAACAGAAATAACACGGGCATAACAAATAGTACAATAAGACTACGACTCAATCAAGAAGCTAATTCCAGGAGAAGTAGACACGACACACACAAACAAATGTGAAGGCAACAAACGTCTGTGTGGCACCTGACTTCCAGACCGCTTGTAAACTTATAGGTACCTAGTTACATAGCCGTTAATTTAAATGTAATTACAATAATAATAAAATTATTATTACTTATTTACTTCGTACTTAACAAATACGTATAATTAAAGGTTTTAAGGGGGTTGACAAAAGCTATCATTGTAAATGTTTATAAATTATACCTATACACCAAAACGCTGTCAATCCTGTTTGAAAAATGGCTTGCAGATTCATGTATGAATCTAGAAATAATTACATAATTACAACTCCTGCGCGCCACTCATCGTCAGTACTACCGGATAAGAAATTGTGTAGAAATAATTATTTTATACTAAAATCAGAGCGAGTCTCGACAAATACAATAATAATTATTACAGTTTATCGATACTGAAATATAGCCACTGGAAAACAAATAATAGCTATTTTAAGGATGTATTTATCGCCTTAAACGACGACCAAAGTCAGCAATAAATTTTGCTAACGCAGCAAAACAAGTAGTTTTAGATAATCAAGATCCAACGTTTGAGCAATGCTACTTATATGGCATGGCTACGACACATAGTAAAGAACAGCCACATGTATTAATTACGTACGAAAAAGAACATAACAGATGAGTAGACCTGAGTGTGTGAATCCTGTAACCATGTAATGTACCATAATTGTGGCAAGAAAGTCAGGGAGTAAGCCCCTTAGTATTATTGAATGCATATTAATTACGCAATTCCGATGAGTACTGAACGTGGGCAATGGGCAAGATCATGCCGTCATAAATGTCCCGTCCCTCAGTTGTTATTTGACACTATAAGGCAGGGGACAAATAAAAAAAAGATAAATTGACGGAGAAGCATATTGATTCAAAACACACTTACATCCCCTGTAATAAATACCAGAACTTACAATTAGTGTGCATGGTAAACTCGCTCATATAATTTATATTTCAGAGGTATCCAAAAAACTGATGATGCATTTAAGTGGGATACTTCCTCCAGAACAATGTAACTATATACTTACTAAACATATTAAACTGCACGGACTACCGTAGGATTCAAACCACCGCAGAAATTACATATGGTCATACATCTAATTATACATATCTACATCCATATATTCAATTGACAATATTGGCATAAGGAAAATATCCTATAGAAAGCGAAGGCGTCTCCCTTGCTTCCTCCCAACATACATCCCTGGCCATAGACACAATTCACATATATACATTCCAATGCAATGGCAAAAACTTCCCTCCTGCTCCTGAGTGCAACAGAAAAACTCAGTGGCAAGCCTTTCATATCATCAGTTGAGACCGAAACCTCCAACAGTAACTACTCCGAAGTTCCAGATTCCTCTTCAGCCTCAACCACAACCCCTCAAAGAAAAACTATATTTCAGAGATATCCTCCATAAAAACTGGAAGTTCCAAGCATGCCATTATTACTGCAGGTCACCTATGTGACTGCAATGCTACTCTTGTTGCACGCACATAGTTGAGCTTCATCACCTCTAAATATTAAAGATCTACCAGCTTTTGTTTCCTATAACTGTGCAGCAGAGTCAACACACTAATAAATAACAACTACTGTAGCTTTGTGACCCACGAGTCATTGGGAATTAATTGTGCAAGAGAGTCACGCCTATACTCACACATCTACACAGAAAAATAAACACCGTAACACAAGGAAGATTTCCCGGGTCAGTATTCCGGGGGAAGGGACGTGTACAAGATCCATAGGATCTCGAGGTAAGCAAAAAGAAGCAAAGGTTCCTCACTAAACCTCCTTCTCTCATAGTTTGGAAACAGATCATGTCCACGTGTACTAATACTAGGGGCTTACTCTGTAGAATTTGTAGACGCCTTTCACCCTACCAACTCTTTTATCCACACAAATACTAAGCTTCCACACTCAGTATTTCTTCTCTCCAATGAGCATTGTATTTATAGCTCTGAAAAAACAATAATTCGAAATCTAAATAAAATTTGAATTCATAGAATCAGGGATTGTCTGGGGAAAATAATTGTTTCAGTCACCAAAGCAGTGACGCAACTTCCCATACCGTCGCTCCTCAAAAATTATTCCAAGAGATATTGTAATAATTGGAATAGAAACATGTTCAGTTGGAGTCTATTCTCAATCCAAGTATGAGTAATTATCCGTGTGCAAAAAAAAATCATATCAAGTGTCAGTTCATTCAAGTTCAAGGAGTTAATTTATGGCTCCTAGTTTTAATTATATTGTGACTCGTGACATCCGAACTTCCTACATTTTTTGTCACTTGTCTGCAATGAACTTGAATTGTCTTAATGGGGAAGCCGCTACTAAATAATAATTAAGAATTGACTATAGATCCCTTTCGATACTTAAATCTTCTCAAAGCACTCACTCGGAAAAACTGGGAAGCTCCTACGAGTTTTGTAGGATATTATTTACTCCGATAATTTTTGCAGGGCCATGAGATCATACCAATGTAGGCCTTCGGATTTAATTGTATTCTGTCATCGATGGAGTGGAATATATTAACAAAATATTTGAGTAATTACTTGTACTTATATAGTTACGGATTATAGAAGTTGAGGGATGATAGCGATTCCCTTTCTAAAGGTGATATAAAGGTTAGCAGACATAGTGATAAAAGTGACTCATTTGCAAACAATAATTGTGATGTTTGTTGTGAATTCATGACGAGAAGTGTTACGTACGATTAGGAGATGGTGAGGATTAAAAAGGTACGATTTTGATTTCTAGAATACACCAACCAATTTTAGTTTTTATTAAGTGTTTCAATTTGAAGCCCATGTGTCTACAGTATCTTCTAAATTACTCGGGTTCTTTAAAATCCGTTTGTAAGCGTAACCAAGTTTCAGTGATGAGGTCAGTTTTGAAACTAATCCCATGCAGTGATCATTGGAATTACTAATATTGTGACTACGTTCGTATAAAAGTTTGTGAGGTGATTGCTCCAGTATCCGTGAATTTCTCTCGCTACAAAAACTTATTAAAATTACTGACATTAGTTCTTACTGTGAGTGGATAATTTATTCCTCCAGGATTTACAGTAGTCATTCGGGAGGTAGTAGATGTGCATACAGTAGGTCCGTAATCCGTAACTGTTTGGTATATACGGGAATGGAATTCAATGATTTTACAAACCAAAATCTTGTCCTCATTCTTCGTCCTCGTGATCTACTGAATGACTCACTCACACATGAACTTGGAACGTAAGTGCTGCAATATGCACTACAATGTTTCATCATACAGATGCCTTTCCAAAATGAGCACTTAATCCCACAGACCTTTCAAGAGACACCAGGCACTTGAAAGGGAAAGCACAGGTGCCTTAGAAAAATCGGGAACGTCACTTAAGATAGCAATTTCAATTAGATTTAGCTAAAATTGCTTTACACTTTTGAAGGAACTCCCAAACTAAACGATTTTTCGCCTTTTCCCGCAACCCTTCCCTCACAGAGTTGGCTCTGAGCGCTAGATGGATTTCAGTGTAGTAATCTCGACTCTGAACCAAGTCCAGGGGAATATTTAATTTTGAGAATGATTTTTCCTCTACAGTTTCCAATTAGTCCAGTAAAACTAATTAAGTGTAGTAATACTCAGTCAATCCCGAATATTGTATTTATCAGTTATTATAGATAGATAGGTTTATGACGGGTCGAGTGTGCCTTAGTCCTTACAAGCCGCTCATGCTCACTTGTGTGAGACTGAATTATTATTAATTTAAAAACTGCTTCCCTTACACTTATTTAATTTCTTCTTAACTTGATTAGTATAATATTGACTTTACTATAAGAGTAGGTATATTGATCAGGACATCCGAGCGAAGACTATTGGAAATTGTGCTGAGGCAAAAGTCTTAATTCGGTATATTGTTGGGACTTGGGACAGTCAACATAAAATGTGACGTCAGATATAATTATGACTAAAGTAAGTAACTAATTTTAATTCCAGGGGCCAGGGGGTGTGCTAGTGTCAAACTATCGAACATACATGTTAACACATGAACAATGAGTCATCTCCCAATTTGTCTTTTTAGGATGACAAGCTAAACTGATGTCAAGTTAAAATATGAAGACATTCCTATTATACATATACAGTACCTACAAAATGGTCTTGACACATGTACTCTTCCTACTTGCTATATTACATTACAGTCTCTTACAATTAGAACTAAATTATTTTTACTGCAGGTGCAAGAATTTTGGGATATATTCCCACTATTTTTTTTTCAAGCAATGCAAATGTGATTGTATGTAATTCTAAAATTGCATGCCGTTTAAATACTTACGGGTAATTATTTAGGCATACGTAAACTTGGATAAAGCTGAAATGTCTGGAAGACACATGTGCAGGAAAGAAAAATCGTGTATGAGAAATATGTACTTACTTTATTTTTATAAGTCGTTTAAAGGCCCCTTGTCGCAAAACTGTACGACCCATGATTTTAAATGCAAAAATATTGTTTTTACAAAATGTTTCTGTTAGTAAGAATTCCTGATGCTATCCGCAATCAGGTAAAGACCTTTGCCAGTTTGAGATATAATTCCTGTGTTACTTGATTACTATAAGCAAACTTAAAGTAGCCTCAAAGTTTTGCAGAGTTTCTTTTTATTAAGGCAGGTGACTCGACGATTTTGTTTGGCTTTGCCTACAACCTCAAATTAATTATGTATTACCTTGGATGTGATTATATAAAAAATAATGTTCTCGTATCATTTCCAATGAAGTTTGAAAACTACGCACTATTTCATCCTCACGGAGTTGAATGGTAACGGCAACTATGACTAAATGATGTGGACATGAGGATAAAAATAATGAGATATCCCTCTACGTATGTAATTACGTAGAATTATACACGATCACCTGGTGTTAATAAATTGTTTACTAATGTTGATTAAATGTAAGTGTAATCACAAATGACTACCATTACCTGATTTACAGATTCAAAAGCATAGTATGCTGTAGCTGGATGAAGGAAGAGGTATTCGAGATTCTTTCTTTCGCCGCTTCCACATTTCGGTGTTTTTCTTCCTAGTTTGTGGTTTAATATTCAACATGATGAGAGGCGAAATCACTGCACCAATGGTAAATTCCATGACTCTAAAATATTTGAGCCTAGAAAAATGTACAAAAAGATAAGAAAATAACTTTCAACATATCCAAGTTTTTGGGGTATGTTGATACTGTAGTTATAAGTTGTGAAAATTTTAAAATAAAGATATTATCATTTACTTTCAGGTTGGCTTTCTGCTGTGGGTCTTTTTGTCCACCATTGCAAATTCTGCTGCTTCCATGAGGGTATTAAATAATTAAACTATCGAAGCGTCTATTACGAAACACAAATTAGTCACCCACTTCACTGCAGTATTGACACTCATTTTATAAAACAAATGAATTTTTTAGGGATTACAAATATCATTGTAATATAATCACTCAATCCACATAGTATACTTAAGCACGAACTTTCCCTAATTCACACACTTTATTAGAAGTCAGTTAAATTTTATAAACGGAAAACTAATTCCCTGGAATTTCTGCAAATTTTGCAGGTTTGCAATTCCGATTTGGACTGTGACACCGGATTCTTCTGCTCTAAAGAACGGATACCGTATTTCTGTACTCCGTGTTTTGACTGCAGGCAAATATTGAAGCGGGCGAATCCGAGTAGTTGCACTGCTTCCAGTCAGGACTGTGGCCCCTGCCTTCCCGGGTAAGACTACAGATATAATATGGTCTGGTTATCTTTTACTACAGATTTGGTGATTTGGGCAATCACTTAAGAAAGTAGGAGCGTTAAATTCGTTTGTAGCAGAACATAGTTGTGTTCAGATCCGACGCCCGTCCACGTCTGTATGAGTAAAACAAAATGATTTGCTAAAGTAGTTCCCCTGACGTAACCATAGCATAAGATCATCATTTTTCGTTTGGATTTTCATGAATGAATAGCAGCAGTGTTACGTATGTGTGTAAGATCCTGTAAACATCCCACAGGAGTACTACATGTAGTACTCCTGTGGGAATTATGGGGATGACTAATAACTTTCAAGGCCATCAGGAAACGTTATACGCAGCCTGACTCATATCTTGTTATAGGTTCAAGTGCAAACGTATGGGTATAGTGTATGCTTTAGTTTATTGACACCATTTGCTGGTATAGAATAATATTACCTCGCAGCTAGTAACGTAATATTTCCATACAGTTACATCTTACAGCTAGAATAAGCTAGAATTGGATGTCTATGACATGAAGTTAGACCTATTAAAATGACTGAGTTCTTCTTTTTAGCTTTCCGTTTTGCTATCCTAAATGCAATGTTGGTAGTGAAATTGGCTTTTTATGATAGGTACTTAAACAATTAAAAATGCGTTTTATGCTATGCAAACCCTGAAAAGTTCCTTAACGAGTCGGAACTCGCAAACCTGTAAAAATACAAGAAGCTTCGAGAAGACATAAATGACGGGAGACAATGATTGTGTTCGACATGAGATGTAAAGAAGAGAATGATTTATGGTGGATATCTTCAAAGCCAGGAGATGTTATTCTCGCAATACTGTCACTGTCAGTGTGTGCCTAACTGAATATAAACTATTTGGAGGTAAAGCTCACATTAATACATGATCTATGTAGCAGTTACTTTCTAGAGAGTGACAGGGTATTTGATTGACTTCTGCAAATTAACTGTTCCTTCTGAAGTGTCAGAATATTTTCCTTGTTACAACCAGATACACGAATACATGCACAACGGATAAAACCATAATGCAATCTATGCAATAAACATCCTTTTATATTTTCAGATTTGTTTCCCGTTCGGATGGAGTACATTGTGTGGAGGAAGGGGAAGCAGCAATCACGGCAAAAGGTGAGATTGTTGAATTAGTTTAGAACTAACTGAGTAAGTTTTTATTAACATTGTTTTAAAAAAATTCTCCGAAGTTTAGTAAAAAAAAGTTGACCTTAAAGCATATGCGGAATAATTTGCCAAAGTTTCAGGGGAGGGGGAAAATATTGGAAGTTCACAATCAACAGTGACCATCGTTTTAGCGGTTTTGGCCATATTGACGGCTTTAGGTCTATGTTCAGCTGGTTTTCTGATTTTGGTTCAGCGCCGTTTGAAGAGAAAGAGAAGAACAGTTGGTAATTAAATCGGGAAATAAAAATAATTGCATGTTTGCAGGATTTAGGTTGTGATTATGTTCTTGCATAAAGTACATGCTAATTTGAGTAGAGTATTAATTCAAAATACCTGTTTTTGTAACAGCAAACAATGAGGGAACTCCAGGTCATCTCACTTCAGCCTTGGACTCTGACATTTTTTCAGATGAAGAGGTCCCTGACGGTCCGGCAACTTCATCGCTTTATCCCAGACTTCCTACACTCATGTCTCCATCATCAAATTATCCCTCCACTGAAACAATCTCCACTCCAACGATTCCACGTTATATATTAGATTCGGAACCGCGTAGTGGTCGGATTACCGATAGTTGGAGTGAAGGGAGAGATCAGGGGTTGTCAAGGGACAGCGTGCAGCAACGAGCTCCAAGTTCTGGAACCCATGGGTAGGCTTTTTGTTTTGTTTTTACAAACTTGTTACATTTTTACATTATATCTCATTGCTTTCCTTTGTTTTATACTTTGATTTCAGCTACGTATACTCCCAATTATCGTTATATGAGAACATAGCACAAGGTTTGTATGAACCTTTCCCAACAAACCATTTTCAGTCAGGAAGGTTGAGCCCCGCGTTCCAAAATGAGGTCCTTCCCGAAGACCATCAAGAGGAACCTGCACATTGGGATGTAGAAGATATTCTGCAACCGGTGGAAGGTAATGAATTTCTGAATCAACCCGTAAATCAGGATAGGCGGCAGATACCTTGGGAAGAATTGCTTGGAGTTGGCGAACCGGAAAGGCTGAACCTTGACGATGAAGAATCGCTAGAAATGGAAGTTGATTTGTACGATTCCGGCCTTCTAACATTAAATAATTCATCAAATAATAATTCTGATGACAACTTCAGAGTAGTCCCCGATATTTTTAATAATAGCATTTCACAAAGTCATGGTAACACGGAACGAGTACTATCAGTAGATGAGCTGACAAGAATACTGGAAGGCAGATATGAAACTACTGACTCTGACTTCGAGGACAGCAATTGGGCCATGGAAACTTCAGCTGATCTCAGCGCTGAATATAACAACGAAATCTAAATTCATTATTAATAATTAGACCAATGAAATTATTTGGCATGGAAAACCCGGTTACATTTTTCTACAGTATGGTTTAATGGTTGCGGTAATCAACCTTATTTCTTTATTGTAAGTTACAACGGGGGAAAACTTACTGACAATTTAATTTGAATATTGTTATTCAATTTGCTCATTACTAGCTAAAAATAACAGTTTTTTGTGTTTCTTCAAATTCTCAAGAAAGTTAGTATTATTGGAATCTATTAAAGATTCACGTGAAACTTAAAAATAGAAAAGTAAAGGGGGTTACTTTGAAGTTTTAATGTTGGTGATGAAGTTTGCCCGTGAGGTTGCTGTGTACTAGTAACTATAAGTATTTAAAGATCACTTTTATCGGTCATTGTATTACGTTGCCCCATTGCGCAACAACTGTACTTATGTACATGTAAATAAGGCAAAGGTGCCTGGAAAATTTTTGTGAGAGCTAAGTCGACGTGGTTGTAAATAATTATACACACGTGAATGTTGATTTTCAAATAATTATAAAATTATGTGAATGCGTAACTCCTACGCTGCTGGACAAGTCGATAGGTTCTAGTATACATCTTATATGTGCTCTAGTTGTGGGGGCGAAAGATCTACTACTTGCTCATGCCATTGCATTGTTTGTTTTTACAATTTATTACTTACTGCTGTTTCTTCCAGATCAGAGGTTGACTGAATTTATAATAAAAAAACAGAAGCAATATTTAGGATATTCATTAAAATGTTAAATCTACAGAGCTAATTATAACTGCAGTGAACTTGTAGCTTGCCAGAAAATATTTATGCTAATAACGACATTTTCTTACCTATTACCACTGTGTCCTAAAGTTTTCACCTGTATTGTTTGTTATGTATGTATATTATATATGTGGTAATTATTGCTGCATTTACTTAAAACCCAATGTTTTGATTCCTGATTCTTAAGTAGTACAATCAGGTCAATGACCTGGAGTTTGAATATCCTTCCAGTGAACAAGGTTTTCAGAAACGACTGTCCACCTCTAGCCGGCCTAAGGTCCCCCCCTGGATTTACAGCAATTTTAATTATTCCAGATTTAAAAAAAAATGTATCATTGACCCAGGAGTTGCAGAGAGTTCCAAATTTTGTATTTTTTTCAGGTCATGTACATAGCTAAGCTCATTTAAATCTTTTGTTTCTCAAATATTTTAAACCAAATTTCGACACATGATTCTGAAAGTGGTATCCATACAACCAAGCCCACATTTTTGTGTACTCGATCCAATTTTTACTGTTACCAAATTTGTCAAATCCGAACAGCAATCCGACATATCGTAAGTGCTGTCACCTCATTTAGCTCCATGCTTGCGCAATTTATGTCCAGTAGAACAGTAACCAAGAACTGGAACCAAAGTATTTTGCAAGAGGGTTTGTTCTAACATGGCATTTCATAAGATGGGTTGAAATAAATTCATTTCAAATATTTATTTTTAACTGAAAACTTAAGGCGCGTTTTTCGGCTCCGGTGACAAATGTGCAATAGAGAAACCTATCAGATGGCTCTCCGAAAATAAATAAAACAATTAATTAAAAAAATTAACCCAGGTCAATGAAACAAAACGTTATTCTCTTATGTCGGTTTCTGGTGTGGATAATCAATTTGGGAAACACTTTATTTGTACATACACTTTTTTATCTTGTTTAAAATCATTGGCAAGTATTGTCCACCGCACAAAGAAAAAATGCTATTATTTCCCTGGGTAGTGTAATATTATTCAAGTTGATACGTAAAAAATCAAATATTGTGACATGTTTTCTTATGTATATGTAATTATGTTGTTAATATGAAAGGGTAACTCTAGATCTTGGAAACGTTGTGACTGTGTGTACCTTATCCATTGGTACTACTAAGATAATTATTGAAAGACTTATGGTAGCTAATTGCAATGTGAGAACAACTGATGCATATATAATTACATATAGCGTCAGCGCTTACAAAAGACTTCAGGTAATCCAAAATAGGAGCTGAAGTGGACGAATTGTTAAAATTATTATTGTTGAAGTATACATCCAGTCACAAGCTCCTAATCATTAAACGGACTTACTTATTAATTTTAAGACTTTTACAAATCAATAGAGTATATTTCTTTGGATAATTTTCAAAATGTACCTTTTGAATTTCAGATACCGTGTTCCTTAAATTATGATCGACAAAAAGGGGTACTTTATTCATAAATTACATATGATATTTACGTAAATTTACTTATACGAAATTGCTGCTCCTAGCAATAGCCTATTGTAACAATTTCGTTCAAGGTTCAAGGTATCAGGTATCAAGATTGTTCAAAGTATTTGTTTAGAAGGAAATAGTAATTTTGACGGATCTGCCAATTTGTTACATAAAAAATGCAAACAAAAATAAAAAATAAACATTTTTTAAAAAATGAGCAAGCCGCAGTCTGCTGCTATTGAAGTTATTGCATGTAAGTAAGTAAGGGCATGTAAAAGTCTAAAAACCTAATTGGCTGGCACACGTTACGAAACTCCCACTACAAATATTTTTACTTTAAACCCTAAGTTGCAAGTAGACACTGCCCGTAAAGTCTATAAATTCCATTTTACATAAACCAATAAATGTAATGTTTTTAAGTCTTCAGACCGCAATGTTTGACTTCGGAAAATGATGACTCAAATGAATCCCTATGGAATTTGCAAAGAATAGTACATGAACATTAGATCGTCCATGAAATAATAACAAGATTAGAAATAATTCGTCCTTTTCCGCATCTTTCTCACTTTCACTTCTGAAACTAAATTCCCCCAAATTTGTCTCTTTTTACGAGTTATACCCTTAATTATTAAGGCCTGTTGGATAGGGCCTTGTAAAGCCCTTAAAATTTACAAAATCTTTTAAACTAGTGCCAAAAGATATTTGAGAAAAAATTTTGACCGGAAGTAAGACAACTGAAATGTCTAACATCCTTAAAAAATTTCGACTTTGCTTGCTTCACGTTTTCACGATTCTACCCATAATTCTTGTTCGATATCAATGTAACAAATTCTGAAAAATGTAGAAAATAATTAGCTTAAAATTTCGGAATTATGTACATATTCTGCTTCATTATCCCTTATGTTGCCTAGGGGGTGGGGAGAGAAAATAGATGTGAAATACCCTGTACAACGGGGTTATAATACATTAATAATAGCCACGAGTATTTGGCAAAGTGGAAATTTTTTCCGATAGCAGTTACTCCACAAAGTTTTATAATGTTAACAATACAGGTATGAGGGTGAAAATCATGACCATCATAACTCTTAGCAACATTTGAAAGACCCGATAAACCAAGAAATATTGGCCCTTTGGAAAATTCAAACCAAATTGTAAGTCAAGAAAACCATCTGAATGAAGCCTCGATTTCATTGGCAAGTGGGAATGTAAATCCAATCCCAATCCAAGGAGGTGTAGTCGGAGGAAATCTACAGCCGATTTTACAATTAAGCGTATCTATTTCAAATCAAACACAAATACTCAAGGGACATCTAGCCATGACCAGGTTATCCCTGAACAATATAACCCTTCCATGACTCTTGAAGAAGCGCTTGCAAATCCTGTACAAGATCCCGATCTTACTCAGCAACTTTCAGGTACCTATGATTTTACTCAATCATTTCCTAATGTATACGAATAGTAACATAAGATTCTAGTCCAGTCATTATTAGTCATTTAATGGCATATCAAATCATTCGCATTACTTAGTTATACTCTAAATTCTAGTATTCGTGTTATTCTAATGTCTGCGTCAAAGCCATATATTTTAGGAAAACATTCCGGAGGAGTAATCGTGGTTCAAAATGTAATTTCAGTAAGTTACCAACGAAAACTGAGTTTTTAGCATTTAACCATAAATTCCAACATGCTTCAAAGTGGGCAAGTTAGTTGTAGTAAATTAGTCTCAGAGTAAGTTATTCTTTCCGGTGTTTGAAGTTTTACAATTCTGCCAATGCAAAGCCCATTTAAGATATGAAATAATTTACTTTAACAACTGTAATTAATTATTAAAAATGTGCTCATATGTACTTACCACAACATACCAAATTATTCTTAAAAATATTAATTAAAATACAAGTGAACAAGCTGATGGACAGAGCTGCTTGGAGCCCTGTCCATAAGCTTTTTTGCTTGTATTTTTACAATATGCAACACAATAAACCAGGTGGGCAAATCTACATAGGAATGTCAAGTACTATCATTTTTTTCGGAAGTGATATATTTAAATAATAATGATTAAGAATATTAATAATATATAACTGTATGTCGGGTCTGGAAAAAGTTCCCTAACCTGCGAACCCGGTTAGTCGGGGAAGTGACCCGTCATAGTCGGGGATTTTAGATACCAGGGAAGTCGGAAATTTTTTGGAAATTTTGGTGGCGGGGTCGTCGGGAAAACTCGACGCAGTCGGGAATTTTGTGGAAATTTGGGTGGCGGGGTCGCCGGGAAAACTAGACGAAGTCGGGAATTTTTTGGAAAGCTGGGTGGCGCGGTCGCCATGAAAACTCGACGAAGTCGGGAATTTTTAGGAAATTTGGGTGGCGGGGTCGCCGGGAATACTCGACAAAGTCGGGAATTTTTAGGAAATTTGGGTGGCGGGGTCGCCGGGAATACTCGACAAAGTCGGGAATTTTTAGGAAATTTGGGTGGCGGGTCGCCGGGAATACTCGACGAAGTCGGGAATTTTTAGTAAATTTGGGTGGCGGGGTCGCCGGGAATACTCGACAAAGTCGGGAATTTTTTGGAAATTTGGGTGGCGGGTCGCCGGGAATACTCGACGAAGTCGGGAATTTTTTGGAAATTTGGGTGGCGGGGTCGTCGGGAAAACTCGACGAAGTCGGAAAAATTTGGAAAATGGTAGTCGGGAAATTTCGTGTTTGAGTCGGGGAAGTCCTAATTTAGGTTAGGCGGGTGTTTGGAACTTATTCCAGACCCGCTATATCCCAGTCACTCGAAATGTATAGGATCCTACATGTAAAATCTATAGGATAAAAGTATCAGATCTGCGGACGATATCTCAAACGATTTTCTTACAGGATCCTATACTATCCCATAGTTACTAATCCCAACCTCGCATGGGATTTTCTCTAGCTTGTCCTATAGTTGAAAATTTATTATTATCTTATGCGCTTCTCTACTTCTACTCCATTTTCCTCCAAAATTAAAACTACATAACCATCTTTACTACAGTTAGCTTAATTTTTAGACAATTGTAAATATTCTAAATATTTACAATTGTCTAAACAATTAAGCTAACTGCCATTAACGTTTTCATACATATACATTTCCTCAAATTGTCAATAGTAATACACCCTACACTGCAGTTCTATGTAGAAATAACATGTAACACTAGAAAATAAAATTGCAGCCACAAGTAAATAATTTCACGTATAAATTGAAAAAAACAACAATAACAATCACACACTGGTTATATTTTCCGCTTGTCTTACTATTACTAATTGTAAGTTAAAATTGAAACAATCTAAAGAACAGGTAAGTCGATTTGGTGTTCATCACAACCAAAGAACACGTGAATGACAACTGCTGTTGATTAAGTATGGCGAATTTGGCGGTTATAATATATGTCTTGTACAAACGATGAGGAGCGCAGAATCCTTGTCAAAGCAAGTACAGGATTTTTCTAAAAATGTCCTATGGTACCCAAAACCATAGGATTTTTCTGAAAATGTCCTATAGAACTCGAACTTGCTGGATATGCGGCACCCAACTTATAGGATTTCTTTAAAAACTTCCTATGGTACCCTCAGCTTATGGGATTTTTCTGAAAACTTCCTATGGTACTATATCTTATAAGAATCGCGTGCCAGTTTCTGACGAGCTGAATGATTTCTATAAGATCCTATATGGCTTGTGGGATTTCTGGTACATTTTCTCACAGAAATTGCATCCTATAGGAATCCCATACAGTTTGAAGTGACTGGGATGTAACTTACATATGAAAGTCAGTACTCAATTAAAGACTAATTTTATTTTACTTTTTACTTATGTACATATGTATATAGTTGGAATTTTACTGTCTTAACTTTCTTTACGGTTTTGAGTCAATCGGGTATACCTACGTTCTAAAGGTAATGTAAGAAGGTGTAAGGTAACTGGAGGGCTAACAATATGATAAATGTAGGAAATAAAAATTGGAATACAATTTTGTAATGCGAACATCATTTACATAATTAGTTCTATGAGCAGTCTGTTATAAACACGAAACCAGAAACCCATCTAACGGGTCTCACTTATTTGCAAAGTACTTGCTGATTTTGAAGTTCTGTTTATTAAATAAGGACTTGAAGTCTCACAGAGAAAATACAGTGTAATTTCTTTCAAGTATTTATTTTGGAACCATAATGGTCGCTGTCATGACGCTCTGCTCTTGCATTTAGTATCAAATCTTCGAATCTAAAAACTTCATTTGTGAATAATTATGTACATGAAGAATCGTGTACACAAATCTTCTGTCCGGTATAGTAATCAATCAGCAGAAACACTTAACGCATCAGATTTTCAGATGATAAATGACACTTCCATGGGCACCCTATTGACGGTCAAGTCTTTGTTTTTAAGTCAAAAAGACAACTTCATGACCGCAACGCCAAAAGAGAACTAATAGAAGTCGGTGAGTCCAGGTGTCTTCGTAATTTTTCACAATGGATCCAATCGTCACACTTACACAGAAAATACCAATACGCGTAAAAACTACAGCAAGCAAAAAATTTGAAGATTCTTGAATGTCCTTACTCCCTTTCCCTTTTAGAAATATTTTGTACTGTAGCACTAAATTTGGCATACGTGCGTATCTAGCAGTGGTATTTATGGGGATACGGTTGGTTGGCGTAACTTCAAATAGGCAATTAATACAAGAGCCATCTCAGTCTCCACATCAGATAGGAATCTTTAACATTAAAATCCCGTCGATCAAGATTATGTCATGACATTTTCTCAAAACATCCATATTAACCCTGCAGAGACCAACCTATTACCACGCTGTCCAAAAACTTCCAAAACAGAATTAAATTTGATTTCCTGAGTACATGGTTCAACTTACAGTCTTGAAAAAAATCGTATGTGTTCATTACTATTTTGTTAACACTCAGGTCAAGTTTCGTGTCCCCAACTTTCGTCAATTTTGAATAAAAAAATAAAATGTGGGACAACTTTAGCATCTTAGGCGCCATTTACAATGTAAAGCATACGGCAGCATTGAACGCATTGGGGCCCGAAACAAATTACATACTTCAGATCACGGGTTCGCGCACAGCTTGATGCAAATTATTTTGGGTCAATTTTTAGGACCTACACAACTAAAAAAAACCGGAGAAATAAAAACTACAGACAAAAATATATATTACGTATATATTATATATAAATATATTATATTACATATATACATTTATACATTTATTATATATTATGTGCATATATTATATATTACATATATTTTATATATTTATTAAATATTATGTGTATATATATTATATAATAAATATATAAAATATATGTACTATTTAATATATATTAATTGATACAGATGAATTTGTTGTTAAGATAATGTGTATATGGTCCCTGCTAAGAAAATTAACATTGGACAGAGTGGTAATATGTTGGTCCACTCAACCAAGCACTTTTGTTGGTCACTGCAGGGTTAAACGCAGTGTAATTAGCATAAAGTGCAACAGCTTCGACTGAAGATTGCTGTAGAGTGACTACTTCATTTTTGCATTCACTTCGTTTATTAATTTTGTTATTCAATATAAATACTTAAATACCTCCGGGTAAAGGGTTTTTAAAAAGCCGTTTTGGCGAATCTTGATACCGAGTAAACCTCATTAGAATTATTCAATTGGGTATAGTGAGAGATGGTGAACTGTGAGGACTACTGGGATACTCAACAACTGACGTTTGCACTAAGTACCTAACTGTAACAAAAAAAATTTTAATGTAAATACAGAATGATGCTATTTATTATTTATCCCAAAACACACCGGCATTCATTCCACAGGTTGGAATGTATTAGTCAGTTGTCAGTTCTCATTTTTATACTGTAAATGAATTCACATAGGGGCCGTACACATATAACGTTATCATTTTCCGGCAGATTCTAGACCCACGAACACCTTTTTTTATCATTCGTTAGCTTTCGTAGAATTGACCACCCAATCCTAACGTTATTCTCTAACACCTCATTTAGGCACGGCGATACGAATTTTCGTTCTTTAAGTTATTTCTCGTTTAATACGTAATGAAAACGTTTTCTTTCGAGTATAAAAACGCTGCTGCTAGTTGCTTTAAAATAAGCATATTATTATAGTTTTATTACAAAAATCATCCCTACGAGATACAGTAATTTGAGGCTTCGCGTATGGTGGCGTCAGCTACCGCCGTCAAAAGTATAATGAATTTTGAGTTTTTTTCGCAATTTCAGAATTTTTTTCGAAAAAACTATTGGGCCGATTTCAACCACATAGGCAATAACCATTAATATTTACATAAGCAATATTCACAAATAAATTCACTGAAATACGTTCAGTAATTATAGAGATAACTATCATTTGACTTGAAGTCCAAAATTTCAAGAATTTTTTTCTAAAAAACTATCTGGCCGAATTCAACCAAATACAAACTCAGCCTTACTTTTGACACAAGTAATGTCTATAAAAAATTCAATTGAAGTCGAAATAGTAGTTTTTGAGTTATCGTGCGAAGGACACACGGACGTACGGACACACGGACG
Source organism: Allacma fusca (assembly GCA_947179485.1). Taxonomy (NCBI): domain Eukaryota; kingdom Metazoa; phylum Arthropoda; class Collembola; order Symphypleona; family Sminthuridae; genus Allacma; species Allacma fusca. The sequence goes on from OX359248.1 coordinate 8,791,102, forward strand.
TACGGACAAGGCTATTTTACTAGGGGGCTAAAACGGAATTATTTTAACTCTCCCCTCAAGTTTAAATCCAAAGCAATGGTCATTAAAAATGGAATTTAAGGTGGAATCTTTGTATTTAATCAGAACTGCTCATCGATTTAAATTTAGTAGATAATTTCAGCTTTTAACTTGTGGTAGTTTACAGCAGTTTAATCAAAGTAATCAAGTGATAGCAAAATGGCTGAAGTTTGGAAAGCGAAGTTAAGATTCAATAATATTGAATACTTTTTATGTATGGCATTGACCCTAAATGGTACTAACCCAAGTTCAATTTTGCTTACTGTTGAATTTCTTTAAATAAATGCATATTCATGATGTTTGGGTAATCATTGTAGCATTGTAAGCATATATTTTATGCGATAGCTTTTCAATTAAAGTTTTTTTACAGGGGTAAAGTGAGATTTTAGGGTGAATCTAACGCTAACGTTATCAATACCCATCATGACCCTATGTATATCGTTAACATTTGTTAGCTTCTGCGAAATTGACGACCGTTTATGATAACGTTATATGTGTACAGCCCCATATTCCTCTGGTCTGGTAATAACACGATGTCTGAGTGAGTTTCCGTACGTACATGACCGCAGCATTGTTACATGCCTATATGTACATATTCTGAATAAAAATAGAAGTGATCCAATATTTCCCATGGGTTAAAGTGATTCCGTCTGAACATCAATTGTAATAATTCAAGATTATGAAGTAATAATTACCCAACTTCAAGAATGGCTCTACGTCTACGTTCGTTACATTTGCATTCTTAAAATTGTACAATTATTTTATTTAAATATCACCTGCAAAAATCTCCGTCGCCAAATACATAATTGTAACGGAGTGTAAGTAAATAGTCAAAATTTGATAATCGGGGCTGAATTGGACAATGGGTTGAATAATGGAAAATGGGAACTCCCTATTCTCACCAGTACAGTGAGCTCTCATTGAAAACCGACCAGGAAATTTGAAAATGAAATATTTGAAAACGACTTTTTCAAATAATATGAACTTGTGGGGAACGTTCTTAAATTTCGTAGGCATAACTTATCTTTTATCTATACGTAGATACATGTGTGGATTTTAATTATGAAGCATTCTGAGGAACTATAGAGGAAGGCAGAATACTGATCGTGTCGTGTTTAGGTTGGCGTCAGCCCCCTAGTAAAATAGCGTTGTCCATACGTCCGTACGTCCGTGTGTCTCTCCGCACGATTACGCAAAAACTACGAAACCGATTTCAATGCAATTCATTATGGACATTACTTGTATCAAAAGTAAGGCTGAGTTCGTATTTGGTTGAAATCGGCTGGATAGTTTTTTCGAAAAAAATTCTTGAAATTTTGTACGTTATGTCAAATGACTGTTATCTCTAAAACTACAGAATCGATTTCAATGAAACTTTTTGTGAATATTGTTTATGTCATGCTTGCAACTTCGAGGTAAAATTCAATTCAAGTTCAACTCCATAATCCATGGATTCCAGATACATTCAGTTCAATTCAGTTCGCTGTGAAAATACTAGGAAGACGTTCACTCAAGTTCACTGTAATTTTTTTACCGCCCATTCAGTTCAGTTCAAATTTATATTGCAATTATATCAGTTCAGTTCAGTTAAATCAATTAGTCGTTCAATTCAGCTCATTTTTAATAATTATTTATTTAATTCTGCATTTAAACTTTTAAAAGGGGAACGAATCCCGGTTTCAGCATTGTAGACAAATGCTATTCATTGTCTGGTTTACTTTTATTTTCTATTCTTAGGTAAACTAAATGAAGAATATAAGCTACTGTCCCATTTTGAAATACTGGTTTTAATAAAAATAGAATTTTATCAAAAATTACGTTGAGGCGGGATTTTCGGGGACATTAATGCAAACTTAACAATTATTACACGCTGACCTAATGACGAAATTCGTTTTGGCATGCTCAAATAATGGCGTTACTGTTCATGCACTCTGGTTTTCCACGATGAATCACTCCGTGGCGTCAATGTGTCAAATAAGATATCGTTAACCACACATTCTATTGTTTTCTGAAGTTCAACTAAGTTCAGTTCATCGCTTGGCTGTACTTATCGCTAACTCAATCAAGTTCATTCAAGGTGAAAAATAATTCAATTCACATTCAGTCATTCATTCTATTAATTTATTTCCGTTCATTCAAGTTCACTCAAAATGTTAAATGTTCTTCAAAGTTCAGTTCAGGAACTAGTTCACTGAACGAACTTGTTGCAAGCATGGTTTATGTAGTTAGTAATGGCTACTGTATATGTCGTTGAAATCGGCCCGATAGTTTTTTCGAAAAAAATTCTTGAAATTTTGGACTTTATGTCAAATGACTGTTATCTCTAAAACTACTGAATTGATTTCAATGAAACCTTTTGTGAATATTGCTTATGTAAAAAGTAATTGTTACTGTCTATGTGGTTGAAATCGGCCCGATAGTTTTTTTCGAAATTTTGTTTTGAAATTTCGAAAAAAAAACAATAATTTATCCTACTTTGACGGCCGTGGCTGACGCCACCCTGATCGAAGCCTCAAATTATCGCGTAGCGATGTTTTTCATCCTTGTTTCACAGTTGCAAAGCTCATCCGAAACACTGGGGTTGCAGTAAAGTTAGGGATAAATCATTTAACTTTAATATAACCAATCAAATCCAAATTTTTTGGCCCAAGGATCTGGAAGTGTAAGGCCGGGTTACATTTTGGGGATCTGAGTTCATATGAAAAGAAATTGGATTCTTTAAATGCTGAAATATTAAACCGTATAGGTGTTTTACACTCACCTATGATGACGATAGCAGTATTAGGTCAACTACGCAAACGCTTACTCGGTTAACTAAGGTGGTACGTACTTCCAAAATCTGGTGAATTTCGATAACGTTAAATTTACACGGCCCTTACGGTGAGCAAATGCTACCTTAGGAAGCAAAGCAATGGCTACAAACTCGCTAGGCTTTCATATGATCAGTTGAAATCGAAACCTACAGCAGCTACTACTGAGCCCGACTCACACATCTACACTACACATCTACACAGAATAAAACACTGAAACACAAGGAAGACGTCCCTGGTCAGTAATCAGGGGTACGGACGTGTGCAAGTAGAAGGTCACATATGTGACTGCAATGCTACTCTTGTTGCAAACACATAGTTGAGCTTCGACACCTCTTAATATTAAAGATCTACCAGCTTTTGTATCCCATAATTGTGCAGCAGAGTAAACACACTAAGAAATAACAACTACTAGTATAGCTTTGTGACCCACGAGTCAATGGGAATTAATTGTGCAAGACAGTCACGCCTATACTCACACATCTACACCGTGTCCAGAGCTAATCCCGCCTCGACAATCCCGCCAGTGATAACTCCGCCGAAGCAACCCCGATGGTTTAATCCCGATCTCAATAGTATTTAATCCCGCCAACCATAACCCCGCTGACGATATTCCCGACCCAAGTTTTATTGTATTAACTTCAGTAAACAATAATTGTCTGCTCCTATTATTTAATATTACCCATATCCTTGACAACAAGCTGTGTACTGTTGACTGGCTGTTTTGATATGTACCTATATTGTGAATTGAGACATGTGTATGTAGCTGCTCCGCTACACTATGTTCATTATGCAGAATTGTAACTCAAAACAATTTTTTTTTTAAATTAACGTTGAAATAACATTTAAATAGCAACGATTATCTTTGCTCAGGATTTTTACCGTTGAGGCTGGTGTAGTGCGTCTCGTCTCCTTTTTTTCGTACGTTTTTGGTAAAAGAAGGAAAACAAGAAAGTACGATCAGTAGAAGATTTTACGTTGTGGTCCGCGTACAATGCGCAGATTTTAGCATGCGCTGAACTCAGCGTACGAGCGCAGTCACTGCAGTACTCTACGCGAGAAACCGCGTACATAGTTAGAATTTGCCTTTACGCGGGTGGCAGCGTATAAGCGCAGAATCTGGTACACTGCTAGGGATGATGAAGTTTAAAAGGTAATGCACCGCTCTTTCAAATCGTTAACCTGTTTATAATAATTTGTACTATACTGTACATAAACGAATTCTTCAACTAGGTTTCAAAATTAAATTAATCAAAGTGTAATAATCGTCGTCTACTTCTATAAAAACATATATTTTGTCAAACATGTAAATTTTTTTCATTTAAAAGTAGTTTCATTTGTGGAGGAAAATCTTTCATCTTGGTAAAACATTTTTGCTTCAGTTCATGTGCAAGTTTTCCAATGTCGTCAATTATTTGAATAGGAATTATTTTATATGTGATTCATTTGCTCATTCTATAAAAAATATAAAATTTTTATGATAAATTCTCCTAAACGTTTATAAATGTTAATATTTCATTTCTGTCGAAAAATCTTATTGGCACAGTTGACTAGTAAATATTATCATTATTATGTATAAATTAACATTTCAATTTTCTCGACATAATTATTTTGACTGGCATATATAAATAGCCTAACCCTGGTGTAGTTTTAGTAAGCAATAATACATTAGCATATTGCACACGAACCCCACGGTGAAATTTAAATCTGCACGGTGAGTTTGTTCAGTTTTTCACGTGCTTTTCAACGATGATATAAAATTCTTTGTCGGAGTTAAAATCGTACTGCCGCCACGTTTTAAAAACTTGGAAATAAATTATATATGAATACATATTGTACGTTGTAACTTGCGTACGAAATTCATTGGATCACGTTGAGGACAGCGTACAGTCAGTACAGACGTAATTACGCTGAACACGGCGTATAGTACTGCAGTGACTGCGCTCGTACGCTGGGTTCAGCGTATGAGAAAATCTGCGCATTGTACGCGGACCACAACGTACAATCTTCTACTGACGATGCATAGATCAAGATTTGCTCGTCACAAAAGGAAATGCTACTAGGAATAAAAGTGAAGACACATGCATGCATTGACTGTCGTTCTGGTTGTAGCATTGTAACCAATGAATTTTGCTTCTGCTTGAATTTATGAATGCATAAGTTTATTACTTTTGATATTCAGTGATCAACTTTTGTATTTTCACGGTTGTTATAGCAACATTAATTTATATTCATTAAATTCTGTTTCATTGTATGGCGGGATTATCTCATTAGTTGTCGGGATTATCGTGAGCGGGATTATATATATCGGTCAAATAGACAGCGGAATACTGTTCGCGGGAATAATACCAGCGGGATTGTCGCGGCGGGATTAGCTCTGAACTCCATCTACACAGAACAAAACACCATAACACAAGGAAGATACGAGTCAGTATTCCGGGGGAAGAGACGTGTACAAAATCCATAGGATCTCGAGGTAAGCAAAAAAAGCAAAAGTTCCTCACTAAACCTTCTCTCATTTTTCCTCACAAATATTAAGCTTCCACCCTAGTATTTCTTCTCTCCACTGATTGTGAGCAATGCATTTATAGCTCTGAAAAAATAATAATTCGAAATCTGAATAAAATTTGAATTCATACAGTGGAAACAAATTTCGTATTTAATTGGAAACGTGGTCTACTAAATTTTAGCAGATTGTGGAAGTGTGGAAACCGGATGCTGATTAAATATTTTCTGATAAAACACGAAAGCTTTTTCCTCCGTATCAATTCTTTGAATAAAATCAGTGAACCCTAATTATCATTTGTATAATCAAAAAATATAAAGTGGGAAATGGTCGGCAAAGTGGAAATAGATTCAGCCGATCAATGGAACTACTGGAATAATTGTTACTACATTTGTATGATAGTTGTAGGCGATTGGACCAGCATCCGTGAATTTGGCTTGCTTCGAAAAACTATTAAAATTACTGACATACTTACGGTAATATAAAGGTTAGAAACATAGTGATACTAGTGACTCATACATTGTAATGTTTGTTATGAATTTATGACGAGACGTGTTACGTACATACGAATAGGAAATGGTGAGGATTAAAAAGGCATGGTTTTTATTTCTAGTATACATCAACCATGTTGTAGTTTTTATCAAATATTTTAATTTGAAGCCCAGATATCCACAATAGCCTTTAAACTTCTCGGGGTCTTTAAAATTCGTTCGTGACCCTGACCAAGTTCCAGTGATGAGTTCAGATTTGAGAAAAGAGTCTGCTTTTATGAGAACGGCTACCCGTGATGGTCAGTATTCCAGAAAACACTTTGTTATACGCCATAAGATGCATAATGTAGCGAATAAATTTCCCAGAAAATATTTTCACCAAAAACCGAATAGGAAGGACACTAAACCAAAAAAACCTGAAATCTTAACTACTCTTTTTCAGCGTTACTATTTATAATATTTAAAATCGCACTATCTCAGATTTCCTGTCTAAACCTCTACTACACTCATGTTTTTTTCCGAGCCCTAAAATTAAAAAAAGGATTTTTTTGAAAAATAACATGGGAAATTTTTAAATTTTGCTAATTTTTTGACTGCCAGCAGTCCCAAATAAAGGCTTTTTTTGCTGGAAAGTGTAAGGACTAGTAAAATCTTCATTTTAAATTAAAAAAGAGTTTATTTGGGACTGCCGGCAGTTAAATCGGGGTAAATCCGAAGCGGGATTTTAATGTACAAATGTGTATAACCCGTCGTTTCTGTGTGACGTTCCACACTGTGGAGCATGTGGCACATGCATGTGCATACAACTGCAATTTGAATTCGTTTCCTGGGATGAAAAGATGGAAACTACAGTTCAAGTTCAAATGCACATGGAATGTCCATATATGCAAAAAACTATTCACTATGGGAATGGCCGTTCTCAAAAAAACATACTCAGCAATCTAATTTAGAGATCATTGGAACTACTGAGATTGTGACCAGCATCGTATGATAGTGATCCAGCATCCGTGAATTTCCCTTGCTACGAAAAAATATTAAAATTTCAGATATAAGTTCTTGCTGAGACTGGATAAATTATTCATCCAGGATTTACAGTATTAATTCGGGAGGTAGTGCGTACAGTAGGTCCACGATCTGGTACTGGTTAGTATACAGGGGAATGGAATTGAACATTTAAATATTTCTTACTGAACAAACCAACGTTGGGCGCATACCGTACATGTATGCCTACTGTACAAGTAGGCAAAATTGTAGGCTATGCTCAAATTTTCACATATTTTGTAGGTATTTGTACGTAGGCTGTATATTTCGAGGGAAAAAATATGCAATTTATGTATGCTGGGAATAATCAGTACGTAGGTACTTAAGCATGAAAATGTATGTATGTTTGTGCGAACCTTTCGTATTCCAAAACGCTGAATACACAATACAAGCCACATCTACACTTTCTTTCACATATATACATATGTTTTGTTACTTTTGTTTACGTGCTGGAGTGCAAACGATTTCAATTCGTTTGCAGTAATTACAATGAATGTTTGATCATTTCATTTTAGTTATGCACAATTATGTATGAATCAATTACGACAAAGAGGTATGTTGGTTGTAGGTAGGGACAAATCTAGGGAGTGATGTATGTATGTAGGTTATAGGTAGGGTCAACTCTCCTGGAGGGATGTATGTAGGTTGTAGGTAGGGTCAAGTCTCGGGAGTGATTTATGTAGGCTAAAATGTAGGTTGTACGTAAGAACCTAAAAATATGTAGGCTTTAAGGTATGCGAATACTTAGGCAATCTTTGGAATAAACCAAAATCATTTCCTCATACTTAGTCCTCGTGTTCTACTGAATGATTCACTCACATATGAACTTGGAACGTAAGTGCAGCAATATGCACTACAATGATTCATCATACTGATGCCTTTGTAAAATGAGCACTGTAGCAGTAAGATATACATACATGCTTATGTTAAGTATCGTAACTCACGAGAGTTACTCTCTTCTTCTAGATCTTACTCCTTCCTTCCTCTTTAACTATGCTAACCGAGTACCTATGTATATAAGGGTAGCTTCGGGACTGTGAAGGACAGTCTGTGAAGAACCGCCTTAGATGTAACACCTAATCTACTCTTAATAAATAATAGTACGACATATAAATACAAGCCCTTATTCTTTCGGATTCCCCTCTCGTAGTTCCCCTTAGCTACGTACATTCTAGGCACTAAGGCTCACAGGCTCACATTGATAACATGGCTCAAATCCCCCAAATAGCCGTGTTACAGCACTTAATCCCACAACCACAAGTGCCTTAGAAAAATCGGGAACGTCACTTATGAAGTAATTTCAGTTAGATTTAGTTGAAACTGCTTTACACTTTTGAAGAAACTCCCCAACTAAACGATTTTTTGTCTTATCCCGCAACTCTTCCCTCACAGAGTTGGCTCTGAGCGCTAGATGGATTTCAGTGTAGTAATCTCGACTAGTGTTAAAGAGGCAAAAAACCGTCCCGACCACCGTTCCGAACCGAATAAAATCTTGTAAATCAAGAACCGTTCCGACACCCTAAATTTCGGTTCGGGATATTATTATCCCGAAACGGGGAAAATTTTTTTTTGTCCCGGTACCGATACTATCCCGAAACCGAATGACCCGATATTAGTTTATCCCGAACCGTTCCGAATCAGTACCGATAATAGATTAAAATATTTAATCCAAAATTTTAAGCATAAGTTCACATTCTGTATATTCATTGGTTTATACTCAAGTACACATTACACGTAAACAACAAACATTTCACTTTTTCCACACACTAATCTAATCTACAATTCCCAGGTGCCCTTATTTTACACGCTCGAATCCTCGTTTTTCGATCCAGCCATGCTTTTAAACAATACCTTGGTACCAGTAACATGTTTGGCCTGGTTTCGTAATTGATTTCCTGACTTTCGACGGCCAATATTCTTTCGTTGGGTCTTGGGTTTCCATGACAAAGTAGAATTCCCTTCATCTTAATTAAAATCCTAATTTATGAGCCATGCAAAAAAATACTAGACAAGAGGAAGTAAAGAAGAGTTAGCATGAGATGGTGCAAATCTGTGCTGAATGCAAAGCGCACATGGTAAGTAATTAGAACCATGTACATTCTGGTTTCGCATTTTTTGCTACACATTTTTTCCGCCAGGCTATGTTACGTGTTCGGGACTATCGGTACGAACACTTCGGTTTCGGGAAATATAGCTTGTCATAACTTTCCCGATCGGTACTACATTACCTGTTTCATTTTGGGTACCGAAACCCAAAACGAATACTCTCCGATTTTATCGGATCTGATTCAGTTTTCCCGTTTCCGTCCCGGTAGTGCAAACGGGACATTTTCGTAGTACCGGTGACGCCCCGTTCCGATATCGTTACCGATACCGTCGGTATTTTTATTTGTAGTTCAGTTCTTCTCAAAATCATAAAAAATTAATAGTAATGCTTCCTTCTACTATCCGCAATCAGGTGACGAAGACCTTGCCAGGTTGATATGTAATTCATTTTTTACTTGATTAAAAACAAACTCAAAGAAACTTCAAAGCTTTCTGTTCATTAAGGAAGGTAATTCGAAGATTTTGCTTGGCTTTGCTTCCCGCCTCCGATTAATTATGTCCATAGGTACCTATTACCTTAGTTGCAGGGGTGGATTAATAAAATAATGTTTACCCTGGCCCTAACCCACAAAATAGATTTGTGGGCCTTTACACATGATATCTGCAATCTAAGGGCCTTAGTCAACAATTTTTAGGGCGAAGCGAAGCGAGAGTCCCTATTGCGAAGGTCGGGCTGTCTGCCTGTCTGTAGAGGTTGTCTTGTCGGCACGATTTCTACAGATTCATTGCTACTACATACTACAAAATTTTTACTGGGACAGATCAGGCAAAACGGAATAACCCTATTGTTTTTGAAGGACATCGTGTCATTCGTTTGACCTCAGAAAATTAAATGATGTTACGTATAAACTAATAGTAATACATATGTGTTCACATTGGGGAGTACAGCTTGCGCCATCTATTGTAGGATTTGTTGTTTACATTAAATTGTGTGTTCTAATCACCGGTAGAGGTTGGGAGTACTTGTACATGGTGTTTTAAAATTGAATAGGAAACGTTTTGCACAATTTACTATATGCGCACTGAATATAATACTACATACAAGGAAGCACATGTATAAACCATTTTTTTCTTTTGCGTCAGTTAACATCTTTGCCCAGTACCAGACATGTGTAACCTCGTGTAGATTTCCCATAAGCGACGTCCCGTGATGACCCTGTGACGTCACCCAAGTGTCGCCTCGGGCTATTTCTGTGTTTTCTGTGAAATACTGTGTTTAAGGCAAAACCAACGACGCGAATCGTTTCCATATAATACCAGGAGCTTAAATTAATTTTTAGGGCCCATTCGGGTAACAGGATACCAGGCCTAGGTTAGCATGTTTAAATGACGATTACTGCCGTTTGTGTTGGCCAATTAGGACCAAACAAAATGCAAACCCACTTATGGCTTATAGTCTGTTGCTTTACTGTTAATGCAAATATTCGGCGGGTACTGGAACCGGGTAATACAATACCCGATATTAAAAAATATTAAAAAATTCGTGATTTTCACTGCAGCAATATTTTTTAATGCTTGTTAGGCGTCAGGTTATCTTCGTGCTAATGACGTCCGGGCATTTCACCCGGGTAATACAATACCCGATATTCAAAAATATTGAAGAATTCGTGATTTTCACTGCAGCAAATTTTTTACAACCCGAACCCGCTAAAAACCCGGTCTTTAAATGGTTTTAAAACCCGATGAAAACCCGGCCTTTCAGTAACAATTGAATACGATGTGAAGCCTTTGTTTACATATTCTATAATATTTACATCATACATATACTATCCATTCCTACTCATCACTTTCAATAAGCGAGCTCTGAAGGAGCAAAACTTCTGCTCCGAAAATTTTTGAACATAAACGATCAAGCAGAAGGGATCGTTTCAAAATGCTTAAGCATGTGTACGTATTAAATACAATGAACTATTATTTATCATAAATATACATACGTGACAGCAATGATTAAACTCTACTCCACGTCAAAATATGTATGCCACCTATCTGTACTAAATTCTATTCTAGTAGGATTGTCGGGTCATTTGTAGTTTCTGGCCCCCTCAAAACCCGAACTGACAAATAAAAGAGGCCCAAGCCCGATCTTAACCCGGTTTCATTGTTTTATTGCAGCGCGAACCCGGTCGGAGCCCGACGTAAGTTCGTATTTACAGCCCGAACCCTACCAAAGCCCGGACGGGCTGGGTTCGGGCCGGCCCGAATCCAAAAACCCGCTTCCGGGCCCTGTGAGGGGACTCACGAGGGTTATTCTACAATCTGATCTATAATAATTTCAGCCTGGTCGGCATACATGACTAACTACTTAAAGATTTAAATAGTTCTAGCCTCAGTAGGTACATACCATAATCTACTCAAATAATTCCAACCCGTGTCGGCATATGGAGTTAACTACTCTGAATTAATTAATTAATTTAATTAAAGGGGTTAATTAAAAAGAGGTACCCTGTATTTAGTTTTAAGGATTTAATTAAAAGGATCCATGTACTTTAGACCGGACACAAATATTTTATTTAACTTAGGGTAGGAATTCAGGATGTCCAAAAGGGTAGGAGTGACGTTTGGTTTTGACCCACTGACACATAATAATTAATTTTTGCAAAAGGGGTACCAATACACAAAAATTACTACAAAACCAGGAATTTATCCGGACAGAAATAAGTAAAATTTATGAAAATAATTAAAAATAATATTTTCAAAAAAATACAGGACACCAAAAAAACAACAAAAACCATGTATGTATTATACAGGAAACCGGTCTGGACAATTTTAGAAATTGTCACCGGAAAAGGACTTGACCAGGAATTTGGACATAAGGCAGGGCTTTTTAAAATTAGCCGATAAAATCGGAAAACAGAGCCTGGGATTTCCCCGGATATTTCGCCACGAGCAACTCATGGAAGGAGACTCATTACAAGTCTGAGGAAATTGGAAAAAAGGCAGCCCTATATATACGCTGGACAGGTCCGGGAATTTGCAGGTAGGTACATATAGGTAAGGATATTTACATTATTTAATTTTAGGATAGGGATAATAAGGGAAAATGAAGGGAGGAATAAAATTGACTTTCGTGAGGGAAAATGTAAACAAGTTTTGTTTACATTTCCCCTCATGACCAATATTTTAATTTCGCAGGTCACGGGAGTCATTAGTATCAGCAGCATCATCATCCCTCTGCCTTATCATCTCCCATCCACCCGGGTCACTTTCTATTAGTGTGTAGTGCCCGAGTGTGGGTTGAGGTGAGTGTGAATGCACACTCACAAATATCTCCCCACTTAAAACAAATGTTAGTCTCTTAACATTTGTATTAAAACTTCGTGTTAAGCTCTGTAGCTGTCTTTTAATTGAGTAAGAAGAATCACCATGCGAGAATTACTTCCGCCGGGCTTAAATCTTTAAAGTACTTCTGCGTGAAAATCTTTGTACCTTTGTAGTAATACCAAAAATGATGATTAATTAGTTGTATGCTGTATACTTGGGAAATATTCCGTGGCGATTTGTAAATCCTTCGGAGACAAATATTTTTAATGACTTCAATAAATATGAAAAAATTGTACTAAAGTTTATATAATTAGTGGTGCGTTTGATTATAGTAAAGAATTGAATAACGACGTGATATTATTAATTGCAAGAATACTATTCATTTTATGTGTACTCGGATCACTTGGGTCAAACCGTAAAGGAGGCTTTGAGACTCGGGATGAGGATCGGGTAGACATATTAGAAGTATTACTATGTAAACTTGAAGTGGGTGAAACATTATGTACATGCGAAATTGGTAACGGGTCCTGAGTAGATTGCGGGTTACTACTGAGATCAGCACCATTTAAACTATTATTAAGAGTAGATTGAACTATATCTATTAAAAATGGGTTAGTACTTGGTAAATTAACGGTATTATTACCAACGGTATTGGTATTGTTCCCAAGATTTTCAATGACTGTGTCATCGTGTGTATCTTGGAACATATCATCTGACGAATGAGATGAATTAGACAAAAATTCCTTATAGTCGCGTGTATATTCAGCCGAATCATACCAATCTTTATCAAGTTCTGGTTGAGCATCAAAACATGGAGGTACGTAACCTGAAACTGGGGATACGACTGGAGGCGTGACTAAGGAAACTGGTGAACTGACTTGCGGTTCACTAAGGGGTAATACGGGTGGTATAATAACCATGGGAGGTTCAACATTGGGTAGGACGGGAGGTATATTAACTGCAGGGGGTTCTGGAGGTTTGTCGTTTTGGGGAATAGAATGCAAACCTTCGACCTCAGGTGGCAGATTTACCTCAGGTTCTACATAAGACTCATTGACAACCGTTACATGTTGACCAAGAAGTTCGGGCTCATAATTAATCAAATGCTGAGCATGGAAAACACGACCAATGTTATTATTGATGTCGTTTTCTAAGTCCACTAAATACATAAGAGGCCCTAGCTGATCCATAATACGGTACGGGCCGTCCCATTTCAATTTGAAACGAGCCTTAGCACCAACTAAACGTTCCCTACTCTTGACAAGTATCAACTGACCAATGTTGAACTGTATGTGAGGATGAGACTTGTCAAACTGAATCTTGTTGTGCAGCTGGTAACGACAAGTGTTCTCATTGGCTTGCGTTCTATCGCGTAACAGCTTGAAACGTTTGTCTAGAGAGCTAAGATTGTCCTGGTTAATTGGAAACTTAGCTGCCTGAGAGGAATGGGGATCTGAACCGTATAACAGTCTAAACGGAGAATAACCTGTGGTAGAATGGAGAGATACATTATAGCTCCTAGTTACCGCAGGTACATGAGTATCCCAATCTGTCCACGACGTAGGACAAACTTTATTGAGCATACTCTTAAACGTAGAGTTGGGACGTTCAGCATAAGTATTACTGGCAGCGGAATAAGGACTAATATGTTTAACCGTAATGCCTTTACCGGAACAGAAATTAAAGAAATCAGCAGATGTGAAACTCCCTGCATTACCACAAATCAATTCCTTGCAGTGATCAAAACGTAGGAAATAGTTCACCAATTTATCGATAACTGTGTCTGATGTCATGTCAAGCGTCGGAATGGCGTCTATCCATCTAGTGGCTAGATCGACTATCGTTAGAAGGTATCGGTTTCGACGACGTGTTAATGGAAGCTCTACAATGAAGTCTATAGCGATGGTGTGGCATGGATCTGTGGGTGTAAGGTTAGTCATTAACGGACCAGTTCTCCCGATATGAGGGGTGTTATTGAACTGGCATGTCTGACAGGCCTTACAAAACCGACGAATATCCTTATACATACCGATCCAATGAAAACGTGAGCGAATCGAGTAATACGTCTTATGGAAAGAGAGGTGTGAAAGATCGGATTCATGGATATCCTTAAATACTTTGAGCCTAAGACATTCGGGAATTACTAACAACCACAGCGGACCGAAGTCATTATAATTCGCGTAGTACAAGATATTGTTAATGATAGCATAGTCTCTCGAAAACTTATGAGGGATTTCAGGAGACTCTGCTTCATTAAACTGGACAGTATCAATGATTGACTTCAAATTAGCGTCTTGTCGCTGAAGCTGTTCGAAAGTCTGTTTCTTAGATCAATAGCAAAAGAAAATAGAGGTTCGGTTTCATTGACTTGTTCGGTTGTATGCAATTCAGGATCTGTCTTAGGTTCGATGTTGAAAGATCTGATTTGCTCGACCGGTTCTGCGTCTTCAAAAGATCGACTAAGGGCATCCGCTAACTGGTTCTTACTCCCAGGAACGTGAGAAATTGTAAAAGAGTAAGGATACAAGGACGTTGCCCATCGTGCAAGTTTACCTTTAGGATCTTTGCATTTCATGAGCCATTGTAATGAGGAATGATCTGTAAGGACTCTAAAGCTTCTTCCGTGTAGATAATGATGGAAATTATCGATACTCTTGATGATGGAGAAGCATTCCTTGTGGGTCGTGAACCAAAGACTTTGAGTTTTGTTAAAAGACTTAGAGAAGTAAGTAATAACCCCTACTTGATTGTCTACCGTTTGAAGCAAAGCTGCTCCTATTGCCTCTGAACTACTGTCCGTATAAAGGTCTAACTTTCCATCAGGATGCGGAAACATTAAAATTGGCGCTGAAGTTACTGCTTGTTTTAATTTGTCAAAAGCGTCTTGTTCAGTCTGAGTCCAAATAAAACGTGTCCCATTTTCAGTCAACCTATACAACGGCTTCGCTAGAGCAGACATATCTTTGATATGGCGTCTAAAAAATCCTATGATGCCAATGATACGGCGAAGACCACGTAATGTCTTTGGAGGCTGCAGGTTAGAAATAGCCTGTATACGGTCGCCCTTGATACGTATACCTTCCTTAGAAATGACGTGACCCAAGAAGTCTAATTGCTCGAAACCAAATGAGCACTTCTTGGGTTGTAACTTGTAGTTACGCTGAGCACATCGAGCTAAAAAAACATCTAGCCTATCTAACATCTGGGCGAAAGTGGAACCAAAAAAACCAGCATCATCAACATAGGAAGCTATCCAAGGATAAACTACTTTAGGAAAAATCTTCCTAAACGCCATCTGGAAACGTGGACCTGAATTCTTCCAACCGAACGGAGCTCGCGTTGGCCGTAAAAGTTCGTCGTTTGTGACGATAGCCAATATATCGCGGGAGTCTTCATCAATCTCGATTTGACGAAAAGCGTTTTTTCCGTCGGCTGTACAAAAGAAAGCCGCTCCTGAGAACGAGTCTAGTTGCTCCTGTAAATTATCTGCAGGGAAGGGAAAGAACTGACACTTCAAATTGACTTCACGTAAATCGTAGACTACTCTGGGTGGTCCTGCCTTACGCGGAACAACTAATATCGGGGAAGCATACGGTCCAGTACAAGGTTCTAGCCAACCCAACTTCTTTTCCCGCTCAATATGGTCAGAAATAACCTTCTTATTCTGAGGGGAATTCCGGTATGGGGAACGCTGAACTGGAGTCGTATCTAATAAATCTACTTTACAAGAAATATTTCTGCCATTGTCGTCTGTAATAATACCAATGTCTGCATCAGACCAAGCGAAAGCACTGGGATGTTTACGAATGATATTAATAATCTGATTCCTCTGATCATCAGTCAGAGTTGGACCTAAATTAAACTGAGAGATTTCATCCTCAGTTAGCTGTCGCTTGGGTAATGCAGACTGTGAGACCTGTCGCAAAGGTACCGTAGTGTGATCGTAGATGTCACAAGATGCCAGGAATGAGGTAGCTCGGAGTATTACAGGCTGATTATTAATGTTGGAAATGTAAATAAACCCCTGCCCATTATTAACATGAGTGATACAAGAAGTTTGAACTACCCCATAATTTAAGAATAATTCCTTGTTAGCCCAAACTACAACATCTCCATTGTAGTTTGAATTAAAAAGTACTTTGACTCTTCGAGCACCCTGCGCAGGAATCTGATACGGTCTATTAGTTCGGCATCTAGTGGGAATTCTTGCTAAAGGTTTATCACCGGGACGGTGATTTCTAAAAGTGTCGTAAATATACTTGGTCTCAGAACTCATAGATGCCGCACTAATGTGGGACTTAACAGAACATGAGGAAGTGGAATCTGACTTAGGTTTTGAGAAAAATCTAGGTTTCTCAGGAGTAGACTTGACATTAGAAATTGATTTCAGGCATCGAACAATGTTATTAGGAAGGTATACTTTACCCTTGCTATAGTCTATATGTGCCTGAATACTTGACAATATATCCAAGCCAATAACCATTTCAGACGACAAGTTTTGGAGAATATAGAAAACCCAATTGAAATATCCAGCGCGTTCCGCGGAAACAGATATTTTGATATAGTGAGTTATAAGAATATCTTGATTTTCATTTACAGATAATGAAATTCTTATAGGCTGAGAGCATTTATGAATAGTGAAACTATTTGGAATCTTCTCTAACATTAAGGGATTGATGCAGCTAATGCTAGCTCCAGTATCAACGAGAGCACTAAGGCTGTAGGGATTCTTCCCGTTAACACGAATATTCCATAAAATGTCAGTTTTATTTAACTGACGTAGAGGGCCGATATGACGCATCGGAAACTTAAGGGATTTACTTGAACTACTTGAATTAAAACTAGATGAATCGTCATCTAAATTGAGAATAGAAAACCTTTTTGAAACAGAAAATTGGGAAATAATCGAAAAATTATCAGTACAATTATCTACAGAAGGGGGGACTTTAGGTACGTCTGCCCGCACAGCGTACCTTAGTCGTTTCCCGAATCAGTAACTACAATCTTGGGCTTCCGGGGTGGGATGGGAATGCCTTGCTTCTTCATGAGTTGAAAGCAGTTATAGACGCGATGGTTGGGTCTCCTGCACTCGAAACATAATAGTTTCCCATCAGATGTCCTACAAGAAGCAATATGGTCGTCAGAATACTTAGGGATAACTAACTTCTTGCCGGAAGACAAAGTCCGAAGAGAAGAAGAAGGCTGTCCGAAGGATGTTCCTGCAGTTGATACTTCCCTGGCTAAGTATGGGTTCACATGGATGTGCCTAGTCAGGTTGAGGAAGAACGTATCTAAGGTCGTAGCCCCAGAAGTTACATGCGGACGTAGATTCTCTGGTAAACCCCGCAAAAGATTGGTGACCTTCTCGTCCTCCGTCATATGAGGGTTAATTCGGGCCATACAATCTACTGCACTCGCGACAAACTCCATAGGATCGGCGCCGAATGTATATCGGAGGGCTTTCAGTTCTGACTTAGCACGCTCCTTTATATTGGCGTCCGAAAAGAAACTAGTTAAGGAATTGCCGATGGTAGCCCATGCGTAAGCCGCGAAGTCTGGAACCTCGAATGTTGGCTGATTCGACGCTAACTGTATAAACGGGGACTTCTGCGATTTCCACCAGACACATGGTGTGGAGCTCAAAAAACGGTCTAAATTGCTGACCTTCCATGAATCGTTCAGGCCATATAACTGACATTCACTGTCGAACTGACTGAGCCAATCCCTAGCGTTAAAACTACCGTCATATTTACGGAAAGTCTGGAGCATATGAAACATCCGAGATGGATCTGCCTGCTGGGGGAGAGGTTGTAAGGGGTGCTGCATAAAATATTGTGCAACCGCAGCGACAATATTCTGGATGTCTTTAGGATCCATGTTTGTTTCGGAGGGGGAGAATGTTAGCCTAATATAACTAAATTACAGACAATTTGGAATATTGCGCTGTAAAAGAGGGAGGGGGAATGTTCCTGTCTCGATAGGCTTAACTTGATTAATCGCGAATAGACGGAACACAACAAAATTATTTGACACCTCGAAATGATAACTAAAAGTAGCGAAACTGCAAAATATATCAGAAACTATAATTCGGGAATGTTGTCTTAATTGGCAATAAGGGGGTGAATTAATAAAATAATTGAAATCAAGAAACATTGGACTTGGCTGTGAGAGGTGGAGTTCGTACTGCAACTGACACACCTAACTGTTGCCCTTAGATACCGAAAAAAATAATAACCCTAATTGAAAGTTGAGTTTTAATTAGGAGATCAAAACCCGCACCTTATATGTGAGGAGACTCACGAGGGTTATTCTACAATCTGATCTATAATAATTTCAGCCTGGTCGGCATACATGACTAACTACTTAAAGATTTAAATAGTTCTAGCCTCAGTAGGTACATACCATAATCTACTCAAATAATTCCAACCCGTGTCGGCATATGGAGTTAACTACTCTGAATTAATTAATTAATTTAATTAAAGGGGTTAATTAAAAAGAGGTACCCTGTATTTAGTTTTAAGGATTTAATTAAAAGGATCCATGTACTTTAGACCGGACACAAATATTTTATTTAACTTAGGGTAGGAATTCAGGATGTCCAAAAGGGTAGGAGTGACGTTTGGTTTTGACCCACTGACACATAATAATTAATTTTTGCAAAAGGGGTACCAATACACAAAAATTACTACAAAACCAGGAATTTATCCGGACAGAAATAAGTAAAATTTATGAAAATAATTAAAAATAATATTTTCAAAAAAATACAGGACACCAAAAAAACAACAAAAACCATGTATGTATTATACAGGAAACCGGTCTGGACAATTTTAGAAATTGTCACCGGAAAAGGACTTGACCAGGAATTTGGACATAAGGCAGGGCTTTTTAAAATTAGCCGATAAAATCGGAAAACAGAGCCTGGGATTTCCCCGGATATTTCGCCACGAGCAACTCATGGAAGGAGACTCATTACAAGTCTGAGGAAATTGGAAAAAAGGCAGCCCTATATATACGCTGGACAGGTCCGGGAATTTGCAGGTAGGTACATATAGGTAAGGATATTTACATTATTTAATTTTAGGATAGGGATAATAAGGAAAAATGAAGGGAGGAATAAAATTGACTTTCGTGAGGGAAAATGTAAACAAGTTTTGTTTACATTTCCCCTCATGACCAATATTTTAATTTCGCAGGTCACGGGAGTCATTAGTATCAGCAGCATCATCATCCCTCTGCCTTATCATCTCCCATCCACCCGGGTCACTTTCTATTAGTGTGTAGTGCCCGAGTGTGGGTTGAGGTGAGTGTGAATGCACACTCACAGGCCCCAGCTCTACTTTCAAACGACTAATAAACTGCACTGTACAATCCAAAGGACATTTTACACACCTGATGTTTAGCGTACCTAGTATTTTTGTTACGTGATTCATTTTTTAATTTTTGGAACTAACGTGAACAAGTCTCACCGAAAATCACGAATTTTTTAATATTTTTGAATATCGGGTATTGTATTACCCGGGTGAAATGCCCGGACGTCATTAGCACGAAGATAACCTGACGCCTAACAAGCATTAAAAAATATTGCTGCAGTGAAAATCACGAATTTTTTAATATTTTTTAATATCGGGTATTGTATTACCCGGTTCCAGTACCCGCCGAATATTTGCATTAACAGTAAAGCAACAGACTATAAGCCATAAGTGGGTTTGCATTTTGTTTGGTCCTAATTGGCCAACACAAACGGCAGTAATCGTCATTTAAACATGCTAACCTAGGCCTGGTATCCTGTTACCCGAATGGGCCCTAAAAATTAATTTAAGCTCCTGGTATTATATGGAAACGATTCGCGTCGTTGGTTTTGCCTTAAACACAGTATTTCACAGAAAACACAGAAATAGCCCGAGGCGACACTTGGGTGACGTCACAGGGTCATCACGGGACGTCGCTTATGGGAAATCTACACGAGGTTACACATGTCTGCCCAGTACATATAAATGTGACCTGAATAGGGGAAAATTAAATACACGTTTCCTTGTACACACCTTATTACTGTTAATAACCCTTGTTGCAACATTCCGCCGGCGCTTCGCCCCCTGGTGACTTAGCACGTAGTGCTGATCACAGATGATTTTTTTACCCTGGCAGGGCCAGGGTGGGCCACCCCGTAAATCTATCCCTGCTTAGTTGTAATTCTGTGGAAAACCATGGTCTCACCTAATTTCCAATGAAGTATGGAAACTACGCAATATTAAATTCTCACCGAGTTGAATGGTAAATGCAACTACGATTAAATGGCGTGGACGTGAGGATAAAAAGAGAGAATAGAGATACATATCTCTTTACTTATGTAATTACGTGCAATTATACACGATCACCTGGTATTAATAAATTGTTTACTAATGTTGATTAATTGCAAGTGTAATCTAAAATGTCTACCATTACCTGATTTACAGATTCAAAAGCATAGTATTTGCTGTAGCTGGGTGAAGGAAGAGGTAATCGAGATTCATTCTTTCACCGCTTCCACATTTCGGTGTTTTTCTTCCTAGTTTGTCGTCTAT
Organism: Allacma fusca; assembly: GCA_947179485.1. Lineage (NCBI taxonomy): Eukaryota > Metazoa > Arthropoda > Collembola > Symphypleona > Sminthuridae > Allacma > Allacma fusca. Next base: position 8,811,935 of record OX359248.1, read on the forward strand.
ATTCAGAATGATGAGAGGCGAATTCACTACACCAATGGTAAATTCCATGACTCTAAAATACATGAGCCTAGAAAATGTACAAAAAGATAATAAGCAAATAACTTTCAACATGTCCTGGTTTTTGGGGTACGTTGAATCAATTGACAGTTAAGTATAAGTTGTGAACGTTTTAAAACAAAAATGTTCTCATTTCTGTCAGGTTGGCTTTCTGCGATGGATCTGTTTGTTCACCATAGCAAATTCTGCTGCTTCCTTGAAGGTATTAATGAATTAAATTGTCGAAGATTTCATAAAACAAATGAATATTTTTAGCGATTGCAAATAGTAGTATATATGTATATATAGTCACTCAATTCATATAGTTAATTTACATACATACATATTACATTTGTTAGAAGCCAGTTTTTTATAAACGAAAAACTAATTCACTGGAATTTCTGCAAATTTTGCAGGTTTGCAACTCCGATTTGGACTGTGCCACCGAATTCTTCTGCTTTAAAGAATGGTTTATACCGTATTTCTGCACTCCGTGCTTTGACTGCAGACAAATATTGAAGCTGGCGAATCCGAGTAACTGCACTGCTTCCCGTCATCACTGTGGCCCCTGTCTTCCTGGGTAAGACTACAGATATAATATGGTTGGGTTCTCGTTTCTACACTGCTTTACGCCTGACAAGGTTTGTATGAGTAATGACGTAATGAGTATAAAAGGGACGGAAATCGGATTCAGAATTTCACAATGCCCCAAAAATTTTGTATCTCAAGTGTATGTAGATGGACGGTTGCATTGATTAGGTGTAAGAATATAACAATAGATCAATAATGGTAGAATCGGAATTTGGAAAGAATTTTTGAAATTAGATACTTACAATACCTGAAAGATGGGTTTACAGAAAAGTAGTAGAATCGGTGTTAGTAGAAGCAGTGTTACTGTGTAAGAACCTGTAATAATCCATCCCACAGGAATTATGGGAATGGATAATAACTTTCAAGGTCATCAGAAAACGTTATATGTATATGTCTGAATCGTATTTTATAGGTTAATAGGTTATAAAATATGAACTATTTGGTGGTAAACCTCATATTAATACATGATATATATAGCAGGTAGCAGGTACTTTGCAGAGGGTTACAGGTTATTTGATTGACTGCAAATTAACGTTCCTGGTTCCTGCTCAAGTGCCAGAATATTTTCGTTGTTACAACCAGATACGCGTCGACCAACGGAAAATACCAGGCTGGTCTATATACTAAATACCCTTTTATTTTTTCAGATTTGTTTTGCGTTCGGATGGAATGCATTGCGTGGAGGAAGTGGAAGGAACGAGCACGATAAAAGGTAAGATTGTCGCATTACAGTAGTTTAGAACTGAGTAAGTTTTTATTAACATTGTTTTCAAATATTTCCCTAAAGTTTAGTCAACAAAAAGTTGCCTTTAAAGTATATGCGGATTCATTTACAAAATTTTCAGGGGAGCGGGAAATTAACGGAAGTTCGCAATCAGCAGTGACCATCGTTTTCGCAGTTTCGGCCATATTGGTGGCTTTGAGTAGTTTCTGGTTTTGGTTCACCGTTTGAAGAGAACGAGAAGAACAGTTAGAAATTAAATCGGAAAATAAAATAATGTCTTTGCGGGTTTCTGATCTTGGAAAAGTTATTGTATTGTAGGTCATGTACATATTCTAAATCGGCAAGTGATTTCCTCAGCGCGGGCGCCCAATATAATATTGATGATTAGTTAAATACTCACTTTATTACAACTGTTTATGACAAACCACAAAAATGCATTGTTTGCAAAATTATCCAAGAACTTTGTTTTTTACTGATCCCATTCCGAAGAGACTATAGTTGGTATTAATTGAATGAAACCTGTTCCTGACAATGAGGATTTACGTAAGGCAAAGCAAGTATATTTTAACCCCAATGACAGCATAATTGATATTAATTTTTCTGAAACTGGTGAGGACAATAAGGAATCACGGAGGTTCCGGCCACCAAGTATGCTTTGATTCCAGCAGAAACAAACTGGGTATTAATTAAAGAAAAACTGGTTCTGACACTGAGGAATCCTGTAAGCTACACGTATGTATGTTTTAAGGAAACCAGGAATTTACATGGTATTATTATGAGCTGACTGATTGTTTTGAATTAGTGAACAAACATTAAAATGTTGGGGGTGAATCAGTATTTGGGGAATTGAAAACCTAACCCTACGAGCTATAGTGTACCGTTTTTGGAAACTGAACCACGTATTTACCATATGGAAACTGACCGATAGATCCTTCAAAGTTTACGATAAATATCGTTTCTAAAAATGTACGATATGGACGATAATATCTAATGGTTATATCGGTACGCTAATGCCTAGTAATTATATACCTACGCATGGAACGCCATGTATTCAAACGGTTCAAAAGTTTCAATGTCCAAAATATTTGTTTAGAAGGAAATAGTAATTTTGGCTGAACGGCCAATTTGTTACATAAAAAACGGAAGCAAAAATAAAAAATAAACATTGAAAAAAAAAAGAACATGCCGCAGTCTACTACAGAAGTTATTGCATTTTACCAATGGTTAGTCTAAAAACCTAATTGACTGGTACACGTTACTAAACTCCCAGTAAAAATATTTTCATTTTAAGCCCTAAGCTGCAAACATTTACTGGCTATAAAGTCTGTAAATTCCAGCTTACACAAACCAATAAATGTAATGTTCACAAGTAAATTTCGTGGAACTTCAACTAATTGCAAGTGTCTTGCAAAAGCAAGCGGTTGTCCCTGACTTCGTAGCAAACGTTTTTACAAATCATGAGCACGTGTTTGTTAAAGAAGTGTTAGCCTATGCTAGATGATTAACCTAGACCTAAAATTGATGTGTGATAAGGATTTCTTTAAAAACCGGACTAGTTACTTTGAGTTCTATAGAATTCCCATCGCCGTACGAAACTACTATTAGTAGCTACTTCAACATGAACCGCAATACACCCAGCCATAACTTTCGCCTTACATAACTGTCTTATTGTGATTTAAGAACATGTAAGCAATAAGAATAAATTAGGTAAGATACCGATTGATGCGTAAATATGTAATATGATAATTGGAACTGACTTTACTTATCTAAGTTGCATATAAAAATGTAAAATTTGTGTCACTCGAATGGATAATACTCGGTTGTGGAGGCTAAGGCAAATGTATTGATCATGAATTAACTCATTATTTACAGTTAGGTACTCATCGAAGCAACTATTTAAATGAAAATTTGCTGCACGTGTATTTCTATATCATTGATGGTGTAAACTTATACATTTTAAGACTAAAGCTGTCAATCGGTTATTATCATGTTAATATATTTGAATTGGCAATGAGGTACGTTTGCGACTAGAAAACCCAGTCCGACGGGGAAACTACGGGTCAGTCTGCTTTTGCAATCAGGGTTTCTTATTTGAGGCTAAAAATTATGTTTGGTGACGAAAAGTAAGATAACGTTAGATTAATAAAATATCCGAAATTCGGATTTCGAATAGCAACAATGATACAATGAAGTTTATGACAAAACTAAAAACGGCTGTGCCATTGGTTAGAACCTTAGAACTTGCAAATTGTAACTTGTATAAATAATAATAGTAATAACAATCATTACAAACGCATTACACTCTTTCTTATTTACTCAGACAGTCAGACAGTTTAATAACACCGGATTCACTTCATTCTGGCTGAGTAACTTATTTGTAAACATTAAATTGAAGATTTGATCTAATGTAACAACGTATTCAATTTCGGAATAATAATAACTTAAATCGACGGGAACAATATTAAATATTGGAGGAGACACAAAGGTTACACTTTTTTTTCGCAACAAAGTATTTAAACATAACCAACTCTTTTCAAATCAAGCCGGAAAACAACCTTAGCCGATCTTCATCGCCAAACAAGCTTTAATTTTTAGAGACCAACTAGATGGGCGGGCAATTACTCATCAAAGAAGAACCAAGGTATCCGAAAAAATTACTATTTGCTACTTTGTATTTTGGTTCATCGAATCGCTCTATAATCAACGTGTGACAAAATAATCATCATGCAACTCCAATTTTGTATAAACAATTAATTTCGCCGCATTGCCAACAAAATCAGAGATATGCAAAAACGCCAAAACACTAATTTATCTACATAAAAGGTTTTTTCCATACATTAGAAGATGGCATGTGTAGTTATCATAATTTCAAGTTAACATTTTAAATAAAACCGGTTTCCTTATACACGATTATCGTGAACAGCAGAAGAAATCTTGACTTTGTGATATTCAATATACTTGGAACTTATTTTGCAGCTAACATAACTGGCAATAGGTCAATGTTAGTGAACCATAGTTTTTAACTGCTGAAGAAATTCATAATAAGAACTAGACGATTCCCCACGGTCTTCCACCAAATTTCGTACAAATAGCATCCTCTCGCGACTATCCTCTCTGAAAATCGAAAAAATACTTTAAGTGAAGTTACTAGACATTACAAACTGTAAATTTGAACAGATAGCTGACTCTGTAGCCGAAACTCCGCGAGTTAGAAATATTTTACATACCTGAAAATTCGGACTGATACAAAATGTGGCTTTAACATTTGCAAATTATTTATAAAATTTCGAATCCTCAACGACAAGGGATTATCCAGTTCAGGAAGTTCACTCTGCAAGGAAGCCCACAAAAATTAAAATAAGTACCAGTTCAGAAGTTAGAAGCCGTATTTTAAAATTCGAATTGGACTAACAAGTTCATTAAAATTTGCGTAATTCTCCACATTCAATACGTTTTGACAAAATTCTTTGGAAATGGATCGACACACATAAATAACGATTAATTCAGGCTTGTCCATGACATAGACTCCTTGAGCTTCAATGCGACTGGAACACAGATGAATTAATGGGAAATCTGGGACCTCTTCATCGCAGTCTAAGGCTAGTGGCTGTAACGAAAACAGACATTCGAATTTCAAAGAAACATCATCAAAATCCGTAGAACCTAATATAGAAAAACTTACAGTGTTAGCTACGTTATGAATGGGATACAAATCTGGGTAAATGGATTGTATCAATGTGGAAAGTGGTAGTGTCTTCATTTGATTCATGAAATGTACTCGATCGTCCAGCCGTACTTGCAGGTCTGATCGGAAACCATTCTACAACCACAAAAAATATACAATTGATTTGTCCACGTTGTCTGAAATATTGCTTTACACAATGCAGATAGACTTACACTTCTTAGAATGCTATGAGTATACAGTGGGAACATTTTTAATAAGGGCGACGCTATTAATGCCAGATTTGGCAAAGAATTTTGAGTAGTTGAATAGGCACTTAAAACATCAACAACAACGTTTATAAAGGCTTCTCTAGCATCATTTAAACCCGAATCCAAACTCTTGTCCACAGCTGAAAATCCAATTAATAAATTAAATAAATACTTTCTTAAAGATTGTGATCCAATTATGAACTCATTAAACAAGGTATTCAGATTTTACAAATATAAGACACGAACCCATTTTCGCCACCAATCCCATGACACATTGCTGATCAACTCCATTCAACACGTCATTTACATTGCCAACAACAGGCAAGCACAATGTATGAACACGTATTCGTCTTTCACCTAATTAAAATCAAAGCAAATTAGCCTCGTTGTTTGCATTGCAATTGTTTTCAGAAGACTAATAGTACCTTTGCTAGAGGTATAAAGAAGAGCTGCCTGAAAGCAAACATGCTGGAAATCACTTAAGCTCTCATCGATGGACACTTGCATTCCAAAACCCGAATCGGGATTGCAATTGGGCAAACTCAGTAAATCTGTCGACCGCACGAAAAAATTTCCATGGAACGTATGAATCGACAACCCCCTTAAAAGGATTAAAATTGTAGCAGGATTAATATTTTAGCAAATAAAAAATCCAATAAAATAAAATCAATGTAAATTACCTGCTACAACGAACCCTCATGACCGCTTCAAAACCAATCTTCCGTGTAATGTACCGCTGGAAAGCTTGTTCGAATAGAATACTTTGTGCCGGATTGTTAGTATAATGATAATTAGGGAAGTGATAAATACAACCACCCGAGAATTTGGCTGCACAACTGATAGAGGAAATGTCAACATACTGATTGTTAATAAAAAATAAATCCACAGCAATGTACTGCGTCGCACAGTCCAATGCCAATTTCTTGTAGAAATCCGTACTAGGATTCAGTGCATTTTTTAATTCCTTGCTGGCGTTTTTCAAATTCAATTCCCGATTTGTTAATGCTCCAGGTCCAATTGTGGGCAGCGTGCACTGGAAAACAGTTATTCTCCCCCCGATAGGCGCCTTTCAAAGATGAACGATCAATGATACTTTCAATATAAATGCCCCATTTCACAAGGGAATGAAGTAATAGGTAGCATGAGCATTTTAATTAGGACTCCGAAAATAACCTTAATAACTCACCAACAATTTCTGAGCGGCTTGAAGGGCTGGTCCCAAAGCAGAGATATTGTCCGACGATTCAAGATACCGTGTCGGAAGCTGCGTGAGAAGATGTCGCACTATGCTACGATTTTCTGTGAGACTCACCAGTAAATTGTCGGGACAAGGGATGAAAATATCTAAATCACATTACAATTTAAATAATTTTCAAAATTCTACTATATAATTTCAACGGAAATATACACGCTGCAATTTAGTCTTACCGTCGATATCACACACGACTTGCTCATGTGGTTGATTCAAGCTCTCAGCTAAATTGAAAAAGTGAATAAAGGAGTCGTATGCAATAAAGCCAATCTGAGCTCGTGAATCCCCGGGTATTAGGTCCATTTGTTCCAACAGTGTATCGCACACTTGCTTCAGATAGCCTGTGTCAACTGCAGCCGAGGAAATATCCAACAGATATAAATACACAGCAGCTTGTGGCGGACGAACCTTTGGAAGTAAACGAAGTTAAGAGCTGACCAAAGAACCTTCTTGTTAGTAATTAACTTAAACTGTACCGTCATTATAATTCTGAGTATACCATGTAATCTGCAGGGGCAAGAAACTCGATTGTGGCAGATTTCACTTCCGGTCTCCTGGAGGGATCACCGTAGGTTTTAGTCACAGGATCGTACTGGAATTCCTCGGGCACTAAAAAACGGTAAAGATTATTCAGAAAACCACAGAAATATTCAAATAAATGTAGTAAAGAGAAAGAGTTACTTCAAAACATAACTTACAGTCATTGACTCGAGAGCACAAATTGCACTTCCACCGCTTGCTATCAACAAAATATACGTATGGGTTTATATAAGTGCGACAAGACCGACAACGAACTATTGTCGAGCACTGTATAACCGGTAGTTGCTGGAAACAAAATATACGTTACATTTCAATACTGCAGATAATTCGCAGATTAGAATAGCATTTCACAACTGCAAGTAGTACATAACAAATTCACTTAAAAACTTACGGTCAAATCTTTGAATGGATGAATAAGAATTCCTAGGGGAAGTCTTGATTTTTGGAGCAGATTTTTTGTTTCCGGAATTTTCGTTAATGTACATCGGAAAATGCTGTAGTTCAAAGAAAAAATCCAGAGTCAATCAATTCCCAAAGTATTCCCAATGAATTAGTTCCTTAAACTTAAAACAAGTTATTATGAAGTTATTTCTACACAGCGAGAGCATGGCTCACAATACATAATTCATTAGTTTCAGAACGTTGAACTATGGGCACAAGAGTGAAACAAAATTTAGGGGTTGTATATACAAAACTAGTCCCGCTCAATTTATAATAATTAATATTCAAGGTTTCCAAATGTCAGTAAATTAAACTACCTTCTAAAGGCCGTGGATTTTCGCTGTTGTAGGAAAATATTTTGATAATAAACATAGATAATGAACAGTACGTTAAAAATAGTTCTTACTCTGGACTACAATTAATTGAATTCATGTATTCGTGTTGAAATCGAATTTCAGGCGACTTAATACCATGGGGTGGAATTAAGTTCTTTTGCTCCAGCAAATTTATCGAATCAGTTCCCTAGAATATATATATATATATACAATGTTAATACATTACAACCATTGTTAAATCGGCTTGATTTATTGTGAGCCACTAGTCACCACATAACAAAACTGAAGGTGACACATACACAAGAGCAACTCAAAATACTAGTATCAGTCTCTCACCCATAACTTATTAAATCCCTGGTGGGTGACAGACATCCCACTCATTTGGTTACTTAAATTGTTCACTCCATGATAATCTCCTTGTTGCCCATAGCCATTGTAACTGTGTGTAGTTTGAGGTTGATGATACTGCTGGTGAATGTGCTGCTGCTGGTAGGGCTGGGCTTGTTGGGGCTGAGGTTGGCCATTTGAGTAATTCTGAAGATTAGTGTGTTGCGGGGATACTGGGGATGGGGATGAAACGAATCCAGGTTGTTGATTCGGAACATAATGATTGGCGATACTTGAAGGATTTACTGAACTTTGTACTGACGTTGGAAGGGTAGGGTACAGCTGTTGCTAGAATTATTACCAAACACATAAATACATCAAAAATTGTCAAATTCATTCATATTCCAAATAAACCAATCTTCGTTTCCACTAAAACTCCAGTTAGCATCCTCTCCTGCAATAAATACTGTTCCATCTTATACATCACCTACACTACTCGTCACTTCCCTATAAACAATATTCCCGTAATTCTTCTCCCAATTACGTCAAACAAGGTTGAAAGTCAAGCAATTGCCTCCCATTCATGAATATAATACGAACAACGACACTGTTCCGGAACAAACACATATCACCAAAACGATTTTTTCATCAGTGTTCCGACTACATACGATATGACCTACATACAATTATACTCACTTGAGGTTGAGTCTGAGCAACATGTGATCCTGCATTGGGGTACAGACCACTGGGTGTCGATCCAGCAGCAGGGTAGAAAGCATTTGAACCTGACGAAGGATAAGAAGAATGAATATTCTGCGAAGGTTCGTTAGCTTGTGGGATGACCGGTCGGGACATATCTGATTGCTTCGGGTTTGGTGGTTGAAAAGTCATCTGCGGCGGTGGTCTTTGATGTCGAATTGCCGGCGGTATAAAAGTAGGGTTATACGATGGTTGGGGTTCCATTGCAATCAAAATTCCTACAATTTGAAATTATTTCAAACTATTATGACGGTGACGGATGGTTCACAGGTGGTGTCTTCAGAGCATTCAACGGTCTATATTGTAGGACTGGCTGAGGGAAATGTCCATGTACTAATTTCAATGTGTAGTCACTTTAAAGGAAAAATGTATATATTCCTCAACAACTCCTCACTCTTCCTATAGTATACGTGAACTTAAAGGGAAAACTTCTACTAAATAATTCTTATTATTAATAGAAAGAGAAAAGCAAAGGTAGCTCTGAAAATTGTGGTTGGGAAGGTATGTGCACTACAAATTCCATCAAATTTCAAGAGTAGGTGACGTATATACAAAAGACACTCAAGACTCACGGGATATTCAATTGCTGTGTATGATGTCTCACGAATCACGATTCATTAAATTAGATTACACAATACGTACCGGAATATACTTATGTACTTACACAGTCCACGGTCCACTGTGACGTGGCGTAAGTTTAAGAAATCCTTTATGAATGGTTATATTGAGAACAAGGTGATCGTGCTTTCAGAGCATATTCAAGCACACCCGGTAAAAGACCAGCGCCAAACTCAAACTCTTCACACCAATCCCCATATATTGGGGACTAGTAATAAAGCCCGCTTCCCGGGAGGGGCTTCCTAATATAGTGTTGTCCCAGACGTAGAGGATAGAGAGCGTAATAGGGGCAGATGTCAACGGATTTTAAATATTAGCTTGATTCAGTCTTGAAGATCTTCATGGGTGAGCGTACTCAAGAACTTCGTACCAAGTCCCTGCCCATGCCTCATGTTTGATCCGTAGATCGCGATTGGGAGTTAGGACCGCATTCATACACAATTAAATTAATGGACTGAACACTTGTTTAAATTCAATGTGTGTTGTAAATGTTTCATTTCTAGAAACAGTTATTAATGTAATTAATAATAATGTAATTAAGTAAGTAAAAATGAGTAAAACTTGGAATCTTCTAATGTTACGTGGATGACAAAAATTCTTCGTACTTTAAAAAATCAACACTACTCCGGTTTGCATTTGGTCCTATTGAATTATATAGTCACAGGGAGTACTGGTTTCGTTGTCTTAAAAAATTGACCTCTTCTCTTAATTATGCAAAAACTGACTATTGCTTCCATGGTGTGTAGATGACAGTACTGTTTTTCATCATTGTATACAAAGCTGGGCCTTATTGCTAGTTCAGGTAGGCACTTCCAATAAAAGTATATAAAGGCACTTGCTATACTTCGGACCTCAACATTAGTCAACATTGCGTAAAGACACGTTTGATAGAGCAAACTGAGCAAAGAGCAACTGAGTAAGCATATTTCTATTATAGGATAGTGCAACGTTTTACTTTATTAGTAATCGCATGAGTATGAGTATTATTGTAGTACAGCCAGACATGAATGACACTTGTATATTTACTTGCCTGTAGCCACAGCTTTTACAAAAGATTGCGAGCCTCCTCATTGCAAGTTGCCAGTAGGGGTTTAGGGTACAAAGTCAAACCAGATTTCCAATTATGGCAAGTACAATGTAATGTCCTTCAGGATTAATAAAACAAGGCGAATATATTTTACACACTTGTGGTCTCATTTTATAAATGTCACAGAACTACAACCACACAATTTGAACGATGCAAGTCCAATGATACAAAAAAACCACTACCAGCCCGCGTGACTGTATTGGGCTGTAAAGTCAAGATGAATAGAATTCCGTAACCGAAAACATTATTTAATGACTAATAGTAGGTCACTCTGGTTCATCGTAAAGTTTAAGGAAGAAATGAAAACATTTTGAAATAATTCAAAACCTTGCGTCTCATTTTGCCTCCACCAACCTCAATCTGTTTGTCGGCGAAAAGTAAAGCTAAATGATTTCTCACTCATGAAATTTACTACAATTTTTTTAAATCAGGGAGATCTTACATGTTAAACGCAGTTATTGTAACATTAGAAATCCCCATTATTTTGCAACATGCTTTCCAACCATTTTGTTCCCTGCTTTCGTCCGGTAATGTCCGTGATTATCAAGGTAAGGACCAATAAGACGGCTCACTGGAGTTACCATAAAATTGTCTACAAATAATTATTGTCAAAGCTTGTTTAAAAAATATATTTTAATAGGAATAAAAAAAAGGCTAGTTTTTAATTCTATACAAACGGAATTACTTGAAGTTTGTGACCCCTGTGTGAGCCCAAATTTTTAGACTTACATTTGCTCTTATTGAAGCAATATTGCATGGCCTTTACAATGAAATCGATTCTAGTCCCATCGAAGCTGGGCTGCTGACTGATTCAAAATTTCAACTTGAACACATTTTTTTGGTGTCGGTCACATGTGACAATTCAAAAACAGCCGTCAAAGTATGGACCTACACTTACACTGCTAACGTTGAACATTCAATGACATAGAGTTTGGAGAGGAACTTTGCAGGTCAGGTAATTACATATCAGGCTCAAATAGTACTAAAGATTTGTGAGTCTAATGTCAGAAATTGGTATCTTCGTGGATAGGGTTTGAAAGATTGTTAAAATTGGTGTAATTCTGAATTTAGTAGATAATAAATAATTATTTTTGAGCAAATCAAATTCGAAAAACAACCTTAGGACATGAATGTGACCACCCTTAAGCTTCTTAAAATTGCCGGCTACACCGGACTCTTTGTTGCAAGTGGGTTAGTAAATGATCATGTTGTAAACATATTATTGTTTTCACTCCAACTTATTAATTATTAGCTATTAAAGTTGATGGTACACGGATGGGTTTAAGTCAATTCGAGTGGACGGGGAAATGTGAAATATGCTTATAGATAGTATTATATTTTTCAAAGAAATAATTTTTGTTTTTGCTAATTTTGTCAGAGGATTTCTCATGCGCTGGATGACGCTGCAAAGATTTCGAAAAACGGACCACTACAAGCTGTCAGTGATTAACTTCATGGAGCATAAGCCATTAGTAAATTACATGGGGGAACCTGTTGGATTTGGAAGTATTGACCTCTCCGATAATTACAATTTCGCGACAGAGAGCGAAGCCCAATTCGATGTTCCCTTGAAGGGTAGCAGTCACAAGGGGAATATGTTTTTTCAAGCAACCAGGGACCCCAGTAATCCAAGAAACAGATGGTATCTGAACAGCGTGGAAGTCAGTGTTGATGACAGACCGAATGAACGAGTCCATGTACCGCTTAAATTTAGAAGTTATGATGAATATTTAACAAAAATTAGTACAAATCAGGAAACTGGAATTCTTTCTTCTTAAAGACTCCAATTCCAGTACTTCCAATCTGAATTCAGGTATGGAAGGAATCCAGGAATCAGCCCAAGTTGACTCTGTCGCACTCCAAGACGTGCAATATTAACTGCCTACAACCTAGACTGGGCCAATTGCCACGTATTGGTATTCGGTAGGGTACTAGTCCAGGTATTTAATTTGTATCCTATCAAAAGTAGTAACAATATTAAAATTATTGTTTTATAGTATGTATGCCTTCACCGTTTAAAATATATTAGGTTTTGTTAGTAAAATCATCACTGATGTCAGTGGAATAATACTTTAACATTAATGCCCTAATTTCGAATTCATCCTGCAATCTGCACTCACCTAATACTGGATTCTCGCTAAGGAATGTAACTTCACAGGGCATTACGCATGGAGCTTTTGTTATTTTAATGTTTTCGAATCATAACTTCATTACTACTTCCATTTCAAGAATGGTAGTAAAATCCTATTATTTAATAAAATTAATACACTGTGGTCTCTCTACACGAATTGAAAGTAGTGTACTTTTTTCAGTACTTATACTCTCTAGCTCATCCAACGGCATCCTCTTATGATATAAATTAACACTGCAGGACGGGAGTGTTATTTTTTTGATATGCTTCAGTAGTACAACGGACCTATTATAGTTGCTGTCATTTAATAAATATTTTTACATACGTTTTACATATGTGCCTTGGACACAGACTAAAAGTGTTAGAGCAAGTTTTTCAATCGTTACTTTAGTGCTTCTCCCTTACACTTTGTGTGCACACTGTGGATGAATTCAGTCATTCGGATTGTGAGTACAGAGGATGCAACGAGAGATAGGAGAGAGATTGGATAACGCCTGGAGCATGATTTATCTATGCTATGTATTGCATGGGCTGCAGCCACTGTGCGTTTCCCTACGTCTGCAATGTGTACTCTCTTCGGGTATGTAGTTACTAAAATGTAATTAATTGAGTATTTACTCAATATCCGGTTTCGAACTCTTAACGGTTACATCAGAAAATGTATTTAACACTTGTGTATGACAAGGAGGATAATTAAAAAGCGATAGAAGAAACGCAGTATTGTTGAAAATTGTGTATCCGTTTGGCAAGATGAACATGACATTAGCTGGTCGCAATGCTTTCCATTATATTCTTTAGCTTTGCGCAGTGGCAATATCGTAATCAATGAGGTTTTACCGAGATGCGATTATTGCTAGTTGAAAACTTTAACCAATACCCCGCCTATTTGGAGTGAAATACCTTCGAGTATGGCAATTTTTGGAGGCCCGAAAGGGTCAACATTCTATGAAAAATTGAAAACTTCGAGTAAGTATGAGGTTGACATTATAATATCTGGTAGTAACTTGAAGTTAAGAAGTGACAATAATGGTAGGTTAAACAGTGACAGTACTGCATGGCACATGCCGCTAGAGAAAAATTATGTTTACAACGGGGCTTGGGTTCGTCTCATAATGTAGCGTTCAAATAATAGTTCGTAGTATGACTCGTATATGATAGAGATATGGAGGGTTCATATCAATGAAAAATAAATAAATGAGCGTGAGCATGACAGTTTTGGAATATTATACTCGTCAAGGGTTCTTTATTGCTGCGTTTGTGTAATTAAATTGAATTAAAGCCTGCTGTTGAATTATAGCCCTCGAAAGCAGGTTATATTAAAATGGAGCTATAATGACTTTAAAACGGTTTTTGTAGCATTTAGTACTGTGTACCCTGATAATTAAAATTAACTGAGAGTCCCAGCGTTTAATAGTCTGACAATAAGAGTCGTGTATAAAATTACAGGCAAGTCTTCTTGGAAGTCGACATCATAAAAATCGTTCGCTATATAATTGATCATCATTATAATTGCACATTTAAAATCAACTAGGAAAGAAATGTTGGCGGAGTTGATAAATGAGGTATCACACGGAAGTATAGGATCTTCCTTCCACCATATTCAGGGAGCACTTGTTGGGAAACATAATTCCAGACAGCATATTCTCGGAAATCCCTTGAAAACTCTTGATACATGGGGAGAACACGCTGAGGATAACGTAGAAGACGAAACAAATCCCAGCGAACCACCAGGAGACAAAAACGAGGAGAAGAAACCAGAACAGGACGTTGAAGAAATTCCCAAGTGCACTCATTGTTACAAAATTATCCTTATATATTTCTGTAAACAAAATATACAAATTATTAGTTAGACAAGTTTACAAAATACGCATAATATATAAAAATTCTTTCTTAGCTAACATTATTTAGCTTACCCTCTTAATCCTATAATGATGAGGTTGAAAATAGAAGTAAGAAACGTTTGATGTTTTTGATCAACAAGACAAACTCATAGAATCAATTTTCTCAAGGTTTTTGACACTTTCTGTGAATAGATTCTTCTGGTAAAAAAATGGTTCTTGCGGTTGCCGAGTTGAAGCTTGACAGACTTGCTTACCTTCAAGCACTAAAATCTTGTTGGAACTGATATGAAAATAATATATACATTGTACAACTATGCGTGAAACTAAAATGTTTATCCGCAGCCAGTTGCTTGGTCTGTTACCATATAATCTGAATAAATCACTGAATGAATTGGCTGCATCATCTGAATAATCTGATGGAATATATGGTATGCGGCAGTTATCTTTACCTTGTTTTGTTTAACAAAAGCTTATTAGTGCAGTAAGAAGCGATTGAGATTAATACACGCCAAAGACCTCTGTATGCAACTGGTCCTATGACTGGTATTTTGTCTCAAGCGTAAACATGTTGACAGCTATGAGTTAGACTATAGTTATAGGAAACAGGGTACATTTTCGAGGGATACGAAGATTAAGGGTGAGTCATTGTCATGTGAAATAATCATTTCACAACTAAAAGTGCTGGTGTGTATTTACAGCTTATAATTAGACTGTTGATTTTATCACCTGTTTGGAGACGGAAAAGATAAGAAATTTCCTCTTGTAAAACACAAAAAGGAAAATTACAAAATGAAAATTTGCTAGCACCAACGAATGATTTAATTTTAGTACTTTTAAGCAATTTCAGTTATCTGTATTGGTCGTAATTTGAAAAAAAAAATACTTTACTTTAGCGTTGGTATAAATACTATATGTGTAGACAAATAATTTCAATCCGGGCCGCACAAAGAATCTTGTAGTTTAGCCGGTGTCAAGCTCAGTACGTTAGGAGCGTACATGTTTTTCGGGTCTGAAACAGCATCGTATAGTTTTTCGTAAATAACAGTGAGGATTTTGAAACTTTGCTTCTGTACTTGTTTTTTCACTTCCACATCAAAAATGTTCATGATCTGCGGTAAAAGCACTGAGTCGGGATTGACGATTAACGAATCCAACTTATTCTGTAAAACGTACGAATATTAACAATATTAATTATTAAGTACTAATTGTAAGTACATTCGGAAAATTGGTGGCAAGTTTTTAAATGGTCGATAGTCTTACCACGAATATCTTCAAAGACACAGGATCCATCCCAGGAACAGTAGATAAAGGGTCTTCAATTTTTTCATGCAAAATAGTATAAATATGTCCCACACCAAGCTGAGCTACAAGCCAGCTACTTTGTTCGGAAGAAAGGCGGTCCGTTTGGGTCTCAATTTGTCCTTTTAAAGCTTTATGGATAATTCCAGTATGTGGGTATTGCTCCAGGAACACGTTAATTTGGTTAAGGCAGTTGCAGAGGTATACACCCATGTCTGGTGACCCCAGACGGTTAGCTACATTGTTTATTTGAGTGACCAATGGAGTGATTACCATTTGCATAAGTGTTTGCATATGGTCGGCCGAATTCTTGGATTCCTCCAATAATTGTTGTAAGACTGAGAGGATAGATGATATACACATGGGTGGAGTTAAATCTGGTCCTGGAGGTCGATACTCACAGATCTCACCGGCAACCTGCAAGATGAAGTGATTATTAATAAACATATGAGCATTTATGATTGTACCTCCAACATATGCTAAAATTTTTAGCATTATACAATTTAAGAATAATTTAATAATTATAGTAATTAAACTAAAAATAAATTCATTACACATAATACTCAGTTCTCAAGTAAAATCATAAAGTTCAGACAGAATATTGGATAGAAATAAACTACCTGGGCTTTCAGATGGTTCAAAAATGTTTGATGACACAAAGTACATAACTCCCGAAGTGTTTCAAGAAGCTGGCTACCAGGTAAGACCTTAAATTCGCAGCAATCGTCAAATATCAAAAAAATCCGTGAATCAACTGAGATCAATATTTTTGCAAATAATGCAGACTACCTCTTCGATTAAAGACACGTAGTATTGTATACGTAGATCTAGCTTATTCATCATAATGCAGTCCAAACCAGACAGTAGAGTTTGTTCCATCCTCACATTAAATGGACGACATACACCATCGATTATAGCAGCTAAGGAAGTGTTAATTTTCTCGTTTAAATCTATAAAATATAAAATTAATTTATAAAAAATCTATTGTAATTTACATGAGAATAATTATTGTAATTAAGATTCAACCAATTCAAACAGCAAGCTAATAAGTATTAAATAAGCTAGTACTCATGCTGCGTTCATACCAAGTTTGTCGCACAAATTGAGTAACACGGTCAAGTTTTCTTTTTCATTCGGAATACTTTGGTGAATCCAAGCAAGCATATCTCCAACATAACGAGCAGGGTCGGTGCTGCCTGTAATGTACGACATCGAAATAAAAATCTAGTTTTCTTTCAAAATTCTTTTCTGCTAATTAACAACTTACCAATCAATTCTATGCCTCTGATATTGCCGACTCCAGTAAGAGCGTCAATGAAACTTCGGACAACTAAAGACCTTCGGTGGGTACAATATTCATCAAGAACATATCTAAATGGGAGTAATAAAAAATGAGCTACCAACACAATAGAGATAATTTGTAGTCAGTGATAAACACAGTCTCCATGTTTGTTCTAGTACTTGAGAAGCATCGGCCTGATTTGAAGATATGCCATAGATCTGCTCAGTACATCCGCCAAATCAGGATTTTCAACCCCTTTGCAATGACTTTGGGCCCAGCGGTAAATTTTTTCCAAGGCCGTTTCCTAAGGTATTAATTTAATTTAAATATAAAACGCAACACAGCCAATTACTTAGTGATAAGGAACAGTTTCCACAATGTACAAACTATTTCATTAAATTACCTGAAAAAGCCCCATTTGGTCTAAAATCTCGACTGCAGTAGTCTGATGACCAATTTTAAGCAGTAACTGAACATTAGACTGAATCCTTTGTATTTTCTCAAATACCTACACCACAATAACGAAACACAAGTCAAAACAATTAAAAATGATGAATATGTACCCCAAAGTTATCGGGTTAATAGTCGGTGCTTCATCTTACAGCAAAGAACTCTTCAGGAAGTACATCTGCGGAGCTATCCGTCCCACGAAGAATCTTCAAATCCTCACCATTTAACTGAAAAGCATTTAAATACGCTTGTGCTAAATCCCGCTCCCTACAAAGTTTTTTCCTCTCAGCTTCTAGTTTGGCAATCTCATCGATCAAGTTCCTTGAATTCTGCTTACTAGCAGACAAATTTTCTACCATTGATTCGCACACTTGATTCAAACCCGTCAATTCTTGATGAAGTTGATTCACTCCTTGTTTAGCCTCACGAAATGACTCCAAAAAGTTTTTGCATCTACAAATCAAATCACATCCATACTCAAACTCATTTTCAATCATTTTCAAAATGCCTACTGATTGTAGAAATGTTTCGGAAGTTCTAAACTCTAATGACAACATGATAACAGTAATTTTGTCTTCAACGAAAGTAATTATATACTACAATTGACAATATCCTTCTCATGAACAAAAACAGAATATAGTTAGTTACTTCGAGATTTGCTCTCTCTCTATATGTGACAGCAAGTCCAACTGGCGTATTTTTCTCTCCTTTGGGGTCAACTGCAGAGTTTCCTCACCCGGTAATTTTGATAATGCTTGAAGACCTTGAAGAACATCCTAAAACACAAAATAAATATTCGTTACGTTACAATTTGTTCATTTAACACTCGATTTACATTCTTGGTCCACAATGTTTACTGTAAATTATGTAACTACAATATAAAAAAAATTCAATTTTTATAAGTAGTGTCGTGTCAATCAAGGAATCCCAGAACATACCTTGTCCGATAGCGTACGAAGATTAGAAACTCCTTCTATCAGTCCTGCTAAGGAGTCACTATTTTCAGAATTTTGAACTGGAGTAGGAGCCATCTGGAATTACTTGAACATTTAAGAATGTATTTAAAAAATGACAGCACTTTTGAAATCAAATGTCCAATCTCAACGAAATAATGATGAGCGTAGTTCGACTTCAGCAGTCTCATCAGCACGGGAAAGCACACGAACGACAACGACAACTCACGTCAGCTGGGACGGGACACGGAACCTAAGTATACATCAAAACAAGTGCAACGAAACACTACAGCTTTGTCAGAACATAGCCAGGCATGGGCACTGTACTGGTCTACCCTCGTCAAGTAACATTATATTTTTCACCAGAATTTATTTCGAGAATATAATTTATTTTTATTTAATACATTTAATTAACAGTAATATATTCATAATATAGTTATTACAGTATTCTATTGCTACTACTATTTACTTCCATATTTGGTTCCAGATTTTGAAAAATTTACTGCGTCATCTGGGTCAATATTTGAGGTCACAGGGTTGAGAAACGACATATGTAAGGCAAGTTGATTTTTTAAGAATATATGAACTTTATTATTATTTTATTGTCTCACAAAATGTTTTCCAGAGGATATTTCATTGTATAATTTCTCCCACTTGTCCCTGCCTCTTCCAACGTTGGCCGTAATTCTGAGCGTTGAGACTCAGGAAATAGCATAGAAAATTATATTCGAAAACCCATTTTTCTACAGACGAACGCTAAAACGTTTTTTGCAAAAATAGTTGTGAGATTAAAAAAAGACATTGGCATTAAAAAACTACTTTCCTTGGCGTTTCTTAATCCTCCTGCGACCTCAAATATTTACCCAGATAAGGAACGATATTTTAGAAACTCTGGAACTAAAGCTACAAACAGGGGAATCAAATACTCTCTGAGTCAATCATCCCTTACGTGGGATAGGGGGCTAGAAATGATTATGGCTACCCTGCCCATATTTATAGCCTAAGTTCTGGGTAAAATAACAAACTAGAATACAATATTCCTGATGAAAGAGAAATATACGAAACGACTTATGTTATTGTATGTTCTCATACATTTTAAACTTTCACCATTCTTATCCAGGCCGAAGAAAAGTAATTCATAATTATTGTATCTGTAAATGCCGGACAAACAAACATGAACTTTGTCTGAATTCCCAATTGGGCAGGATTGATTCGTTTGCAATTATAAGTTGGTTTCATATTGTTCCTTGTTATTGTTATTTGTTATTTTACACATGTAATCATACTTAGGTACGATCATAGTATAGTAAGTACATGTGATGAATTATTTTAATAACTTAATAAACAAACATTACATTAGTAGATATCGTAGTGGAGATGCTGATGTTATAGCTGCCCATGTTAATTAAACGGGGGTAGATGCTGACCAAAATTACATGGGAGTACATGTTGCATGTTAATTAAACGGGGGTAGATGCTGATGTTATTAAACGGAGGGAGATGCTCGTATTTCATGTCACCAATCTCGATCTCGTATTACCATCCGACGTACAATATTCCATACACATACTTCAAGCATACGTGCATATGCTAGAGCCACACGGGCGAATTGCCGTGCAATTGACAGCGTCTCACTCACCAGAATCACATGTTAAAGGATAGGGCTTGCGATGCCCAGGCACAATCATACGAGCTGAGCGGCTTCAACAAGTTTATGTGAAGCCCGTGTACTTCCCTCTTCTCTGCTCACGTCGCAAACGTCATACGCAGGGTCGTGCTAAAGTCCCTGAACTTTAAATCCACATGAGCAAGTGGATTACTCCATCCGGCTATTTTGACTATGTGCATACAATTTAACGTTAGGAAATCACACCCTTTGCGAATATCACAAAATCCTCGGAAGGAATTGTCACTGTTAGCTTTACAAATAATATATGAGGCGCACAAAAATTCTAAAAAAATGTGCGCTCAAAGTGTAGGCTAAAAACCGGTTTATTTTTTTACATGCGTATACATACTAAGCTGCTATCCTTCACAATGGTACCTTTACATCGCTACACTATTAGCCCTTTGCAAGCAATCTTCCCAGGATTTGGTGAATTCAAACACTGAGTTGTTGCGATATATTCTGTCCAAAGGTTTTAGTCTACTGCTATGCATACGACTAAAAATTCAAAAACAATTTGCACCAATTCATTAGGATTGTGCAAGCTTTTGACCAAAAACAAGCATACGAGCTGAGCTGCTTCAACAAGTTTATGTGAAGCCCGTGTACTTCCCTCTTCTCTGCTCACGTCGCAAACGTCATACGCAGGGTCGTGCTAAAGTCCCTGAACTTTAAATCCACATGAGCAAGTGGATTACTCCATCCGGCTATTTTGACTATGTGCATGCAATTTAACGTTAGGAAATCACACCCTTTGCGAATATCACAAAATCCTCGGAAGGAATTGTCACTGTTAGCTTTACAAATAATATATGAGGCGCACAAAAATTCTAAAAAAATGTGCGCTCAAAGTGTAGGCTAAAAACTGGTTTATTTTTTTACATGCGTATACATACTAAGCTGCTATCCTTCACAATGGTACCTTTACATCGCTACACTATTAGCCCTTTGCAAGCAATCTTCCCAGGATTTGGTGAATTCAAACACTGAGTTGTTGCGATATATTCTGTCCAAAGGTTTTAGTCTACTGCTATGCATACGACTAAAAATTCAAAAACAATTTGCACCAATTCATTAGGATTGTGCAAGCTTTTGACCAAAAACAAGCATACGAGCTGAGCTGCTTCAACAAGTTTATGTGAAGCCCGTGTACTTCCCTCTTCTCTGCTCACGTCGCAAACGTCATACGCAGGGTCGTGCTAAAGTCCCTGAACTTTAAATCCACATGAGCAAGTGGATTACTCCATCCGGCTATTTTGACTATGTGCATGCAATTTAACGTTAGGAAATCACACCCTTTGCGAATATCACAAAATCCTCGGAAGGAATTGTCACTGTTAGCTTTACAAATAATATATGAGGCGCACAAAAATTCTAAAAAAATGTGCGCTCAAAGTGTAGGCTAAAAACTGGTTTATTTTTTTACATGCGTATACATACTAAGCTGCTATCCTTCACAATGGTACCTTTACATCGCTACACTATTAGCCCTTTGCAAGCAATCTTCCCAGGATTTGGTGAATTCAAACACTGAGTTGTTGCGATATATTCTGTCCAAAGGTTTTAGTCTACTGCTATGCATACGACTAAAAATTCAAAAACAATTTGCACCAATTCATTAGGATTGTACATCCTTTTGACCAAAAACAAGCATGCGAGCTGAGCTGCTTCAACAAGTTTATGTGAAGCCCGTGTACTTCCCTCTTCTCCGCTCACATCACAAAAGTCGTACGCATACGTGCTAACGGACGGGACAAATTAATGTGGAATTACTTGAACGACCTATTAGCAATGAAATAAATACTGACGTTTTGCTTTATGCACCTTAAAATCAAATACTATGCACATACGGTCTACGTTTTACGGTCTTTTTTCAATTGTGACTCGAAATTATACTGAATTATTTTAAGAAAAAATATTAAATGAGATTTTGAAAAGGATTTATTCGGGAATAAAATCATTGATTTATTCAAATGAATGTGGTCATGATTAAAAGGATTTTAAGCATAATTTCACATTCAATTTAGGATCACGCCATGGTGTGATTCTCGTTCAGTAGGTCAGGATTATAGCCGGCTTCTAGGAGACGGGAACTGACAAATGACTTGGCTCCTACACTGAAGTACCCGTTAGAACTTCCGTACCGGTCACCAAACTTCAGGATCCTCAATTTGGCAGATTCTTCAATTGTTCTAGTTACAGAAAAATATTTTCTTAAAGTTTTATAGTATTACCTCCACACACATGTGCCATTGCAAAATTTATATTTCAATTATGACTTACATCCTATCTGACGGAGCCCAAGTAAGCAACACGCCTGGTTTTTCCAAATTCCTCTCGGGGTCATGTACACGCGGTGTTTCATGCACAATTCTGTAGATGAACCTGAGGCCAGGATGTAGTATACAGGGATCCCGTTGCTTATAGGGGTGTAAGTTCCATCAGCAATGGTGATTTGTGGCAGGACAGATCCATCAAGCCCACGTACGTCACACTGAAAAATGAAACGAAGCTTCCCAAATTGGGTGTAATCGGCCTGCATGAATCTTACGATTTTGGCTGCAGCATACATGACTTCTATCATGTTGGCTCTTAATCCCTCTTCCGGTTGTGAGGAAACCGGTAGAATAGCAAATTCCGCTCCGGTCATGAGGCTCCTGTAGGAAGGGAAGCATCGCTGATAATTCATATCGCCATGATGAGCCAATTCGAACAGTTTGCTTCTTCGGCACTTGAATGGAACATTATCAGGCGGGATTTCCCCACCCTGATTTGGCATCTCTAGACAGAACGGGCACAGATTTATTGTGTTGCACATTCGCAGAAACGGGGCATGTATGTCTTCGGGGAAAATACTCCGACTGCAATAAATTTTAAAATGGACGAAATGAGCCCTTGTGGAAGACATGCTCGTTCATTGCAAACAAAATTTAGATTAAATTAGAATAGACAGAATTAGGCTTACAACTCATTCACACTTAAAGATGCTGTCAACAATTTTATTGTAGGATTTTCGAAATGGAAGTCTGCTCGAACGTCACTTGCATCATCTTGATAGAATGCATGATTAATCCAGTGTTCAAAACGGTGAAGCATTATTTCCCAGTATGGTCCATGGGGGAAAATGAAAGGAAAAGCTGGTGCCTTGGGCTTGAATCTTTTGCGGCCAAGTTCCCGGATTCCGGTGAACGCCGTAGGAAGAATACAGAATGAGGACGGATGACTTTTCGTTTCTTGATAAATGAAGTGCTTACAGTTGATAAGCAGATCCTCCACCTGTAAATTATAACGATCCCGATTTGGCGGGTCGTTAACACTGATGACAAAACTGGGTTTAAAGCCAACAACCCGACTCACTAAATTCGCTTTCAAAGCCTCCATAGTAACGTAGTTAACCATGGTGAAGATTTTTCAGCTTGGATATGAAATTAACCGTAAAAGAACAGATTGCAGTGCAAACAGAAAATAAAATGAAGGGAAAAGTCAAGTGAGCAGAAATCAGGGATTATTAGGAGCTGGAGAGGTCTGCTAGCTTTATCATTAGCCTTTCATTCTAGAAATTTGAAACCATTTATTACACAATGACACTGCTCTACAGGACAATTATCGTTTCCTTGTCTCAGTCATTTGGTAATAGTCAGTGAGATAATCCATTGAATTATTTTCCCTGTGCCTTTTAAAATTTCCGACTTGAGTAATTAGTAGGTTTTAATTGAAAGCGATATTATAAAATGGAATTGTGTTGTGTCTGCGGGAGATTGTATACCAATTTGGAAGATCATAATGATCAATTCCACACCAACTGGGCCGAGATTTTTGAACAAGATCCGTTTATAGGTACAATTAATACATTTTTAAATTGAGTCTGTCTATAGTTAATATGTATGGCTATTTTTAGGCATAATTATGTGTTAAGTGTTTCTGGTTCCAATAATTTTATTATAACATTATTTATTTTAGAATCGAACTTTCAGAGTGAGCATGCTATCATTGATAATCAGCCGGAGCAGAGTAATGCGAATGGTATGGATAAGGAGGATGAGATGGAAAACAGTTCATCGGGAGCTGCAGAGGGTAATTTTTGAAATTAAATAAATTGTGGTATCCATGATAATAAGTTTAATGTGCTATACTAAGATATGCTTTTATATGATTACATGAGATTTACGTGAAAGTATGGATGTAGCTGATGGTGCAGCTCAGGTTGCTGTGGAATGTGTTGATTTCCCAATCGCATGTGCTGCTAATGGTGAGGCTAATGTTGCCGAAGAACATGAAAACTTGCCAGTCTTGGGTATGTATATCATTAAACCTTTTATTAGAACTCATTATTAGTATTTTACTAGCATTACTACATGTAAGTATATAACGGGAATAATTTTAATGCAGCCAATGTTTCCGACGTATTGCCTGATGCCGAAGCTTCCACTGCAAACGAGGTAACTGGAGAAGGCAATGATGGAGCCAATCAATTGGACCAGGAATTTAATCCATCCGCATTGCCGAACACTCCTGGTAACTGGTTTACACAGCCAGAAGGTAATAATTATGTTTATTACAGAGTTGAATTATTTTAATTCCAACGGATGTTATGTACTATGAAAATTTTCTTACGTCCATGTAAATTTGTATGTAGCCAAAGAAAAGTATGCTGAGATCCATCAAAAATCACCTGGAGGTTCTAATTTTTTAGGGATGCGACCGGAGCTACCCGCTCCGTCACACTCCCCCGAATTGCCGGAGGAAGTTCTCGCGGAAATATGGGAAAACGAAGACTTGATGAACAACCCGGATGCAGCTTCTGGGATCGGGCAGAACCTAGCTCATTCACAGGAAGACCAAATGGAGATGCAAGAGGAAAAAAACAACATTGCCACACAGCGATTGGATTCAATGACAGAGAATCCCAACAACATCCAATTATCGGAGGAGGAGGTGGAGGAGACGGAGGAGGAAAACGAATCCGATTCACAAAGTCCGGATTCGGACATGGAAGACTCAGGAGAGCCGACCAACAAGGACTTTTCGACGGAGGAGATATCCTCGGACGACAGTTCATCCGAAGAGGAGATGCCAACATTTACTTCGAGGACGAAACAAATGAGAAAGAAAATGATTATTGTGAGCTCCGACGACGACATTTAGGTAATGCATTTTACTGTCACATTTTACGTGTAAGTAATATTGTAGGATGGTCGCATATTGTAGAAATTATATTTGAAAATTATATTTATTTCTTAGATGAAGAGCTGATAGGAGAACAAGACGATGTGTTACGTGCTACTCAACAAGAGCAGCAGGCCCATCGCCAAGAACAACAACAACAACAACAACAAAGTGAAGAGATTTCAGGACTTGGAATACGATCATATCGTAATCGTTTCTGCCCTATATGCATCATCCAAATGAGATCACGTGGAGATTTAGATGTCCATAATTACAATGTGCACAGGCAAGTTTACTACTCTAATAATGCAATTGACAATCAGTTGGGCGGCAGTATAAGTACTGATAGTAATAATTTAGGCTTAAGATTTGTGTTAAAAGTAAATGCATTTGATACGTGTAAGGAATACGTCCTGTCCATGGGGAGTCATACTTTTATGACAATTAATGGTCTTTTTGTAACTGTACATGATGTGTTAAGAAGTGCTATGTTAGAAATTTTGAGGGAAAAAAATAGCAGTACTTTTTTTGCACATGCCAAAATTTCAATGGAAAAGCCAACGTTTGATGAAACGGTCCGAGAAACATTTTTTATCAATTCCATGTGTCATAAGGTGTTAGATAAATGCATGATAAATGCTACCATTGACCTAATGTGTACAAAAATGTCTGATGACGTAGCTACCCTTACAACACGAGGTAGTAATTGGAAAGTTGTTAAAATTTTAGAGTTTTCTTTTACTACTGTGCCTTTCAACCCGTTAAGTGCCGGTGAGAGTAGCTATTTCACTATGCCTGACGGGTTGAAGGCAAAGAATTGTATTGTGAACGTTGAAAACTTTGATGATAAAAAATGTTTCTTGTATTCTATTTTGGCTGAATTGAATCCTCTATATAGAGGATGCAAGTCAAATAGGAGCAAAGCAACAAAGCCTAAATCATACATTGACACGGCTAACAAAATTAAGCATGCCTTCCTAAAATATCCAGTGAAGGTCAAAGATGTGCCCCAGTTTGAAAAACACAATCCAAGTATTTCAATTAATATAATTGGATATGAGGAAGATGGGCAGACATATCAGACTAAATATGGCCATGAAAGGAAAAGAGGGAAGGTTTACCCTTTGTATGTGAGTAATAATGTAACTGCAGAGAAACATATTGACTTACTCTTAGTCACAAACAAAGAAATAAGTCACTATGTTTTACTCAAGCAGAGTATAGAGAACCCAACTAGTGGTTTATCAGCCCTTGTAAATGAACAAAGGAAAGGCCAAAAATTCTTTTGTTATTCATGTCTTGGTAGATTTGTTACCATTGAAACTTTAACAAGACACAGGGAAATATGCATAACCTACAAACCACAGATTATACGTTTCCCTCAGCAGAGGAAATATAAATTCATGGATTTTAATCGAACTTTAATACAGTGGTTTGTAGTTTATGCTGATTTTGAGTCCATTCTTAAACCAATTCAGGTCGATCCTTGCCCTGCCTTATCAAACTGCTCAGATATTAATTGTCAGTTAGATCATCATGATAACACAGTCAAGGTTTCCCAACACATGCCCTGTGGATACGCATATATAATAAAGCGCTATTCTGGGGAAATTCTGTATTGGGAAAAATATCGCGGGGAAGATGCTCACGAAAAATTCATTGATAGTATAATTGAACATACGGAAGAATATTTCGATGAAATCAAACAATGTCAACTCAGGAATAAAAACGTTCCCGAGTTGACATCTGAGCAGGAAGAACTACGGGATAGAACAGTTAGTTGCTGTTTTTGTAAAAAACCATTTGGTTATGATGAGGGTAAAATTATTCATCATGATCATATTACAAATCAAGTTGTAGGTTTTGCTCATGCCGCTTGCAATATCAATGCACGGGTTCGATCAATAATCCCAGTATTTTTTCACAATCTTTCCTACGACTCCCAATTTATTTTAAAAGGTATACGTCCTGACAATGAGTATGTACACAGTATAAATTCCATTCCACTTACTCATGAAAAACATATGAGTATTTCTATTTCAACAAAAAAGAATAATACCATTAGATTTGTTGATTCTCTCAAATTTCTTCCTGACTCACTCGAAAACATAGTCATGACGGCACGAAAAGATGGGACCGAAATTTTTACTTCGGTGAAAGAGCTATTTAGTGATTTTTCAGCCGAACAAATTGATTTATTATTCCAAAAGCAATATTATCCCTATGAATACATGAGCGATTTTTCCAAGTTTAATGAAACCCAACTACCATCCATGGAGTATTTTTACTCTTCCTTATCGGAGAAAACAATTACTGAGGAAAATTATGCACATGCAACAAAAGTCTGGAATGCATTTAATATTCAGTCAATGGGGGAATTTCATGACCTTTATGTACTTTCAGATGTTGCACTGTTATGCGACGTTTTTGAGCAATTTAGACGGACAACCATCCAAGCTTTTACTGTAGACCCAGCACATTACGTAAGCTTGCCGGGTATGAGTAAAGATGCGAGTATTTTAATGAGTCAAACTGAATTCGATCTGATCCAAGATTCTGCACAATATCTTTTTCTGGAAAAATCTATTCGAGGAGGAATAACCCAAACATGCTTAAAAATGGCTGAAGTCAATAACCCGTATATGGGTAGTCAGTATTGTCCAAATAAGCCGCATAGTTACCTCCAATATTGGGACATGACTAATCTTTATGGGTATGCCATGTCCCAATCATTACCATACGGTGGGTACGAATGGGTTAGACAGTCTGATTGGAGGGATAAGACAATTCCTGAAATTAATGATTGGGTATTGTCAATGGGAGACGATGATACAAGAGGTTATTTTTTTGAGATTGATTTTGTAATACCTCCTGAATTGCACGACTATTTTAATGAATTTCCCCCCGGACCAGAAAAGGAACAAATTGATTTTGAACATCTTTCATCTCACTCCCAAGAACAATTTCGGAAACTTGGATTCGGTGATAATCAATTAAAATCGGAAAAATTAATTTGTTCTTTAAAACCGAAGACCAAGTATGTTTTGCACTACAGAATATTGAAGGTGTACTTAAAGTTAGGTATACAAATAACAAAAGTACATAGGATACTGTCTTTCATGCAAAAGAAATGGATGAAGCCATTTGTTGAATACTGTGCATTACGACGCTCGCAGGCAAGCTCTGCATATGTAAAAGTTTTAATGAAATTAATTCCCAATGTGTGCTACGGCCGTATGTGCATGGATAAGCGAAAGCAAAAGAATAGTCGATTTGCAAGAAATGCCAAAGCGTGTATGAAGTGGGCAAATAAGCCTACATTAGAAAGCATGGAAATATTATTCAATGGGGATATGGTTATTTTTTACATGCAAAAATTGTCAATTCTCATGGATTCCATGGTAGCGGCTGGTAGTGCTGTGCTTGACATATCGAAAGCACACATGTACCAATTTCATTATGAGTTTACAAAAAAATACTATCCAGGCCCTAAATCACAAATATGTATGATGGACACCGATTCATTTGTGTATTTAATTATAACTCGGGACTTATATGAGGATTTGCAAAAGTACTACTATGAATGCAATGACAAAAGGTTTGATTTCAGTGTATATGTAGACTGTAAGGACAAAAGGAAAGAATTATTATACACTAATGAACAAAAAGGCATACTAGGCTTAATGAAAGATGAAATGCCTAATAGTATTTTGGTTAAAGGTATATTCTTAGCGCCCAAATTATACTGCCTACTTAGACTAGACGATTTACAACATGAGCATGTCCCTTATATTAGAGCTAAAGGTATTGTTAAGACAGCAATTAAGAACAGATTGAAATATGAAATGTTTGCAAAGTCTTTAGAAGAGGATGTGACTTGGAACATACCCATGACATCTATCCGCAGTCTTAAACATGAATTATACACAATTACACTAAATAAAAAGGCATTAAGTGGCTTTGATTCTAAAAAGTATTGGATTAGTAAGTATAACAGTTTGTCGTTTGGACATAAAGATTCAGTAATGTATGAATAAATGTAATGCTAGTATATCTTATAACTAGTCTTAAAATAAGTTAATCATTCAAATCTGTTAAGTACTTCAATGGAATATATAAAAAAAATGATGATGCAGTTGTTGTTGTTGTTGATTTTAACTTGAATGAATAAATTGAAGAAATGCAATACGCAGTGTTTAAACTGCATCAATGATTTCAAATTTCACTTTAGAGCTTGAGTCGGGTTTGAACATGTCCTTTGAAAATAAAATAGGTGTAATAATAATGCATATAATAATTATTTTAATTCAAACAATTATTCAGTTTTCTGTTGCCTTTCAATACCATAGTACATGTTATTGTTACTCCTTATCTTTATTAGATTTGAGTAAATACAACTGGCAAATTAAAAAAAAAATCAAAAAAAATGTCTAGTGGGGATGATTTTGACTACAAATTAAGGGTTCCTGGGAATTTGATTATTGCGGGTCCAAGTCAATCAGGGAAATCAGTCCTTGTGAGTGAAATTATAAAGCGACGAGACGAAATTTTTGAACCTAAGGTAGAGAGAATAATTTACTGTTTTTCTGAAAACCAACCGACCTTATTCGCGGATATGCAGAAATATGCAAACAACAAAATTGAATTTGTACGTGGGCTTGAGTATGATGTCGACGAAGGTAACACATCCCCTGTCCTTGTAATAATTGACGACCTAATGACGGAAGCAACAACGGGAAAGAAAGTTGAAAATTTATTCTGTCGGGAGAGTCACCACCGAAATATATTCGTTATCCTAATCCTGCAGAATTTCTATCAAAAAGGTGCAACGGTGCTAACAAGAAATGCCAAATACATAATATGTTTTAAATTCGTGAAAGATTCGACATTTATTAACATCTTAGGAAGACAGATTAATTTTGGGAAAACCGATGAAGTTTTGGAATCTGCATACAAAGATTCAACATCAAGACCGCATGGTTATGTAGTTATAGACACTAGTGCTACACAAAAAGATTCTCATAGATATAGATCATGTATCTTTCCCGATAAACAATGTACAGTATATGTAAAGAAATGAAAATAAATTTAACACACGCAAGTTATGTCTTAATAACAATCATCCGAATCATCAAAGTCACCTTCACCATCGCCAGCAATGTCACCTTCTTCATCAGATGTGTCTACTCTACAATAGTACCAACTAGGTCTAGCCTTCATACGCTGTGACATTGTCTGGTCATGATGCATGGATATTTTTCGATCATACAATCCTAAATTGGTGCGAGACCTATCACTGGCGGAGAATATAGTCTCTACAAAACTCTTTACTTCGGTGTTACCACTGTAGTCATCATCATAGGGACATGATGAAAAATTTGAAAAGTAAGGTGTAACATCGGTTGGCATATTATTCTGGGTTTTTGCAAGTTCTTCAATAAAATCAAGGTCAAACATTTTTTCATCCAGTACTTTGAAGATCTCTTCGAAAAAACGTTTGAACTTGTTTGAAGTAATTGCAAATTCACGCTGCGGGAATTGTTGATCAATCACGCTTGTATGGGCAGTGATTGGTCGCGGGGCTTTATCATTCACCAGTTCAACCAGTGAGCTCCAAACAGGGGATGATAAACACGCACCCAAATTAAAGTCAACACCCACACGAAGACTCTCCTCGTCGAAAAATATAAATGCATACTTGCTGATATGGTCCTGAATACCAAAATTCCAAGTACACCTTGGAGAATACAAATCAGACTGTCTATGTTCCATGTAGAAAGATTCATAGGGACGACCGTAGGACTGCCGGTGAACACGAAAATGAGTTGGGTTGCGTGATTTCTTATCCCCTGGACCTTCAATGGAATGCCATCTTTCAATCTCCAGCAGAGTAAGATTTTTCTTCAAACGATCAACATGGCACCCCTGCGATCCATGGGAAAGGCGGCGATGATAGGTGTCATCCAAGTACTCATTATTGATCTGAAGCCTAATACCATCTGCAAAAAAAATACAATGAGAATATGATGGTAAATACAATATACAGAATGTGCAAGGAATGCACCCATACATACATACAAAATACCAGCGTTATAATGTTATATTACTAAGAATTATTTGAAATTACTGTACTTACATAGGTATGAGGAAAAGAGTATCCAATTTGACGAAATCCCATTGATTGTCCGTTCCATCCAAACGAACAATTTCTGATCAGATTTGAATTCCCGGGGTGTATTTTCGCTTCTTCCAAACACTTGTGCTAACAATGCTCCGTGAAAGAATTTTCCATGAGGGCAAAGTGAGGTGAACAGTTTCAGGTCTGGATCGTTGTCCTGGTTTAAGAGGAAAATGGCTGCAATTCCGGGAGTTTCCACAACACTTTGGAAATATTCTGATATTTCATCAAAATACTTTTTCGGCTCCTTCCTTGCGTCTTGTTCACTGAAACTTTTTCGATATTGGTATGTGTGTCTTGTATTGTCCAAGTCTTGCCATAATTTTGGGTTCACACCGTAAAAGTCAGAAATAAATCGTGTGTGTTGGCCATTGTGGTAAAATCCACGAGCCTTGTAGTATCCGAATAAAATTCGTGACATGATTACTTTACTCGATAAACTTTTTTCCCAGCGTTACTTGCTCTCTTATTGTGCTCAGCTTGCAGAAATAATTTGAATAAAGAATGATTAAAGAAATAGTGTAGCCTCACTGAGAAGTAAAACAATTCGGGTCATTTCTGCTTCTGCGTTGCGTCGCACCCCTTCCAGGAGCTTGGCTGGATAAAGGGAAGGAGGAGAGGGTAGGAAGAGAAGGGTCCAGCCAAGCTCTTTTCCTTTCCTCCACCTTACCCCTAATCCTTCCGTATTATGATAAGAATCTTACCCTCAGATTTTTATATGCTATTATGCGCTATTGATGAATTCAATAATAATTATTATTGTATGCATTGGATAAAAATTAAAATTGACGAGTCATTAGATTGAATGAATGTACATATGCACGAAATTTAATTATTATAGTCTTTATTATTATTGAACAATTTTCCGGCGAACTTTTTTTTAATCAAATAATATATTCTGGATGATGGAATTCATGAAAATTGAACAACATAAACACACTCGCAAAAATCAAATATCAAGTTCTGATTCATCGATTTCGCTTGCAACATTGGTGTACATATTATAACAATTTTCAAGCGCCTGACCCATTGCCTGCATATTATCCCCTTTAAGGCTGTAATAATAAGCTAACCTTTGAATCAACCACGGAATTCTACTAATGTTCATGTTGACGGTCTTCCCCATTCGCTTGATGTAGACAAATGTTAACTCATTTCCTTCATAAGGCAGGGTGCGATAATAGCACGACACGATCTTCTGGTTAGAAGCATCTACAACTGGTTTCACAGGATCGATAATAGAGTTGGGAGCAGGATCGGATGAATCACCAACAATATCCGCAGCCGCAGCAGCATCATGAGGACGTTTTCGTTCTGCATCAAAACCATCACCCTCTCCAATTACTTGTTGATGAGTGGATGATCCCAAAATATTTGACTCTTCTCCTACAGTATCGGAACCGGATAAATCAACAGCGACATAATCCCCATTGCGAAAATCTCCTGATGATGATGATGATGATGTTCTGACAACAGAAGATGGCTTAATTCTTCGCCCCTCGGTAATTTCTGGATCCACCAAATTAGAAATGGGTTTATCCATCATATCAGTGCTGCGTACTTGACGCCGATAGGGGTGGTTCAAAGCTCCATCTCCTGATTTCGAACCTGTAAGTAGAAACGCCAGTTTTATGTAATGACTTTCAAGCAATACGTTTTACACCAATCATGTCAATGTACATCAAAAATACGTTTAACTAAAAAGTGACTACTAAAACAGGCGAATCTACTTACCGGATACTTGATTTTTCCGCCTCATATCAAATCGAGAATTCACAATCTCCATTACAGGTTTACGAAAGTTTGAATTGCTGTCCATTTTTTGAAAATTCAGAGATTTAAAATAATAAAAAAGAAAACTTGAAGGAATGAGAGAGTTATTGTTGACGTTGCTGATTATAGCTGCAGTAATTTGCCAACTGACTTATGCCCTCGGAAAGAGAGTAGATCATGTCCAGAGGAACTGCAACTCCAACGTAGGGGCTGCTATTATCGGGGACATCCCCCCTTACCTCTGACTTTCTGTTTCGGATATTTAAATGCGTCTTTCCGAAACCTCCAAAGTCTCCTCCCACATATAAAACCCAATCGTTTTCCAAATCAATTCTTGGATATATGTTGTCATTAATGGGCGTGCTTTGAATACGTAAATGAAGAGGCACGGAATGAGTAATCGACTCACAACTAACCGTTGATTTGCTTCTCTTCATTTGTTTTGGCTCCCTGATAGTAGGTGGAGGAGGGCGTGGTAGCGATAATTGTTTGACACATTTAGACCTTTCTTGTTTTAAAGACGGTTTTGAACTCTTGACTGAACCCTTTAGGCTCATATCAACTTGCGCTTGCGCCATGCCAGAGTTACACACAATACAATTACACTTATATGAAACTGATTCGCAAATGCCTGGCGAAGACTTTGAACAAAGAGTTTTGCGAAATTCTTCAAAAATATCTACACAATATGAAAACAGGCACATTATACCTCAAAAGGTAAATTACAAATGACTAACTTTTTGCAGTTCTTGGGCGTAATAGCACCCATTCACGGGGACTTTATCAGACGTCTCTAAATAAAATGTCCACGGCTGAGTGCTGGCAATCCGCGTAACGGTGTAAATATTTTTCCCCCATGAACCAAGATACCCCTTATGAAAAAGCTTACGAGATTCCACACGTAAAACTTTGTCACCAACCTTGAATTTTGGTTTTGATTTCGATTGTGTCTGTCCGCGATCCCCGTACAATTTACGATATACATCAACCTCGTTATCTTTTGTAACCTCAGCGGGTGCCATGCCTATACTGGAGTGTTTTGATCTGTTATAATTATGTACAACTTGAGGCAAAATCTTTAGATATTTTTTGGTTTTCATATGCGTTAGATATCTTGAGATCCTTTCGAAAATTGTACGGTGTAATCTTTCAACTAGGCATGCTTTAGTGCTTTTTAAGCTGGTACTAAAATGTTTAATTCCGTGCTTTTGAAAATAACTTTGAGTTTGTTTCGATGTAAACTCTAGTCCTGCGTCACTCTGAATTTTTTTAGGATATACTTTAGAAGTTTGAAAAATTGTTTCAAGTCCGTTTATAACAGTCTCTGGCTTCTTGTTTTTCAGTGGCACAAAGTAGGCATACTTTGAAAATCCATCAATGCAAGATAATAAATAAGTTATAAAACTATTTTGTCTCTTATATTTCCGTACGTCAACCAAGTCAATCACATATTGATAATTCATGCACGGAATGTAAACTTGTCTCCGTGGAAATTTTCTTTTGATGGGTTTGTGGTAAGTGTAGGACTTTAAAGCAGAAAGACTTTTTTCTACTTCCTTTCTGTTAAAGTTTTTACTTGACTTGTTATTTTCTAGGAAATGGTTAATACCGCCGAAACTTCCATTCTTGTCTATATTTAAATACTGCTCTTCAACAGTCGGTTCTTCCATCTTATGCAGCCTAAATAATAATGACATCAACGTCACACTGTCAGATTACTTTAATTGACGAAACTGATAACATCAATAGTAGTATATTATCATCAACATGATTCCAAGAATAAAAAAGCACAGGCATTTTTTGCAGTATATTGCTAATTGTGGGAAGCAACAACGAATTAAGTGTATCAAAAATGCCGAAAAGTCTGAAATAAAGGCATTGTGCGAATGCATGTTGAACGTTTATAAGGGAAACGTCATTATCCCAAAACAAACAGTGCAAAAACTAGTTCCTTACAAGAATGTTTTAAACAGAATTGCATCTAAAAAATATAAAAAATATTCCAAGAAAGAAAGAGCTATTATTGTTCAGAAAGGGGGAGGTGCATTCATACCGTTAATTATTGCCTCTGTTTTGCCTACACTCATCTCAAAGTTAGTGAGCAACTGATATACATAATGGCCAGAAAAATGAAGTTAATCTCAGAGTCAGACTATGAACTATTAATGAACATGAAACGAGCGAAGATGGAGAATGGGTCCGTGAACTTGGAAGAACATAAAAGGAAAGTCTTATCTGAAAATGAGAAAATTCCCGATGATATACGAGCTATATTGTATAACGATGCAGCCAGGAGACTTTCAAAACAACGTGCACTTGAAGCTTCAAAGCCAATATTAGTTTCGTCAGTTCCATCAAGACGAGATATTTATGTAAGTAATAGTGAACAATCTGAAGATAGTGGACACTCTTTGAATTTAAATACTGTCACAGCATTGCCAATGATGAGGAAGAATAATACAACTCGCGCGATTGACAATACGACTACAGATCATACAGAGAACCACAAGCATGGCAAACATGAGATGGCAGTTAAATCCCCTTTAGCAGTAGAAACAAATAAAAAGAGCAACAAACCTGTGAAAAAGCCTATTGAAAAAAGAGTCCATGCAATTATGAAATCATTCCGTGCGTCAAATATTTCTTCCAATAAAAATAGCGAGATTGTTGCTGACGGTAAACATGTTCCATTTTCTAATATTAATGTATTGGCAAAAGCCTTGGCATCGGGGCGTAATTTGGAGTCCACAATTGGCTACGCTGAGATTGTCCCACTTCTAGTAAAAAACAATGTGCCCTACAAGGTCATTTCAAAAAATGTTCAAGATTCGTGGAAATACTTGCTTCCAACAAATGACACCCCAAAAATATCTACAACCGGGAAAAGAATTAACCGTGGAATCAATAAACGATGGGAACCATATTAGCTTAAAATGATTTATTTTTACATTTTGAATGGTGTACAACATTGCACTGAATATTTTGTAATAATTTGACGTCTGGCCGTAGTAGGCAATAAAATTTGTTTCCCGAAACTTTGAATTTGTTGGTCATTTTTTCTAGGATCATTTGAAAAATGATGATACACACTTAGAAGACAACATCCGCGATACATTTTCATTAAAAAATAAATTGCATATAATCCACAAACATTAGAATTTAGAGACTGCAGGCATTTGATGTTTTCAATGACTTCACACTGAAGTCTGTTGGCAAAATTGGTAAAATCCTCAGCATAAGATTTTATTCCAATACCATAGCTACAAAAGAAATACAATGGTCCATATTTTTTTGGTACATACACGGCTACCCAATGGTTTCCTGGGTATGTTTGAGGTTCATCATTCACTACCAAAGCTATTGGGTAGTGGATCTGGTTCACATTTTCAAGACAGTCACAGGGTATTACGTCATAATTAACTTTTTTGGGGTTAAAAATCCTGTTGAGCATCTGTCGTATTTGATTAGTATCCATAGTCACTTATAAAATATTATTAAAATCTTTAAAGAAAACGTTCTTGTAACGATCAATGTGAAGGATTGCAGGAAATTCCAAATAGCATACACATGTGAGTGCTCTTGGTGTGGGAGAGTTGAATTTCAATTCCAGCTTAACGTTGCCGTGCTTAGGTGGCACAAACCCTTCCTTGACTTGCGCAATATTGTACACGTACAAGGCAAAGCTTGACTTAAACTGCTCGAAAGTGATATCCAATCCCACGTCCTCGGTTTGTATATCCAACCCTTTAAATAAGTTGTCATAGGCTTCAAGGTAAAGGTCCCGGTTGTAATCCAACTCCAGTGGAGTGTTAATGATTTCTCCGTTGGCTGTTAGATTTATATATTTGAGGTCGTGATTGTGAAACACAAATGGGTTAGATTTATGGTCTCCAATAAATGATTTACTGTCAACTAAACCAATGATGACACGGTAAGGGACGAGTCCGGATAATAAGTTCTCATTTGTTATTTGATGAACACCTGGTGAAATTGTGAATTGTCGTACTTCAACACGTCTCATGGGCATACACACATTATTACCCTTTTCCAATTCTCGTACGTGTTCCAATGCCAAAGATGGCATGAGAGTAACTTTCTCAACTAATAGTATAGCCTCTTGAACTTCAATCTTATATTTCACATCAGTATTTGTAAAGAGACAAAATTCATCCGGAGATCTCGTGAAGACAAATCGTATGTCAACACCAGGTAACAAATAACTTGTTTGTGAACAAATGTCCATAAACGGGCGTCCTATTAATTCGAATACCTTACTGTTGAGGCTTTTCTTGTATCTTTTAGTGTAACCATCATCAATAGCTGTGTCAATAACTGCTGGGTCATTCTCACGTGTAAACATTGCGCATGACAGTTGAGATTTCTTATACTCCTTCCCATATCCCAATATTGTCTCCAAATAACTCTTGTAGGGATATAAGTTACTCTGAGGAGTAATTAATACCTCATTAAGATAGCACGAAGCTTGCGAAAATAAACTGTGCAAGCAGTTATTAACGGGAGCTACGATGTCGTCACTTTTTATAGCAACATTATTAGGCTCGAGTATCCTACATTTCAATTTTAGCTTTGTTGATCGAAGGTCTACATACTGTGTATCATTTGACTTGACAAAAAACTGAATCGGTGCAAGTCTATCTTGAATGCTCGTGACTGGAAAAACTGTTTGAATTTGAGTACCCAATCTTGTGACATCGTACCCTGGATCAGAGAATAAGGACGTCTCACCTCTTACATAAGTGTATGGGGAATTATTTTTATGTGTTTTACTGTTTGCCGCTGCCATAATTTTATACTTATCTGAATTTAATGGAATATTGTTGGGTAGACAGGGGATTTTTTAACACGCTTTCTCCTCCGTTGACGTCCTACTACAGAATTTCTTTTCTTTTGTGTTTTTGATCTCTTTTTGGTATTCTTTCGAGCTCTTTTTGCTTTACCTACTTTACGCTTTCGGGTGACCTTCCGCTTCTTACGACGTCCTGAACCAGTCTGGTCCAAGTAATCTCGTCCCATAGCTTTTAGTGACTGTACAGAATTTATCCTCAATGCATCCTTTAAATCTCTTCCATTTCTAACATCGGCTACAGTATTTTGTATAGCACTTAACGCGTGCGGAAGTAAATATTTTTTTGCAAAAGGTAAAATTGATTTTGCAATGGTGCCAAATATTCCACCAATTCCAGCACCTCTTTGCCTCCGTCCGCCAGCAAAGTAGAACTGACCGTCAGGCATCATTGCGCCTCCAATTTGATGCGGCAGGCGACGATAAAACAAGTCCAAGTCGTCATTACAATTAAAAGGTCTGGTATTCATTTTAAAATTCTCTTTTCCCGAAATTTTATTGTCACCGAAAAAGAAGAAAAGTCAAAGTTTACGGGTTCACCTGTCTCCGTGAGTACCCAAACGTGAATAATGTCAAAATCGGAAACGCTTAGGTTTAAAAAGTGAGGAGGTGCGAAGGAATTATGAGTAATTTCACCATATGTTCCTTTATATGGTATAATCCTTAAGCATGGAGCTTGTACATCTGCGAGATACTGTGGCTGAATTATATTACAGTATAAAAACAGTTTAGTATTCCCCGCATTAGCATATACGGGCTGAGTTCCCTTAATAATTACCGGAGTGGTATCTTTTCTGTAATTTTCTATGGCACTTGCAACCTTTTCCCTTAATTCCTCTGGAACAATTGTTTTTTCATGTCTTGCCTCGGAGCTATAATCCTTTGATACAGCAACGCCAAAATCTTGCGTTTTCTGTCCGCTGCCGAATGATATTTTATAGAAATTATCATGTTGCTCCAAGCCGATAGACAGCATTTTATTATCCGCTCCAGGATTATACGTCAATTTAGGAAATGCGTCGCCAATTAATCCCGTATCATAATCATCTATTCCTAATATTGCACTTAATTTGGGGCTAAAACATATCTTGTGCAAAGATTTGGTCTCTTGATAAATTTCACAGCGAAATATATGGCCCTCAATAACTATATTCGTAATTGGACATATCTCTGGTAACATCTCCAATAATTCTCGCAAAGTTCTTATGTCCGCTGTAGATAGGAAATCAAACTCAATAAAATGAGCTTCCCCACTTTCTTTATCAAACCACAAAAACTGCACGCTCCCGAGTTTTTCATCCTTCTTTATAATAACATGACCATAAATGTATGAACAGTCTACTAGAGCAGCTTCCCATTGGTCTGAATTTAATCGTATTACTCCACTTAGCTTGTTTTTAAAATTTCCAACCGTGTTTTCAGGGAAAATATTTAAACTCGCATTGGACTGAAGAGACACAAAAAACTCAGACATTTTTCCGCTTAAATTGCCAAATCTGTACTAAATTCACCAAAAATTAACGGCCCCCTTTTATTCTATCACTCATATTAAATCATTCTTGTCTGCATATGATTACTAATCTTTTGACGTATTATTTTTGTATCTACATATATTTGATTACTTACCTTCCGAAACGTATACGTTGCTCTGTCGTTCCTGCTAATTGGGAAGCCTGTTATTCATTTTCTTTTTAAGCGTATGTATACTCATAAGTTTTTAATTCTGAATAATTTTATTTACACATTATGTATACACATAATCGTTAATTACGAAAGTTTACACTGTTACACACGAACGTATTTATGTCGTTTCAAAACGTTCATGGAATGTTCAACATGAGTAAATTATATGCATGGAGTATGGTGAGTGGAGTGCGTTGGCTGGGGATACGGCCCGGAGATGTGTGGCATAATACGAGCATCTCCGCCCGCATAGTTAACATTAGCGACATATATGATAGAATTTTTGTGTGAGTGAGACGCTGACAGATGAGCGGCAATTCGCCCGTGTGGCTCTAACATATGCACGTATGCTTGCACATGGAATACTGTGAGTACGTCGGATGGTAATACGAGAGGGAGATAGGTGACGTCAGAGACGAGCATCTCCCTCCGTTTAATAACATCAGCATCTACCCCCGTTTAATTAACATGGGCAGCTATAACATCAGCATCTCCACTACGATATCTACTTACATTAAATTCTATTTAAGACAAAATAAGCTTCAAATTATCCTTGACTGCGTAGGAAAATATCAACATTGAAATAGGTTAAAGATTGAAGTCATAAATAGTGGTAGGATAGTTAATAATGTACAAATTAAATGGGCATGTTGTCAGCCGCATGACATATAGCAATAAACAAGAACTAATCATTCCCTCCCCTGTTGCGCCAAATTAAATTTTGATGAATACTTAATGCAACAAGCTTTCAAAATGTGGCTTAGGCATGAGAAGCTTTGATAAGTAGCTATGTGTTTGAGCAAATTAATTGCAAATGTAATATAATTTAAACTTATGACTTCATTAGCACTAAATCCTCCCAAACGGGCTGGGAACGTCCGTAAAATTTTGTGAAACGTTAACTGTCTGATATTTATAGTGTCTGAAACTAGAATGTACGCACGCTTTATAAAATCTGGAACATTGTTACCTACTCTAACATATAGATATGTATACCAGAGCTGGTTAGCCGGGTGAAAGAAATTGCAACGTGCCCGACTCAAAGGACTAATGCGTGGAAAGAAGAAGAAGACAAGACAATGGAAAGCAAATGATTATTTACTCAGAATTCTTATAGATGACCCAGTGGTCACTTAAGGTAACGTAAGCTTCTCTGGGCTCCAGAAGGAAATGAAGAGAGACGATAAAATTTTTGGACAGCGCATGTATCCTATGTATAGGATTGACCCAGTGAAATCGGTCTACCCAAACTCTCCCCGACAGTAGTACTTGACTCCTGCATATATAAAGGAATACGGGTAAAATCTTTCCCATACTTTTTCCTCAAAGGCATGCCCCCACAACTCCTACATTCGTCTCGGATAGTCTTCTCCGAACACCACCATAGTAGTAACCAGTACTGGGTCAGAGCTTGCCCGCGTTGGATCTCCAGAGAAGGATCTTTGCTCGAATTGAACGTGTAAATCAATTCACGCTGTCAGAAATATCTTAAGGTTAATTCCCTGCAAAGTATCCCCTTCGCAGTTCATTTTGGGAAAAGGTAACTTTCTCCCTCTTAAGTTTCCTCCAAGTCGTTCCATTCCTGATAAAGCTCCTCTTTCTCGGACTACTTGTCCTCCGTGACAGGGAAAAGTTTTTTTTTCGTGCAGCTTGGACAATTTTATTCGAAAAGCCAATTGCAACTATAATTATACTTTTACCAGCGATAAAAAATTCACATTTACTACCTCTACCAGGGTTGACGAGCGAAAAAAGGTAACTACCCAGATCTCAAGACCTTTGTACAAGTAGTCCTACCACACAGTCATCATCATCTTAATATCCATCATAACAGTTTTCACGGTCACCCTCCGGCTCAAATTCCTCCACAAAACTACTGTCTTCTCTGCATCTGTCCCAGTTTCCATCATTCCAGCAGTGGATCACAGGAGACTGTCAGAAGTTTAGAGACAAGCCCGAGAATAACTCTTGAAGAATTTCATCCATCTACTCATGCAGGTAAAGTCACAAAAGTGGATCGATATGTAAGTACTTTATTTTTCATAGCATGCACCAAAACATTCAAACATGCTCATGTAAAAGTGCTCGGCCAGTCCGTGCTGTCTCAAGTAGGTCTCTCTCTCTCTCTCTCTCTGAATGAGTACAATTGAAGTTGCTCCAGAAAACAAGGAACAACTACAGTTTCAAAAGTACTTGAAACATTAATGATACTCCTTGCATACTTGTAAAAAAAATATTTCCTTTCGTCTCTGACTAAAACCAAACCCGCAAACAAGAAAAAAAAATCTTCCCAAAATTTCCATTGTGTAAGTAAACCATGAAAATTTCAACGTACACTATACCAGAAGAAATTTAGGGCTTAGTTTTTTTAAAATTAATAGAACTCATGAGTTATGCACATACATACATAAGTCAGAAAGGGAAAGGACGCGGGAACATGTTCGAGCCCCCCTTCCTGTCAAGACACTTGAGAAACACAAACTTTCTGAACCCCACAGGTCATTGGGCAATTCCTCAAGCAATTCCCTTTTCCAGACGTGAGTTCGTGTGCATGAGTTTGCGATAAAGAGTACGTGAGCGGAGTCGGAGAAGATATTTGCGCTTTTATTATTAATAGGGAAAGTTGTTAGCTTGTTTTGTTTTCATACACCTACTTCGCCTGAGCATTCATTGTTGTTTATAGGTACAGATAATAGAAATAAACATGTGAGTCATAGATCTATACTCGTATCTGTACCTATATGTACGTACTTGAAGATGATATACGGAAATTGTCCTGGGTATATATTCAATAATTTGTGAGCTGCACTACTAGCAGTTATGCATGCATGAATCTTAAATTATTGGCTTCTCTCACGTGCCTTCTCCTACACTGATGTATGTACAAATACGTGCATAAATACTCCATAACACTGTATTGACTAGCATTTAGCTCTGGCTTTGATGTCCCGAGTGCTGGTGAAGATATTTTGCCCAAGAAATAGCAAGTGAGAATTATGAGCAATTTCGGTAATTGGCCACTGTAAGAATTTGAGGCCATTCTTAGTAAACCTATTGTATGAATACATACCCTTGCGTGGGAGGATTGTTCGCCTATGAAGATGAAATTCTTTTATTACTTGAAAGCTAGTGTCAGACCTCAGTTTGAATGTCCTGAGGGTTCTAGTAATAATTATTATTGTCAGAGAAAGTAACAAAAAATTTAGCATGATTCCACTAGAAAATACCATGGGAACTACTACTCTCGAACAAAAACCAAGCAGACTCTCAATTACATTCACGAGGAAATAATACTAGTACTACGCTAGCTAGCTCATTAATGAAAATAGTAATAAAAGCTAAGAAGATATGAAAACAACAGATGAAATGAGTGTGTAGGGAAGATGAGGATCCTCGGTCCTATGAAATGAATATCTACACTTTTTTTCCCAGGAATTATTGGTTTTTTGTGAGGAAGCTCAGGATCCTTAAATTCTAGTTAGCCAGGGAAAAGCCTGACATTTTTTCCCTCCAACAGGATTTTATATTTTCATCATCCGAGGTTGTAAGGATGTGAATTGAGCTAATTATTTCATACCGTTTCCTTCAGCAAACTTAGGGTTTCCAACCGCATCCTACATCTATATTTGCAGTGTTGTGGTATAGGGAGGATACCCACGCCGTTCTCCTACCCGCATTTTCTCATTCTCGTGAATGAACTGAAGCCAAATATGTGACGGCGAGTATTTACATTGGACTCATTGGATGCCTGTACATAATTAAATTCCCTCTACAATGGACCTACATAGACTTTAGAAATTAGCATTGTCATGTTGTTCAAGTCTCCAGGGGAAATCCCACAACAATGCAAACAGTAGGGCTATTATGCAAGGAGGACGAGAGAGAGAGAGAGAGAGAGAGAGAGAGGAAAGGAATTTACGAAAATAATATTTATACAATACTTATCTCCTTATTGGCCCTGTCCAGGAATCTCATATATTAAAAAACATAGGCTCCTACAGGGATATGTACCATGTGTAAATAGGGACATAAAGAAAAAAAAAGTAAATCCCAGCTGTTCTTATAGGCATAGGATGGAGAAAGTAATTTCAGGGCGAGATTTCCTTCCACAGTCCTTTATCACAATCTTCCCCCCCGACACGACCAACATCAAATACTTATCCCACTACAAAAACACTACAATACAAAATTGGGACTGATTTGCAAATGAATGGCAACAACTGCCACATCTGCACACATCCCATAATTTCCCTCCCAGAGAAAACATGGTACGAGCCAAAATATTACTCAATAACTTGAACCATTATGGAAATTATTTGCAAATCCCTCTCATACTCCTCTCAAAGTTATTATTCCCTCATATGTACTCCCTTGAGGGAAGGAGGCTGAAATGATTTGCCAAAAAAAAATTATGCAAAATATAGCTATAATTGCCCGAGCTAAGCCCCCCATAAAATGAAAAAGTACGGAGGGAAATTCCAAATTTTTAGGCAGAAATAATGTAAACTAAATAACAGGCTTTGAATGCCGAGAGATTTCACAATAAAGTATC
The DNA here is from genome assembly GCA_947179485.1 of Allacma fusca. Classification (NCBI taxonomy): domain Eukaryota; kingdom Metazoa; phylum Arthropoda; class Collembola; order Symphypleona; family Sminthuridae; genus Allacma; species Allacma fusca. The sequence continues at coordinate 8,856,416 of OX359248.1, forward strand.
TTGGGAAAAGGATTTGGAGGAAATCATCCCTTTCTATATGACTCACGGTAGTGCGTGGACGTAAACTATAGATATACCATGACCGTCTCTGGGTGATCGGGACGCTCTTTGAAAAAAATGTAATACATTTTAAAAAGAGAATAACATTGTACCGTCCCACATTGTTATGAACCCTGCGTGCTTACAGCACATGCATAGATAGATACATTTTAGTATGTCCTTAGTATGAACCCATGTACTTAGTGGGAAGGAGGAGATACAGACTAAAGTCCTAGAAAGTTTCCAGTATCTTAATCCCCGATCTCTAAGCTCGCCTTTCTTCAGAGGAACTTTCTTACGAATACTATACGGAAAATGTCCCTGTAGCTTTGAGATATGTACAAGCATGTTGAAGATACAGCCTTCTCTCCGGGACATTTCCTCAGTCGACGCAATCTTCTATGATGAGTTCAAAGGGTTGACGATTAAATCAAAATAAGCTTGATTTCATAGGAAAAGGCTCCTGTTTACTTCATATTTGATAGACACACTCCCACTCTTATCTGTTTCTGCTCTCAAGATGATATTTAAGTTACTGAGAGTCGATATAGGTAGATACATCTGTATATGTAACATTGCATTCCCTCTGCCTCCACTCTAAATCCTCATACTTGATACACTGACCCAAAATATATCATTAGAGCTAATGCACACCCTGGAAATGGGACCCTTTCAAGCCCGGTGTTTAGAGTCACTTCCAGTATCTCCCTATAACAATTACACTATAAAAAGGCTAAATGTGAGGACACCCCTCTTGCTGGAGTAGATTTGGAATGTCAAGGAACAATTCTGTCAAAGGTTCTCCGTTAAAGGCAGTTATTCCCAACTCCACTGAAGCTCCTGGCTGTATAGTGTGTTTCATATAATTATAAAGATTGGCCTCAAGAAAAAAAAATACAAGTGAGAGACGAACTGAGACAAAAAGTTGACAAAGAAAGCTTCAACTTTTATACAAGTAATAATAAGGAGGGGAACTTATTTGACTGTGACTGAGTTGAGTGAAGTAGAAAGATCAGTGAAAGTTTGGATAACTCCCCAGACCTTGTGTAGCATTACTGTTCCAGAGACGCCAGTGATGAGGTATTCTATTAGAATGGTGTAGGAGAAGGACAATACTAAACAGCAAAGCAAGTCTGAGGAAAACTCGGCGGGAAATACAGATCAAAGGGAAGATTTCATTCTACACGAGATAACATACTAGTGGTTAATGACTGTCGTGACTTTTGACTTCTTTTTGTTTCCCTTTCTGTTTCTACTGTAACATTGGTTTTCTTTTACAACATGAGTCCTTAGAATTGTCTCCAGTAATAAAAATAACATACACCCTACATATGACTGTTAGCATTTGTTTTGAATTGCTGGATGGGGTGAGAGCAAAAAACAAAAAAAAAACAAAAAAAGAAGGCAAGATGAGCGAAGCGTGCCATAGCCCTAACGAGAACTACAATAACTGTCATTTCAAGCATTTAGGATTTTACACAACAAAATAAAGGAGCCTCAAAATACATACACTAGGAATAGAGTAGCATGTAAACACTGGGGCTGTTCCAAATAGTCTCCTTGAGGTTGGAACCAAGTCCGGGTCTGATTAGTCACTCGTGGAGGAGCACGTATAGCGTACACAGGAGGCTCGAGGCGCTCGGAATTGCTCCTCTTCGCACATTATCTCCCGAACGTGGGAATTAGGTTCGTGGGAGTATTCATTACATTTAGGCAATTCCGCATCTATTAAGTTTAGCTCCAATGGAACAAATAGAATTTCCTCTAGCTTAATTAGCATTACTGTACTCCATGAATATCCCCCATGCCAGGTTTCCTCCGCAATGTTACCTAACTGGGATAATTAGTAGCTTTTTTTTCCCCCTACAAAATATCTCCAAACTTTATAGCAATATGACATGGAAAAGTCCTTCAAATTAATCCAACGCCTCATTCCAAACATGACCGTGGTGATAATTACTAAAAAGCTAATTTTTTAATATAGTTGATAAATTCCCTGGGCTCTTGGGATAAATTCGTTAAAAATAACTGGAATAAACTATTACCTGATCCGAAAAAAATGTAATTTCATTATTAGATATCCCAATGTTGTCCTTTATTGGATTACTTTCCTCTGATATCCATTACTGCCCTACAGTAAATTAATAATTATTACAGATAAATGATCAAATTTTGGGCACACATTTAATACTCGTGGTATTTGTTTTAAATTTGGGAGTAGACGGCATTTGTTTTAAATTTGGGAGTAGATGGCATTTGTTTTAAATTTGGGAGTAGATGGTATTTGTTTTAAATTTGAGAGTAGATGGTATTTGTTTTAAATTTGAGAGTAGAGGTTCCAGGTTTTCCGTAAAAAAACACAGTAGGAATTGGATCCTGGTACATTATCCGAGTTAAATTATATTGGCAATATCCTTAATCATTTGATTATTGTCAGACGAAAGAGCAGGGAAGGAGGGGGAATTTACAAAGGGTATACAACTATAGGGAGATTTCACTTTCACTAGAAAAATGAACTTATCTTGTTCTTCCGAAAAGCTCAGAGACTACTTTCGGAAGGGAGTTTGGGGGGAGCTGGAGGGAAAGGAAATGATTGGAAAGCCACAGAGAGTTGGAGAGAAAGCTCTTGAAAAATGACTGTCATGCTGTTGACTGAAAGAGGTAAGTTGTAAACGGGACCAATTTTAATTTCAAAGGATAAAAACTAAAGCTGCTTCTAAAGCTCGGTTTTATTCCCGGGCTAGCCGCAGCGTATCGTTTCATCTCGATTGTAGGACGACAGTTTGGCTCAAATGTGAACTGAATATGGTCCCTTGTATCCCCATGTATGTACATACATAGAATCTCGATACAGAGCTCCGGAGCGTTTATAAGGTAAATACATAATATGTATTAGCCCCCTGGAGTTGAAAGCAACTAACTGAGACCGGTGTACCTCCATATATACACTCCCACCACAAAAACACATAGGAAGAATGGTCGCAATGGTTGATTGAATGGGTGGAGAGTAAAAGTCAAGTCAGCAAGTACTTACAGAAGGGAAAGCGGGAAAGAGAGGGAAAAGGTCCCCACGCTGAATTGGCCCATTTTTCATTTTTACCATACGTGCCATTTTACGTTTTGCATGCTTCAACATTTAGGTAGGTACAAAACAGCCAGCAGTACTGCTCCCTCCAGAGCTTGTGTTAACCATGCTACACAATGCAGCACATTAGAGCCCTTATGTACAATCTCCTGATTAAGACCCCGTGCGTGGAAGTTAAAACTGGAGCTAGGATAAATACAATTTTTTGCTCCTTAACACGCAAAGGATAGATACTCCGAAGAAAAAAAGTACTGAGGGAATGTAGACACTTGAAGATTAAATGGTGTTTTTAAGCATGGTGATCAAACTCCCTCTCCGTTAGAGAAAATCTTTTGGTGAGTCTACTGATGCCGCAAAACGGATGCTGATGTGTTTGTCCAATCGCCTTTATTCCATTGACGTAGACAGGCAGAAGGACTGGGAGGATATCTAGCGAATATTTCCAACTTTTATTACTTGCATATGTGTGAGTTAATGCATGATAACGGTGGGTTTACCATGTTGCAGGAGCTATCTCGAAGGGTAATACCAGCTGTGCTTTTTCGCTCCAGCTCTGTAGAGTCTGAACTTATCCGTAAAAAAAAATCCAATATAACGTACACAGGTTTTCCAATACTTGGAAAGGAAATTGGCTTCCCTCTCCTCCCTTCATATTTTCCTAGAAAAACGATGGAACGCTTGTCTATCATGATTCATGATCCTCTCTTTCTCCGAGGATTCAGGTACAATCAAACTTATGGAGGAAGATGCCCCGAGTCTTATATAACTACATCTCTTGCTAAATGATAACACACACTGATACATCCACTCCTTTTCCAACACCTCATCTATAATAACCCAATTTGTCACTTGCTTCTTTTCGGCGAGAGACGTTTCTTTAGCAGATACGTCATAAATGCAGATCAGACTTTTCCCTTTTTTTCGGGGAGAAAGGTAGGTCGTTAAGCCCAGGCCCGAGAAGATTCTTTAATGTGAGCTAATGCTCCACTTTTACAATGAGTCTCATGATTGGAATCCTTAATTCCTGGACTTCCCCAGTATACTCCGCTAATGGAGACTTTCCCCAGGAACAAAGCCCTTGGAAGTAGTGGGGTCTTAAAGCATTGGGATGCTTTATGCTCAAATGAGTAATGTGTGGAGAAAGTTGGCAGTGGATTTTATTGGAGATTGATTCTAGCCAGAACTGGCTGTCCTTGAGGGAAATGTAATGGATATTTTGATTATTAATTTCCTTGATAAGTAGGCCTGGAGAGAGACCGATGGAGAAAGTCAGCATGTGTTATTCCAGAATTTAGATACAAATTCAGTGGGATTCCTCAAAGCTGAGAATAATGCCTTGGCTTTCCCTCAATGCCTGGTGACTCTGAGATATCACATTCTGTCTCATGAAATTGTGTCACAATTTCTACCAGTCTGATACTGGCGCTCAGCAGAGGCATGGGTCGCTCTGAGTGAGAGACGATCTGACTTCTCCCTTTACTTCACATGACAACTCAAGAATAAAAGCCAAATCGAAACCTCATCACCGTCATGGGCAAGGGAAAGGGGAACCTTTGTGCTCAGTCAGCCGATTGACTTTCACATCTTGCCAAAACTCCGCTCCAACCTCAAGGCTCTGATCTCGTATCTCATAAATATTCAATATTCAGGAATTATAATTGGTAATTGAATCCTTCGTTCCCACCCCCTTTCACCCTGGATTAAACTCATACTGGAAAAATACAATCTCCCACTGCTGTCTCTCCCTTTGATGTCCCCTCTACCTTTAGATATGTGATTGTTAAAACACACTTCTCTTTGAACCTTGTATGTATGAGATGATACAGAATCCTCCCTAGACTTCCATCAGACGGAAAGCTTCACAAAAGATTCGGAGAAATTCAATTTCTTGGGGTGAAATCCCAAGAAGGTGAAGGAGGGAAAACAGGAGAAAGTCCCTGTCAATAGAATGTAATTGGTGTAAATGATGATAGATTGCTGAATGCCAAAGGCACTCCGCTGACTCTCCCGTTAATGTCCCACTAAGACTTGGAAGTAGTGCAGAAACAAACAATGGCATGGGGGAAGAGCAGGAGAAGAAACTCAGATTTTGACAAACAAGAGTGGGAATGTCATTCGGTCAAGGAGATTGAGGTTGTGAGTGACTTTCTCTGTTCGTCATGTCAAGTAAGAGGACATAAGTTGGCAGGAAAAGAGATACCTTTTTTGTTGCGGTCTTCTTCCCCTCGTCTCCTAAACTCTCGCCCCTGTCTCCTAAAACCACATCTAATTCCGTCCTGGCTACAGGACTTGAAAAGAAGTACAACTATTATCTACAGGGAGTAACATGAGTAGATACTCCGACTCAGAGATACATTCCTTGGGCTGTAAGGTAACAATTAGGCAAAACAGTTGTACAGTGTCTTGGCGGGCGGAACAATTCAAACAATCCAAATTATTTCATTATATAATTATTCCAATGTAAATAATCCAAAGATACTCAAATGCTCTCCAGAAATATCTACAGAAATGCCTCTTGAAGGTTAGTAAAGATTAAGTTATAGCAAATATACAGGGAACAACTGACATGACGCCCGCCTAACAATGTAATTGTGAGTTTTAGGTTGCTCCCAACAAGTTACATAATTGGAGGTACCTGACCTCTATCCCAGTGTACAGGATGGCTTTAAAGGGACTGGATATATCTGTCCAGTGGCCTTTTTAGTGTGAGGAGAAGAGGGAGCCCAGAAGAGGGAAAAGTGTTCATGAATATAAATCGTTCTATCTTCGTCTGTTTATGGCCAACGGGAGAGTTGGAGGCTGGTGAAAGTCTGTCTCTTGTCAACCTTACTTTATTCCTTCCTGCATAACTCTTCTTTCTTTTCAGTCTCTTCCTCCTCGCTCTCCTCTCCCCATTCTCTCAATGCAAATAAAGTTGGGAAAGTTGATGGGAAAACTTACTAATTTCCTCTCTCTCTCTCTCTCTCTCTCTCTCTCTCTCTCTCTCTCTCTCTCTCTCTCTCTCTCTCTCTCTCTCTCTCTCTCTCTCTCTCTCCCTTACCCACTATTGGGATCCCTTTCTAATTTAATCTCTTTAACCTTCTCTCCGAGAGCCCCTCCCATTCAGAGGAATCCATCTCAGGGAATAATAGAGACTTATGACACATCTCAATGAGTAAATAATTGCAAGCACAATAGGGGAAATAAGTTTGCCCAAGTAAATCAAAGTACTTTCAACTAACTCTGACAGTACACATTGAGGTAATTGTATCACATCCGCACACATACACACTTATATAACCTCTCATAAAAATTAAACTTGTTTCCCTAGTATTGTTCATCCTTTCTCTTTAAAAGATCAAAGGTAAACTTGAGCGGAAACTAAACGGGGATTCAAAGTTTGGCTAACTTGTTTGATTTTTTCTGCACATGTTTACTTTAGCTTATCAAGAAAAAATCCTTTAACCTTCTTGGTTCATATAAAACTCATGATTAATTCCTAGAGGGAAAGCTCTGAGGCTATGGGAAATGTAAACATTATTATGCTTGCGTCATCTAACAGTTGTATTAATAATTCTATTATTATTAATGGTAATTATTACGCATTGTCAATAACCAAGAGGGTCAGGAATTGGAGATATAATTAGTTTAGGGAATTGGTGCCCTAGCAAAACCAAGGAGTCTCCAACTTTCTTCCTCCTGTGCTTTCTCCTACATCCACTAACTATTTGGCTGTCCCAAGAGCAGCTCTTTGAGGAGTCCGCTTGGGGATAAGGATTTTTTTATTCTATTTTTTCTCCCATGCGTGTGATGTATAGAAGAAACCCTTTGAAGCTGCAGTTTCTGGATTGGAATCCCCTGCCAATCCCTAAACAGCTCTTTAGGGTTTGCCTAAAGATGTGATCCTGGTCTGAGTAACTACCTGTCGTAAAAAATTTGGGATACAGTTTAATAAATTCATTTGAGCCTACAGAGTATGTACAGGTCTAAGAGCCCCTGTAGCTTGGGTTGACTACTTCATGTATCTAGTTTATATATTAATTATGGATATATGTACATAGGTAGGGCTGTCAAAGATTGGGAAGATTTTCTATCTCCCTTCTGCCCCAGTTTTATTCCTTCATCATTTCTGACTCCAACGAGGCTTTAAATTGAAACTTATGGAGACTGTCGGACCGGAGCGTATTAGAATGGGAGGTGTGACCGGGCTGTAATCATATGAGGAAATTTGTTTCCCCGTATCTACTTATGCCCTTTTTATCTCCGGATATGTACATTCTATATAACTATAGGATATGCATGCACATCCGTATCCTTGTATGGATAGGTCTTAAAAATAAGAAACAGCAATTCCCAGACTAGCTTAAATGCTACTAAACCCGACATTAAGATTTCCCCCTAAACAAATATACACGTTGAGACACTCGGAGCCCCATGCATCTGAATTGCTAAAGTGGGAAGTAATAAACGTAATTTTAGTGGAAAGTTACCGTAAGTCAAAGTACCGGTTATTATATCTCCCAGCACCTGTTCTTACAGTTTCCCTTTGACCAGGGAAAAGCAAAGGGAAAAATTGGGAGCTAGACCCGGAGCAAAGATAGTTGAAAATTTTTTGGAAGGGATAAAGTTCCTTTTGTGGAAGATTCTCAAATACAATTATTATCGCTTGTAGGGCAGTAGTTTATTAGTTCAGCTTTTCAAAGAATACTTTCTACACTATTTTAGATATAGTTTTAGATTTTTGTATATATTTTTTTAATATTTTTTTTATTTTGCAATGAATTCGACCGCATAAAATGTTCAGGCGATAAAAAAAAGTTTAGTGCCCAAGGGGCCGTGTGGTTTTATTTCTTTCCCTACCAACTCTGCTTATTGGTTATTCCCTCGGTACTTGATATTATAGAGTTGGTATTTTTTTTCCAATTATTCCCATCAATTTTTATTCCCACTATTACTATTGAAAATAGTAATGTTTTTTTCTGAGTAGGTATGTATCTATCTATATCTATCTATATATAGATAATTATGTATCTGATGCGGAGGAGTCTTCCCCAAAGTTTGAGCTCTGTAACTTTTACTTGACCTACAAAATGAGTTGAGGCTACCTCTACCAAAGGGTTTTGGGTCGGAAACTTTGGTTTTGAAATCCCCGTCTAACTTTTTGGAACAAAGAGCCCGCCTGGAGCAAAGTGTTGAACAAGTACCTTTGTATAGGAATTCATTCTAGGTATATCGATGAGTGAACATTAGGATGTACTACATGATAACAAAAAAACAAGAGGGTATGAAGCCAACAGATTTTAATTACATGCTCAATAGTTCACAATCGTAAGTTACATCTGGGCCAGTAGGAATTCAATGGACAATTCAAACTTACAGGGAATAAATGGAAGGAAGGGAAACTTGAGCTAAAAAATACAATCACACAAGTATCTATCCTATACAGATTGAGCAGGATATTAAAGTAAAAATGAAATTTGAATTCCTTTGAAGCAGGAGAGCTGAAACGAGAAAACTCTCCACATACATCGCTCCCAGCTAATTCCCAACAGATGTAATAGAATTTGAAAGCAATCCCTATCACAAAAGTAATCTTTTCTCCCCATTCGAAATACTATTCTGTATACTCATAAAATCATACGCAAGAAATTTTTTATTTGCTAGCCTCAACATATTTTGAGTGGGTGCAAGTTTAAGAGCACGGCAATTTTCTCTCTTTCCCAGTAGTCCGACCGAACAGTTTCCCTAGAAAATGTTACATTCTTGTGTGAACAAGTCCTGCACATGTGACTGGCTCAAAATACCAAGATCACAAATGGTTCCTGTAAAGGATCACCAGGAAAAGTACCGGATCTGGTTTACAAGCACGATGTAAATATTAAATGAACTTGCAAAGGGCTTGCAAGGGGAGAATAAATATTCATGTAAACAGAGTTTTAAAAAATGTTTTTAAATTTATTGTGATCCGTGCAAAAAATAGCCCCGAAACGTAGGCTTTCAGCTGGTAACACTGAAACCTGCCAAAAGGCAGTAGTGAGCTTTTTATGAGCTATTAAGAGAAAATGAATTCAAAGGAAAGGAAAAAAAAATATTTGTGTAGAAATTCTCACCTGGTCTTGAACTCGTGTCACGCCCAAAAAATATCAAACATGAGAGTCGGAACTGGAGAAAATACAAGGACAAGGAATACTTGGGATTTTGGTCAAGATTTGATGGGGGGAAGTTTTGGAGTGGATTTATTTCCAAGCCTTTGTAGTGTTGTTGTGGGAGTGTCGTTGTCGGAAATGTTTTTATATAAATGTTTTATAGGGAAACTGTCCTTATATAGCTCAGAGTTGTTTTCAGAAGAAAATATCATATTTGACTGGTCCTATGAAGAAATGAGGGGGAAATGTGGGAGAAAATCAGCTCTTTGGATTTATTTATTGATCTCAAGAGTTGGTTGCGTGGTTCACTCTCTCTCTCTCTCTGTGTAGTGAGTGAGAAAAGAAAGTGATAAAATCTTATGCGGAGATTAAAGAGCATAACTATACGAACGATAATTTCACCCTGAAATGGTTTCCCACAACAATTTCCCTCCACAACGTCACCACACTTTCAAGGGGGTATTCAAGTTCCTTCCACGTCTCCAATTTTCTTCATTATTGTCCAATGTATGTACAGGTCGGAAAATTGAAATTATGCCCCGTAACAAACTAGGTTTCCGTCCTACTTCTAAAGAACATGCTTCCCACTGCAATTCCTCCCGAGTTTTTACACGGACCTGGGAGAGAGAGTTGGGGGCTCCTTAATGAGACGCTTATACTTTTGAGACTATCCCAGGCTTAAGATATAGATATGTGAAATTTGTGAGAGAAAAAGCAACATGAAGTGAATTATTTAGCGTGACTACCACCCGCTGTTTTATTTAAACCTACTGAAAGCACGGATAGTGGTAGTGACACAATTCTCTCCTAAAAGATATCGATCTCTTTACTTTTTTTTGACAACCTTTCATACAATGGAAATCACATTCACAAACACATTTACTCTCACTGTCCGGCCCTCCATGCATGCATAGGGAAGGGAGGCTTACAGGGACCCCAGCGGGCTCCCGGTATTGGGCTGGGAATGTGGTAAATGTGAAAATGATAAAAAATGTACGCCGGGCTACAACATGCATGACTCAACAACTCATGAATGTTTCCCACATTTGACCCCACACCAGGGTTTTTGAGGGGAAAGTAGGAAATGGAAGAGAATTTTGCGGGGCCAAAGACAAATAGAAGGGAGCCAAGTGGGGAATTTATATTTTCCAGGTGATGGATAGCCTCCCATAAAATACAGTGTCAGTAGTAGGAAGTGCACATAATAAACTTGTATCATGTCATCCATTATGGATTTTGCATATTGGAGTTACACTCAACTCACGTAATTTTCCTCGTTGCAATTTTTTTTCCATGAGCCTATAAATACACACCTTGGAACATTTGTCTCTGTTTATGCATTTACTAGAGATAGATACATAATTATATGAATTTTAATGTGTGAGACCACACTCGTACTAGTTTGAAACTCACAAGTGCACTGGAGGACGATGTGCTCAGCACATGCTTCAAATAACATTATTGTTGCCCATGAGAGACCAGTGTCTTGAGTGAGTAGTAGATACTCAAGTATGTACAGTCCCATGAACATAACTGAATGACATAATGTGAGCTCAATCTTGTAATTTAAATCTCAACTATTTTACTTCACGTTCCAATTCCAATTCACTTCCCAAAGACAAGACTGTACATACTTTCTTGGGAGGGAGAGAAGTAGGAGTTGAAAAAGGGAGGGAATGAGGTCAGATTTATCATATAGGATGCAGACGTCTTTGAGTAATAAGGCAGTCTAAGTAAAAGCGTCTGACCGAGCTCTTGAGATAAATACAGCCAGGAATTAACAAGAATTTAAGGAGGCAAGCCCGTAGGGAAATTGAGTAAGGAGGTGAAGAGGGAATTGAGAAAATTGCTGGAGAAAGGCAAAGAGAAAGTAAGAGAAGAGTCAAAAGGCAGAAAGTTAACTTATCCTCAGGCTAATCTTGAGCCGGCTTATGAATTTCCTTATACGCTCTTTCTCCATGTACTACACAAATTCAACTATCCCATACAGACTGTGCTTTCTTTCCCTCTACCCCTCTCTCACTCTTTCTCTCTGTCTCTCATGAGATACTCCATAAGTGTATAAATATTTCCTGGAGCTCATCTATATGAATTGTTGTAACCATCCACATTGCGAGCTGAGAAAGGGCTCTGTACGGGACAAACTACAGCTGGGAATATGTGTTTTGTGTACAGGATTTGAGGGAGAAAGCCCGACCCCATGTGCACTGATATAGGGAAGGGGGAAATCCAAGCTCTGAGCGTAGTGTAAGCTCCGGAGAGAAAGGGCATAATGCAATGTATGAATATGTTGTAAGTCGAGAGAAAACTTGAGATTAAGTGTATTAAAATAACATGGGGCTAGGGACAAAAGAGCCGAGCTTGGAGTAGCTAAAGGCAAGGTGCAGTTGGGTGCTGCCGGAATTATAGCGCCTTAACCAAATCAAAAGTAGATACACGCTTCGAAGCATGTACAAAAGAGAAAGCGAGCAGGGGGCGAAAGCCTGCACCACGAACCTCCACACACATGCAAAACGCCCAAATGAATGCAGTCTACGGGACGGACGATCGGTACCATGAATAACATTATATCGATCTGGCTTCAGGAAGGTAAGCTTTCACTTAAGAGGTAAGTATACAGAGACCCGGGCTCCTCCACGGAAATAATGGATAGAAACGATCCATCTGAGCTCACTAGGACAATCTCATACCTAGACACACAGAGCGCTTTCCCCTTTATGTCCCTGCATTGTTACTTTGCACTCACACACACACTGAGGCAAGTATGTCAACAGTCACTAGAGTTTTTCCACACGACTCTGTGTCTATGTGCGTCTATGTATCTACATATGTGTGTGTGTGAATGTGTGTGTGTGTGTTTGACTGTGTATGTATATGTGTGCGGGCATGTGTGGATAAACTTAACTTCTCCAAACGTGACTGTAACATTAAGCCTCTGGAACTACAGTTAGTTCAATTACAACCTACGTACACCTCCTGAGCATTGATATGTGCGTCTCCGGTATGTTTACCCAGAAACACATAGCAAGTCATTTTTGGCTCCGAGCACGCACACCACATTCCTCCTCCCTCATAACCAATGGGTGGCTTTGAGCTGGATGGAATTTCTTTTATTCACTCTTCTCAGTTTGAACGAGCGAGGGCTCAACTTTAAAACACTGAATATTTCAACATGTTACATAATATTAAAATGCTCATTAAAATGAACGACCTTTCCTCCTATTTTTATTATTTGTAGAGGAAATTTTACTTCTCGTACCAATTTCACTCATTCCTTCTTTCCATAAAATGTATAATAAATTACATTCAAGCAGTAGCATTACTTCTTGTTTCTCCAGCGTATTCAAGATATTTCCACTTATATCCTTTTGTGTATATAATACGCACGAATAAATGCATGTCCAATTTTTCCGCTATTCAGTTCGTGGAGCAAAAAAAATTCTACGAGTTCACTTTACTAGATATTCAAAAGGGGAAAAAACCAAATACAGTTTGGCCTTTTTAGGGAATTCCCTTTCATGTAGATACTGTACCTATAGATACTATTAATTATTGATCATTTAGATATGTACTTGTACAGGGGTAAATTATAATGTTGAAATGGATAGTGAAGCCAATGGAATTGAAGCTATCGGTAAATTCAAAAGAGATTTAGTCCCTAATAAATTTTGATTGAAATATGACAAGCTTAAGTGGAGCTGTCCGTTAAATTTTAAAATCCCTTTAAACATGATAATCTAAAAGTCAATACGATAGTTAAAAGGAGTATCGACATACAATAGTCTGGAATCAAATATGGAGAACAGCAGGACAGGGAGGGGGAATTTGTGGGAAGATTGGACAATCAATAGTTGTCTTGTCAAAAAGCCTTTGGAAACCTCCATTCAGCTCATTAGACTGGTATGAGTTGGCATGTGGCGTGTCAATTATTGTCAATTTTAATAATATTCTCCGCCACAGTGTTTACTGTTATTTAAAGGTCCATTCAGGGGGGGCTCATTTAAAATAGTTGGATAATAATCCTCAAGGCTCTCCAAACTTGGTAACGATTATTGTTTTAAATGTGGGGAAGGGTCGATTCCTTCAACTTAAATAAGGAGCAAGGTCAGAGGGAAATTGAGGGAGCAATTTGCCCTTGAGCTGTAGCTGTTGGCTCAATATCCTCACCTATAATTTATTATTTCTCATGGGCAGGCCCAATGGTTCAGGTATGTGCTGGGAGGGAATTGAAAGTGTTTTATAGTTTCCATTTCCATAGTTTCCCTATACGCTCCGGATCCAATTCCCTCCAGCATGCCACATTGCGTGCTTATATGTTGTAGAGAGAGAGAGAAGAATTTTTCACGGAGCTCTGTCTATAACTTGTAACAATTTGAGGTTGCTCGGCAATATTGTCCGGTCTTTAGCAGAGCTATAACATCCGTTGAAAACAAACATCTTCGTGGTAATTTGCTTTATGGATGGACAAGTGACATTACAATTTGTCTCCCTTTCAAAACGCGACCACAGTCCGGCTCTCTAGATCCCCTCAATTTTCCTCTCTGAACCAACTGTTGTGGTTAAAGCTTTCAGTGCAAAGTTTTAAAAATGATTTCGAATTTGAGCTGGGAAAGTTGGAGACTGGACAATGCCAGCCTAATCCTTTGGTGAAATCATTATAGGAATGCTGAAGATAAATACACGGACCATATTTGTACTATTTACGAAAAAGCTGGGCATTATTTCCACTGAGGAGGTGTTACTAGTAAGTAGTAGCTCCTCGTAATTGGGTAGGAGTCATTGCCGGCTTAAAATGACCTTTTCACACACAATCCCATATATTACTGCAGTCCAGTAGAGGAGGTCCATGCACATGAATACTCCTATGCTGTGGGATTACCTAATCCTCCCACGGATTTCCAATTGAGTTATAAATCCTTTGTAAGTAAATCCAAGGGCCAAGGCATAACATGGTAGTACAGATGGTGGGAAGTATGACCATGACTGGCCAAAATCATGTGAACAATGGGATGATGCATTTAGAACATGTTCGAATCAGGGGGAACTACTACCCCTTGGAAGGGAAGATCTTCGGATGGAATTGCTATCTGGAGGAGAAATGGAGCGGAACCCAAATCCAGTTCTCACTGCATGTGAGATTCTGTGAAGGATACTTTCCCTCACAAATCCTAACTGCATGAGGAATTCCGACATGGATTGGAGAAACATATCTCAGATATGTACACAAAGTTCCATTCATTGATCGCCAGAGTCATGCATGATGGATTCCTCCCCTTTATATAGATAGATAGATAGTTATAAATGTCAAAGCCAATGGATATAGATATACACATTACGAAACAATTTTATGCCTCTGGAACTTTCACTTGAGAGACGGAACTTGTACATTCGGAAAGACTTTTTTCTCAAATTAAAATTCAGGGACATAAATAACCAAGTTTTACTTTTCTCTGACTCAGAAATGAGGGAATAATTCCTAATCATTTTTAATGTAGGAAGTTAAAATCCCTTTGCAAAATTGACCCTCCTTCACCTCTTGGGTAATTCAGAGTCCTGGAGAGTACATGGCTGGCGCCAGAGCTCAGGAGAGAAAGCAAATAATCAAGGGATGAAAAAATTTTCCCTTTCCCCAATTCTTCTTAGAGTTCCGTCTGTCTGGAAATGTCCCTTTGTTTTATGGACCGCTCATTAATATCTTGGGAGTCTTGTAGGTAACCCACGGAAATTATATCCCATAATTTCCCATTGTTATGTACCCCTGGAGCTTTAGATAGATACATACATACAAGAATCGTAAATATCTACATCTATAGAAGACAGGCATACTTGTGCATTCCCACTCAGAATGACTACCTGCCGGGCTCAGGGGTACTTGTGAAATGGTAAATTAAAATATATTTTTTCTTTTGTCTTCAAGGAACATACATTTACAATTTGACAACAGAATCATGTTATTTTATTATGTATTTGATTTGATGTAATACCCTATAGCTCCAATTTTTAACGTTTTCCTTCCTCCCAACTTGAATGGATGGTTGGGCTTAAAAGGAACCTGAGGAAATTGTAATTTGTAAAAAGAAGAGACAGGGATGCTAAAAGTAAAATTCCGTTTCCAACCTGACAATGAGGGAAAATGGTTGATGACTTCTGGGATGAAAAAAGAGGGAATTAAAACTGAGTAGCATGTCGTACTCCTTTTACAATTCTTTGTGTTGGGAAAAGAGACAGACAAATTGAAAATGTTCTGTTGTTACTTTGACGGTATTCTCTATAATATGTATGTATGTAATTATGTAGGTATGTAATTACTGTACACCCTCAGGTTTATTGTTACGGGAGTTATAATGTGAAATGAAATACTTAATGTTGTAATGTACCAGTTGCAATCCATCATTCTCTAATGTTTCCTTTCTCAGGGATGAAAGAGAGTGACATTGTATAAATATGAGAAATAAAACTGTTTATAAAAGTGCCTAAGTACATACTGTAGATAGATAATTAGATACATATATCTATAAATGTATGAGGATGTGGAGCAAGTTACCTGAGAAGGATCCCGAGCCGTCCTCTCCCTTACTGTGAGATTCCTCAGCTTAAAAGCTACATATGGACATGATCCTTGGAATAGATTGAATGTAATATACAAAAACAATTGCATTGAAATATGTCCTTATCTAAAGCCTCTGGGTATTAGATTGTGAGTGAAGGGTCACCGAGAATTCTTCTATAGGGAAGCCCATTGGGATGGATAAAGTACAATTTTATGCATCATTTATGGCCGGAGGAGATAAGGAGCCAAACTTTCCAGCCACCCTATACAATTGAAGAAGGAAATGACTCTCCAAGCGTTTATCACTGACAACTCTCATTTTTCATGAAGTTAAGCTCTCAAATGTGTGTTTGTATCTTTGTTTATATCTATGCATCACCTCGGAAATTTTCCCCAGGAATGTATTTCCCAGCGTACGAACCATATGAATTCCTTTAATATGCTCCTCACTTGGAGCATGTTTGAATTTTTGTATCCCCATGTATGTATGTAGATATTGAGAATTGGGGGGTGTCTCACTTGTTTACATTTCAATATTATCAAGTACCCCGGGAGTTACCGGAGCTTTTGAATTCCGCTCAGGATTTTTTCATAACTTTATATTGACTGGCTCGTTGGAGCGGGGATGGTGCATTATAGAGGAGCCTTCCCTCTCACAGATACGGTATAGCGGGGAAAGTCTTGGGAGAAATTCCCTCCCGTTAGGCATGCATGAGAATCCCTTAAAATTTGAATGTGCGTGAGCATAATAAAATTTTATCGCTCGTTCCTTGTCATGAGGAGGTAGGCTGGGAGAAAGGCATGGAGAAAGTTTCCAAAGTTCCCTTCCCCCCACGAAACTACATACTCAATTGCTTTACAATAATAACACGCCAAGGAACTATCCCAACTACCATCTCACTTCTTCATCCGATGCATGCTAAAAAGTACTATGTGCTAGGACTGGGGGTGTACCTAGTCTCCAATCCGTTACTATTTCATCAGCACATGGCTAATTTTTAAATGCATGAGAGGCATGACCACCCAGAGGGGTACCTAAGGTTTTCTTTTTTCACAGTACAATGCTCTCCAGCGTCTGCTAAGTTCACAACCCACGATTTTTCTACATACATGTATGTAGTAGACATCATTGACTGGGAGCTAATTTCCCCTCAAAAAATTGTATTACTTTGGAAATCAGTTCTCACTTGGAATAATAAAAAGCCTGGGGAGTTTCAGCACCGGGGAAAGGAGTCCCAGCTTGTAGTCGCATTTGATATTTAAGAACGTATTGGTGCTGCTCACAAACAAATGACTTGTACTCAAATGGACTCAATGGACCAAATGTTTCAAACCTGACTGGATTGTAGTGTCAAGCTTGGATATGTCTATGATGTGAGTGGAATTTCATAGGCTATAGATCTACTAGTAGTTAATAGTAATTACCTATGCGTAGATATCTACAGTTGGACCAAAAATGTTACTAGTATTTCGCCAGTTAATCAGCCGGTTATTTAAGGAGATGAACTTTTCCGCTGGATAATACATAAATATCCTCATGAATATTTGAATTAGATTGGAACGCAGCGTCTGTTTGAGTCTACGGAAGGCCCATAATGGGAGGGAAATGTGAAAAATACATGAGGAACTTACCTGTAGGGACGTACATTATGACCACTCCGACCCACTCTGACCCACTCCAGGTGTAGGTGTCCCAGTCATTCCAAGACCTCTGGTGTTCCATTAGATGTCTTGAGTATCACCCATAACTTCCCTATTCACATGTTTTTCGACTCTAATGAATAAACTAGTACGTCAGATCCCGAGCACACATGCTACCAACTTCAATTCCTTAATATTACATTACCACTTCATATTACTACTCTTCCAGGAGGGAGCCAGTCCCATATACTGACGCACACAAGACTAATTTCTCAATAGAATTTAGTCTCTCACTCAAATGCCAACTTCTAATTGGATATCTTTCCCGAAACAACTTTTAAATTACTACAAACATCCTGGAAACAGTTGAACTTTCCAACATCCCTGTAAATTATTTTGGAAAGGATCTTGAAACTACATCCCTGGAAATTCCCAAATAGCTTCCCTCCCTCCATTAGAATCTTCTCCTCCCGACACAAAAGACCATGCCAAGATTCTTAAGGTCTAATGTACTGAGACTTGATTTTGAGTGGAACTCAGGAGCCCGTGAATCCGATTTCCATGCTTTTGCTTATACTCATTTATAATTTCTACAGATTACTCCCAAATATTGAATTTACATTACCGTCAGCCTGTGTTGTTCTAATAATGAGAATGGGAGCCAAATTGAAATAACATTTCCTTCTATAATTTAATTTCTCAGGCATTGTAATTCATTTATGTAATTCACTACTCTACCCTAAGATGAAATTTAGTTCAAAGGGTTACCAACACAGCAAAACTATAGTTACCCGTTTCAAATTTTGAAAGCTGTGCATGCACTCTTGTTCATTTCCTTGGATGATCCTTGAAAGTACCTATGGATCTGTTGCTGTTTCCGAATTATTATTATTGTTATAGTGGACTATGCAAAATAATGTTTTGAATTTGTATCTAGCCACGCTCTCAATTCGGCTGTGGATGATGGAGGGTAATGATTTTTTGGTATCATGTAGATAGGTACGCCAACTCCAGATGTGTAATTATGCATGTGTATGGTTACAAATGACATTAATCAAGAGCAGATAGGATCACTTTATTGTTTCGCAAGTGACACTTTGTTCGGTGTGTGTTACATTACGGGAGAGAGACTTGGGACTCACTACACGATGGATTCTGCGAGTAGGCAAAAGTCTCACATTCAATTTAACCCAGCCATGGTTCTCCCCGTCTGAAGGAAACGGGACTCAACTTTTAGCAGGATTTATTCTCGAAACTGTGGTTTTATGATTTGATTTACTGCCGTTTTCTACACCACTGATCGTGAGTTGATAGATACTGGTACGTGCAGGCGGGCTGATCTGCTTGAGTTGATCGTAACTTCCGTTAGGAGTAGCAATAATTCCAGGACTGCTCCTAAAGACCATTTTCTGCTCACTGGGACAGATTAGGACTCGTAAAGGAATCTCATTAAAGGTTTTAAAGCCCGCCGTGAGGAGGCCTTGACTGAGAGAAATTTTCTCCTTTCTTGCATATGTAGATATATGTAGATATAGTTATTGTATAATAATAATTGTAAGGGAGGAACTTGCCGAATTGGGATTTTTTACGGGTGTATGGCCCGACATTTCAAAGAATTTTGTAATTATTGCTCCTTAACTGGCTCTCCCAAGCACATCAGCTTTGTTTCCACTCCCATGTAGTCAAACATTTTCAACGCCAAAGTATTTCCTTTGCCCCAATTTCAGACAATTCCTGTGTCTTGGGAATCGATCAGGGGAAAAAAAGAGATAGGATTGTGAAATGACAAGGTTTCAAATGGCTACCTTTCCCTTTCAGCTTTGTTTTTTTGAAGCTGTTGTGAAGTCCGTATACATGTGTATGTACACTTCCCGGCCTTTCAATGTATGCGTCCTGCTTTTATAGATAAAAGCTACAGTAAATGGACATTTATTGAGTTGGTTGAGTGCGTGTATGGCTTCCATATGGGGAATAATACAAAATACCTCTTATTTATAAAAAAAACGAGGAAAAAAAAAGAAAGTATCCCGCATCTTTCCCATAAAACAATGATGAGACAAAGACTCCTCAAATCTTGTGGAAAGGAAGGAGTCTGGAGAAAAAAACAATCCGAATATCTGGGGAAAGAGACGGGGACTCCTGAGAAATGTTTGAGGAGAGTGTTGGTCAATATTTACCTGGAAATGCTGTCGTAATTGCACTCACCGTAAAAATATTTGCCTCGAGACATGTCCTGCCATTCCTTCCTCTCTCTCTCCTCTATGGGAACCACTCCCTTTGAATCTGTACTTTGTATTTAGAAATCGATTTCATCTGGAGGTCTCATTCTGAACTCTCTTTCAATTAATTTTTTTTCCTCTAAATATTGCATCAACGCTGATGCTTCACGGAGGGGAAAGTAGGGTGAAAATGTAACCTGATTTTTAGTGGCTTTCTCCTTGGATAAATAATCAAGGAGGGTCTGACGGCATGTCAGTGGAGGGAGACGGACTGACAGGGGAGACGCTCCTTGTACTTACAGCTTACAACCTAGAGTCAGATCAGAGTTTCAGACCAGGAATTAGTGGTTAAGAGTTGGGAACTTTCCCCAAAGAGCCTTAATTGGTTCATACAGTTACACAATGATACGACATTCATATAGATAGGTACACTGGCTTGGCTCAAGGGAAATATCTAGAAGGGCATTTCACTGTTTCAAGCCCACATTTGTTTTAAAAAAAAAATTTTTGCAGAAATACAAAATGTTTTCCTTCCATACATTTGTGTTTTTTTATAGAGCTCTTTAGACTTTGTCCCAGTCATTTTTCCCTTTTTTTGCGAAGAAAAATTAATGTCTCTACTCATCCTTGAAGTGGAGCATTTATTGTTACACAAGTATTGGGACATGCCATGTCGGGATAACCAGATGTGTTCAACCTCCACAATGTTGACTTATGAAAGCTGGAGTAGGGGAATAGTGGGCGGTTACATGAGTTTCATTCTTGTCAATACATTTGGGGGGTAGGGCTCCTGAATTAATGTGACAGCACATCGATCAACTCCAGCTCGCTCGAATTTGTTGTACGGGAAACTGTGAAACGTTCGTGAACGGAATAAAATAATATCTCACAGTCGGACTACTTTACAATGTGTAATGTAAATGCTAAATAAGTATTGACAAATATCTTTGAAGTTGTAGGAGCTCTCTGAATGGGGAACTAAATTGAAAATTGTGGTTGTTCGGGTGAGGTTCTGGTGGAGAAGGAATGTTTCCCACTTATATCTTTCCATAGTAGTTCGTGGGAACAATTTGTCTAATCAGCCCTTTGGGGGATTCTACAGATAGAGAAGGTTGGCTGGACGATGTGTACTGGGCCCGTAATGTGTAAATAATGGTTAGGTCAGTAGGAATATGAAGAGTCATTAGTGGGTGAAATAGTTCTCGCTCTTCTTCATTCCCCCAGAATGGATATATAGTCCTAGGTAAATGTTTATCCTCATAGCACAAATGACACATTACGGGACTGAAGTAGAAGAACTAGCAGGACTTTATGTTTGCACTCCGGGGCAAATAATGCTGACAATAGTTAACTATATAGGAGGAAAGCTGGGGGAGTGTAGAAAGCCTCACACTGGGCCATGCTTTCATAATTACCAGGACTCACCCATCATCACAAGTGTTTACATTTGCATAGCCACATTTTCCAACACTCACACACAGTGTGTCAGATTTTAGGATTTACTTGTCTCCTATGGTAGTAGGATAGGGGGTTCTGTTTAGAAGCCCTGGATTTTCCTGGAGGCTCGGAGGAACCTCCAAACGGGATAGATACCTATTCTGAAAGTTAAACTCCATCACTGTTAAGACTCATTACGAAGGGAAGTAAATTCCACTTGGTGGAATTGATGTCCTTGTTAGCAAGTAATTAGGAATTAATGGGCTTTATAAGCGTGATATGTGAGGTTGAGTCTGTGCAACAACCACTCCAAGTCTCCACACAATCTGGCCCCCTTTATCTGTTCCAGGTTACCTGTGGAGTAGGTCCTTTCACTCTGTTCATTGTGCGGGGTTGGGTATTATTTTGTGGGGACTCGAAATGCCAGAAGTGACTTTGACACTATTGTGTATCCACTTCCTATCTTAAAATATGAAGGGTTCTTGGAAATGACTGAGATCTATGTAAATGGAGAGTAATCAAACATACATAATGGGTGTATCTCTCCCTGTGTGTTAACTCCATTGAATTTTTGATAGGAATTTTTGGGGTGCATTAATAATTAATTAGTTTTATAAATGTCACCATTCATTATTCCTCATTGTCTATTTTATTTCATGACAGTTATACCTGCTCCCCCTCACACCAAAAGCTCATTCCCGGAGCCATAATCATATCACAGGAGGAAGTTTCTTACAAATAAGAGGAAAGCTCCAGGATCGATAGGAGACATGAGCGGACCTCAAAGTAATAATAAAGAAAAGAATATAAAAAATGCAAACCTCAATGGGAAAAGTTGTCGGGGGCTAAAATATATAACTTTTTGTACACCATGTGCTTTCACGACCAAGAGGTTCTGGCACGCATCGTACATAGCTCATAGCCAGTTGGGTCGGGATTCATTCCTTTAGTTTTCTAAACTTTCTTGAGTAAATACAAAGTAGGGATGTGCATATACATACATATACTGTTTGTACATATGTACATATACCTATCTATATTTAATATGTAGAGGGGGCAACCAGGCTACAACACTGCTACTTAGAAAGAAGTGTGTGGATTATTCCAGTGAGTGCATGCCAGGCTCAAAGGGTGAGGGAGGAGTAAAGTAATCAAATTGGAGCTGGTGTAATCGGTTTAAAATACAGGTAAGTTAGTTGGGAGACTGGAGGATGTACATACTAGCTGGGTTTCTCAAGGAATCTTTCCTAACTTGCTAACAAGGGGGGCTTAGAGAAACAAGGCCGGATCCAAAGGGCACACCAAGACGTGTGTGTTGGGAGCACTCAAGGATGGCGATAGGACTAATTAATGCTTGATTAATTCCAAACTCTAGTCTAATCCCAGGGAAAAGTTTATCACCAATTGGCTAAACCCCCCTGGTTCAGGTTCATACAATAAGGCTTACCGGCGAAGCCTCACCCACTGCATGGTAAATAATTGTTCTTGGGTTTTAGCAGTAGCTCCTCATTTAGAGACTGTTACTGTACTTATATGTGGTACGACTTAAAGTACATGAGTGCATAATTATATAAATACCTCCAGCACATACATATCTACATATGTACCCATGGACCTAACTTCCGACACAGTGGGATAGAACAAATCTTATAATTACATCAGGTAAGGGAGCGTTCCCGAAGTCTCACCTACCACTACCTCCATATGATTATGTGGTGGCGGTTATAGTAGCTCCACGTACCTACCTTTAGGACGGTAGTAATCCATAATATAATCCTTTAGGAAATTTTAATATAGATAGATACATATAAGGTTCTGTATAAGGCTGCTACAAACTCATGCAGGCACACAATGCCACATGAGCAACAATTCTTAGAGCACGCTAGAAACCAACTCGTGGTTTAACTCCGATCTATAATCCGTTCTCATTACTCTGCCAGAAATTAATTTATGGGATTCTTATAGTATGTAATTTATGGCAATCATTTTCATGTCTGATCCTTAGAATTAATCAGATTTGAGACTTTACTCCTTGAAGGCTTTGAAATTTGTGGAAGATGTGTATAAATCCGGAACTTTGGAAAGCTCTAGTGTTATAGTTGAAGGTTAGGGTTGGAGAGGAGGAAGTAAACCACGTGAGATGACGGTTGGGGATAAAGATTCTTAAATGTATTTTTTTTCTTGCCTACCTTACAGATTTTCCGTGTGAACCTCTGGACGTGAACCAGCTCACTTGATTTATAACGTGACACTGGAGCAAGACATGCATTAAAGATAAGGACTCCTTCAACCCTCACACTCTTCACACTTGCACCAAACTTATATTCCCCCTTGAATTCTCCATACCTCTTACTACATACAAAGCTGGATGAAGAATGACCCCAGACAAATTTTCAGCAAGTGTGAATAGTAAAGCAGATATGATTAGCTGAATGCAAATGTTATGTCACTCGAGCAGACATTTAGTCAGAAATTGACTTTGGACAAAGAAGCGTCAT
The DNA here is from genome assembly GCA_947179485.1 of Allacma fusca. NCBI lineage: Eukaryota > Metazoa > Arthropoda > Collembola > Symphypleona > Sminthuridae > Allacma > Allacma fusca. Next base: position 8,880,010 of record OX359248.1, read on the forward strand.
CCTCTTCGACAAACTCGAGCGAGCCCACGATCAGTTGTAGCAAACCCAGTTTGCCCAAAGGTCAAAGTTTCCGTGGGATCGGTCGTCGTCGTCCTTCCCCTCTTCGAAACCAACCCTCTCTCAATCGGGAAGACTCTGTTGGAGGGCTCACGAGCGGGAGTCCAGGGAGCCCAGGAAATCACGCGTATGCAGCATCCACCGTTGGTGGAGTTGATAGAGCACATTCAATCCGATTAACCCGAAAAATCTTCCACAACTGGCGATCGGCTTGTGGGAAGACTAAAGACAGGACGAAGGATTTCATTCGACGTTGGAAAACCCTACCGGAGAATCATCCGGATTTTGATAATATCGTCACCAGTCCCACGCCAAGCGGCTCCGGCTCAAACATTCCGGGCTCTACTTCAGCCAGCATTTACCATGCTGAATCCCATAGTGGGTTTGCTAAACTCAAAAATGTACCCAAGAAATCATCAGAGCATGAGATTGCTCCATTGAACCGGGCTGCAAGTGTCTGTCACGATGACAGCGGCCCATCTGGGTCTAACGCGGCTGGGCCAAGCTCAGCTGGGAAATCATCCACCGGCTGGACGGTCCATGTCTGGGGTTAGTTCCTCCTCAATTTCTTTTTCAATGGAATCTTTGAAGCTCATATATTTAGCATATATAGAGCTATATTATAATCCATGCTATTCCATTCCTCCCCTAACAATAAGCACTTACTTTCCATATTTTCACAGATGTGCATATACGTCTACAACTTATTCCATAAATTCGCATTATGCATTTCATCCACTACATTTAAATTCTATCATACTACAAAACTATAGATACCTTGCATGGGCAAACATCCATACATACGTATACTTGTATTTGGATTACGGGCCCTCAGCTTTTTTTAGGTTACAAGGTAAAATGCATAGGAGCAAAAATACATAAACGCAAATTTCGGGCTGGAAATATCTACTGTGAAATTTCCACACAAAATTCGCTAGTTGATGTGAACATTTTGCGAGGTTACAAGTTCATTTGCATTTCTGGAAATATTTTTAAATTCTAAATAACGACTTTTTCCCAGGAGCGGTGAGTGAGTATCTCCTGTCCCTTACAAAACTTTAGATTTTTTTGCGACGCTTGCAGAATCTCAAATGTGATCCGTTCCTGCCAAGAATAGAACTAATGGATACACTCATAATTGAGTTCTTGGCCTAACAATAATTTGTATTCGTTTGCAAACCTTACATTTATTGTCCCTCTCCTCTTGACGGATAGGTAGATACTTAAAGCCCCATTTAATTTCCAGTATGGAGCATATATTCTGGAACATAAAATGTTTACTACCAATTAGCTAAAATATCCCCAGCACATTAAAACCTACGGGCGGAAGCTCCTTCCGATAATGGGTACAGTAGTAAATGTAGTCACTGTAAAAATGTCTCCCTGACAAATACTATACCAGTGTCTTGCTGACCTTTTGTGTAGTTTATACACTAGATACATAAGTAATCTACTCCCGAGCTTTACGGCAAACTACACAGTGTGTTCCCATGCAGTCCTTCCGAATGCCCCGGACCCAGAAGTGCATAGAAGAGCAATATTTTCCAGGGAAGAGGCTTTTCAAGGGACAATAATTTCAAGTTATGGCTCGACCCGAGTGAAAAAGTGAGAACACAGTGTACACATCCAGGGGTTCTCAGGTGTCCACCTTTCCGGCCCGGCCATAACTTGTGAATTGAGGTCACTGAAACGATCTGGTAACTAAATCTTCCTCTTGTGTTGTCGCAATTACGGTGGACAGGGAGCAGTGGAAAGGTGAAATAATGTTAGTACTTCAGAGCCATGCAAATGGTACGTCGTAAAGCTCCTGAATTTCCTCCAGTTGGTTCTGTCCCATTATTTAAGCCCCGTGATGCTATCCAAATGTATTACTATTACTATCCAATCCCGAGTCGTTTTTCTCTTGAGAAATATTACACACATATACTCAATTATTACACATAAGCTACACCCAATTTTAAGGAAATTCTAGATCAGATAAGTGTATATTTTATTAAATCAAATGTGAGCATTGAGGGCTCAGTCAGCCTGGTGAAAGTTATGGACATCACAGAAGGGATAACATTTTGAAATGAAAGGGGACTAGAGTTGATGTTGATAATAAAGAAAGTTAATACTAATACGCTTGAACGAAAAAAAAACGACCATCCCGAGAAATTATGTATCGAAGGATCGATACGAGCACATGGAATTGAGTCAAGTTCCTTTCTTGGCACAAGTGTTTGCTCGCACCCCTAGAGTGTCTTTTTTAGTTTCATCTCATTGAACATTTAACGTTCTACATTTTCAGGTCTTGTTTGCTTAGCTACCTCTATCTATCCCCATATGTAATGTACATTCATTTATACACGGAGATGTACATATGGAACCACGTTGCAAGCTAATACATCACAATTTGTATTATGTACGTTCACCTATCTATATGCATAGAGACACATGAGTGCTGTGAGTACATCCGTCTCCATAGGTACGTATGTATACACGGACATTAAAGGTACGATACGAACATGCAGGGGGAAAGTAGTTTCTATAGGAAATGTCATACGATAATGTGCGGAGAGAACAAAAGGAGTTCGGCATCGAATCTCCTGACGTCCCAGTTTTTTTTCAAAAAAGGAAAAACCTTGAGAAGATATATTAGATTCTTTTTTTGGCATCATCTGTATCAGTCTTTATTTATGATGGGACCTTCCAATACTTTTTCTGTATCTGTCGTAGGACTCATGTTCAGGAGTAGCAGCTCTTGAGAAGAATATAGTACCAAAAGCAAGGGATTGGAATCCAACTCTGGAGGAAGAATGCAGACCAAAAAAAAAATTAGGTATCTGTAAATTGACACAGATTCAAGCAGCTCCAGCATCTGGAACTGAATTCCCCTCCGTAATTACTTCCTTATACACAAATAGGTGATTCCTGATTGTGAGTTGGGGCTGTATTGAAAGCTCCGACAAAACTTGGATGGGATTTCCCTCCAAATAAATTACCCTTTACATAGAAATAAACACTCGAGCTATTCGGGGTTCTCCCACAAATCTACTTGTATTCCAAGCATGGAAGGAGGAGGAATGGGATGAGGACAAAAACAATTGGACTCTCACAAATTGACGAAAGAAACCAACATCCGACATCCCACCCATCAAAATTGTATATAGGGGGGATAGCACTTCAGAAACACATTTCTTTTTCGGAAATATCCCATTTGGATATTTGAGCTATGTGTCAAGATAGTAGTAGGATTTGCTGTAGGAGGATCTCCATAAACCATATTTCACTTTTGATGAGAGACATCCCCTCCTAGTTTCAATATCAGGAGTGGATTGAAAGAGTAAAACCAATTCAGGGTTAGGATGAAAATTTTTATCTATGCCAAATATTATTAAATATTATTTCAATTCAGAGACAGTACAAAGGCTCCTTTCAGAATTTCCCGAGCTATAGTTCCTCTCAAAGAGCTTCTGCTATTTACAACTGTTACTTCAGGATTTGTATGGAGGAACAGCCGTAGGGAAATTTTTTTGAGGGTTATGACGGGTCTGCAGCGCCGAGACAGGATTTTAGTATTGAGCAGGATGTTCTCTCCGGAAACTTAAGCTAATACTCAAAATTACACACGTCTAAAATCTGGCCAGTCCGCAGAGAGTCAAGTATATAAAGGACATAAGTTTTGTGTTAAAATGGTCACATTACTGTAATTATGTACATGCCCTGGAATAAGATTACCAATGAAATTACACCTAATTACCCTCCAGATCCTTTAAATTTCTCGTAGTTTTGTGAAGAAGCAGTAAAATTCAAGTGGTTCATTGAACAAGTTTGTAGTAAAAAATTTAAGCTCAACCCTTGGAAATGTTAGCATTTAAAATACACATGTAGATACTATACAATATTTATATACACTACACCACATGAATTTAACGTATGTGTAGGCGGAACATTAAGACTCTCACTGCTGGGTTTTCTCATCTCTTTGAAGTCTTCAAGTATTTCTGGGAAAGGAATAGAGACGTATAGGTATGTGTAGATACTGAAAAGGGGAAAAGTTTGCCCTTTAAAAGTATGATCGCAGATTCCCTGCAGACTTGTCGACATTAAGAAAGATATGACATTTGCCATACTCTAAAAGCATGGAGACACCAGCTTAGTAACACTCCCCCGTCCTGAGCATCGAAGATAACAGCACATTCATGGTGCTTCCATGTTGCTTAAATACTATTGGCATTAATTTAGGAAACTTCGGCATGACACTAGTCTTTCTTCCCTACCATCCCTGAAAATATTTCCCCTGCTAATGACTCAAATTCTAATAAACAGACATATATCACCAGACCTGGCACTTCATAATTGAGAACTTGAAGTTTGTGTACGAAAAACATATAAACAACGGACCACTTTTTGAGATTTAATCCTCCAGAGCCTTCGAATTTGCTATTTGAGTTAGAAACTTGTGAACTATTGGAGGTAATTAGTTGCTAGTTGCTACCCTTGAGAAATAAATTACCTACTTGAGGACATTACTCAAGTAGGGAATTTGAAGTATTTTTTTTTGCTGTTTATTTGGTACTAATAAAACTCCTCCAAGAAATGTACATGTTTGGAGTAAATAACTCAGAAGAAATTGTAGGATTGCATTTACTCCACTTTGACAAATGGGAGAGAACTAAAATTACGAGAGTAACGTAGCGGGAAATGAAAGGTCAGTGACATCCCGTTAAGTAATATATATTCTTCAGGGTTATAAAAACTCAAGTGGAGTGTACATTTACATATTTGGTTTACATTTACTCTGAAGGTTGCAATAATGCCGGGGAATTTGCACTCTCCGTCTGCACAAAGAGTTAAAAGAAGTGCCTTCATGATTTTGGCCTGGATCCCATACATGAAGGAAAAGTTGGCTCGGACTAATTTACATGCAGATTAACTCTGATGTTTCCAATCCCTCATGCCTTTCCATGGTCAAGTGGTTGTGTATCTTTAGTGAGGAGATTTGGAGGGGTGGATGGGAAGGTCTGATTACTCCTGAGTGAAGACGAGGCTCACTCTCACTAGTGTACTGTATGTCCCCTCCCTGGAGGAAATGTATACATAAACATATAGTTGTGATGAAAATACAAAGTAGGAAGATCCTAGGACAAGGTTTTATTTTTGAAGTCCGCCAAAGTCCAACAGTATAGCTGGAAATCCCACTTAAATAAACTTGGACCGTGGTTGTCTCAGCTGAGCCAGCCCTTCCCCCCCCCCACCCCAGCCCTGAAACAATAGTCTACCCCTTCCCCTTGAGATTCCCGCTACATTTTGAACGCGGTAAATAAAACATGTGTTATTACGACCACAAATGTAATAAAGCCAGGGAGGACTGGGCCAGAATTTTAAATCGTCCCAGTTCTTTCCGCCTGAGCATTTTCGTGTTCCGTAAAATCCGAAGGCGTCAAGTTTTATTACAATTGCCGGTCCAATATTAAAAGCATTTCCTCGTTTCCCCCAACCATCAGCTATGATTCACGCGATGGAGGAAATCTTTGGAACGAAAATTGAATTTATAGTAGAAAGTTTACACAAGACCCTAATTTACTAAATAGCTCTGATTTCCAAGTTGAGGCTTTCAGTCCGGCCTCACACACTCCGCTGCCAAGACTCCTGTCTGGGGGCTGGAAAAACTCCGGAGACCTGGGTCTAAATTGCTTTCTTTCGAGTACAATGCTGTGGGGAAAGGAATGTGGAGAAATTGTGATAATCAGTTAGATAAAGAAGGTGTTCTCCATCATGTTTTCATGTTGTTGACGTTTTCCATGAGAATTCCTCCCTTGCCAGGTCTCTCAATTCGATTCCCCGCACTTTAGAATGAGCGACACAATACAGAATAGGCTCTAGGTATCGTGAGCATATGTGCACCTTATGAACGCTATATACTACGCTTTGTAGTAGATATCTACATGTTGTAGTTTTTTGTATAGAGGCGAGTGTTAACACAAGGGAAAAAACAAGTAGCGCTGGAGAAAGTAGGGATCGGCAGGCTCTGTTCGCACTTGAACTACACTGACTATATACACCGGTACTCCCTGGAACTGTGTAGTACTTTACGGGAGCATATCTGGAGTGTAGGGAAGGGAAGGGAAGATGAGATTTTTAGTGTCTTCCGTCTTGGATAACTACGACCATAAACATTCCATAGGATGTGCTCCAAGACATAGCCCCACACGTTCATCTCGGAATACATTATAGGAAATGCAATGCTCCGTCATGATAGTAGGCAAGGAACCGGCAGTCGTTAGCTGTCATTATATCTACGTATGCCTAGTGTTCCCCTGTGTGTACACAAGTACACATCCTGTACAAGACGTGCTCACTTTGGAGCTGTAGTAGTGAATACATAGTTTGTATGGATTTGCTCTTGTATCCAGATACATATGTACAGATACATATGTACGTGTATGTAGTATGTAATGTACACAACTTGACTCACATGTTGTGTCTCTTTTCCTCTGACAGCAACTTACGTTCAACGAGGCTCCTGTGATGATGAGGCGCTCAGCAACGAAGAAGCTCCTCCAGGTCGGGACTTTCTCTCGGATTTTCAAAAAGTTAAACTGACTCACTTTTTCCGACATGTTCTCGATATGAACCATGATGATGTCATTTCCGCAGCAGATTTCGTCGCTTTAAACCAGGTAAGCCCCTCCTCTCCCTCATCTCATTATAACTTCAATTTTCATTACGTACTTGATAGTATTGACTCTGCCCTACCTAATCCCATACTTTATTCAAGTATTTAACGTCCAATGGGTTTTGTTATGGTTACTAGCAATATTACTAGATTGAATATATTGAGGGGCATGCTACACCCCTCCAGCGTCATCCTTCCAGCAAATGGAATTAAACGTGCCTACTTGAGAAAGTCAAAGGGCGGGCATAATCATTTAGGCACTAATTCCTGTCATCCAGTGTGCTCGTGTTTATTGCTTTTATTTACTAAAAACTTTGTAACTACTACTATTTACATATGTGTTAATGATAGTCGTAAGTCTAGTATTTTAAAAATGATTGGAAAAAATTACACCTTTTAAGTGCTTAGCAGTATCTAATCCCAAGAGGAGGTTCACATTACTGTTTGCACCTTGAGTGAAATACCTCTATTTTGTCCGGACTCTAAAAAAAATAGAGCATTCACAAAATTACATTAGTTAGGAAGGCTGACAGTGGGCTTCCAGTTAGTAAGCCGTTGATTGGCGGATTTTATTTACTCAATTTGGGACTCTGGAGCTACACTAATCTTGTAATGGGGATGGATCCCAGGATTATTAATTTCGTCTTTTATAAAGTAATTACTGTAACTTTGAACCTCCCAGTTAGCTCTCAGTCAAAGTGGGTCCCCGTAATTACATTAGTCATAAGTAGAGCATTGGTGAAAAATATAACATGGAGATAGAATTTTGGTTAAGGCTTTGAGCTAGTGCCGCAGAAATTCCCATTACCTGCTCTTCCTGGCCCGTACATCCATAATAATTCTTATATCCAGAGTGAGTGTGGTCCGGAACCCATTGTTCATTTTTGGAAGCAGGCCGTACATACATACAAATAAGCTCAGACGTTACTCACATTCAAAATCAACACCTGCTGAGACTGATCCGTATATATGCACTTGTCAGTCGGGGGAGAGAATCCAAAAAAAATTTGAATTCTGAATCTGACTTCCGCTAAGAATATAAAATCCTCCCCTTGAGGTACATAGCCTTGATCCCTGCCCTTGCTTGGAATAATGATTAAGGAGAGTGTCTGTACCCACAAATATTTATATGTATGAACCCACTCTCCGAACCTCTTAGCCTGGAGCAGAGTCATGTGACAAAAATAATTGATGGAGAACTTACGATGAAGGGTAAAATAACTGACGGTATTGACTTTGATACTGTCTCGAAGCTTCCCCCCCTATTGATCCATTAGTCAGGATGTTGAAATTTGTTAAATTAGGTTGAGTTCCGTGGGATCGAAGATGGTTTGTCGAAAGGAAGTAAAAGGATTAAGGCGGAATGTATTTTGAAAGGGTGATATTAGATTACCTTGGAGGGCGACGGAGCGGAGCGGGGAAGGAAATTATTGGTAATCAGATTGATTCTAACAAGTGACCAGTTAGCAATTCCAGCTGTCTGCAAATTATTCTTGATTTATAGACTTTCACATGGTAAACTACAAATCCCAGTGTGCCACATTAAGCTTGAGCCCATTAATCTCCTTTGACTGACTGGGAGTATGACTGGGAAACAATGTGAGTTGAGGGGAGAGGAAAAGTTGTTCATCATTTCTCCTGAGACTGCGGCAGCCTTGTGCTTGTCTCCGAATCCAGGTTGGAATAATGCCCTGCGTGATCAACCTTTCCCCAACTTTGGCACAAATGGATGGAAATTGGAAATAGAAGGAACCCACTTTTGTATTGAAATTACCTTGGGTCTTATATTGTATTACCTGACTTCAGGTATACTTTTACCGTCAATAAAACTCATATTGTATAATTACTCCACAATTTGTACCACAATTCGTAGTCAAATGTGTAGGAAAATTTCAACTACAATAATTTCAGGTAGTTATTACTGTAAATTTTGCAGGGGGTATTATTCTCAAATTTTGCAGGGGGTACTTCTCCCCAAGTAGTGAGACACTTTCTCAATTAAGGTTAGCCCCCTACAGTTAGCTTTGTTATAATTATATCTACTGGCCTATTAGCTCAGACCGTGTAACAGTATCAAGTTGCTACTTGAAGCTCTTTAAATGTTGAAATGATACCATATGATTAAGTCAAGTGTTTTTACATTTCTCTCTAAACTCCTCCGGGCCGGGTACTATTACATTTGAAACAAGGCTTCCCACTTTCCTCTTCTTTCCCATGACTCGACTCAAGAGTGCCATTCTTTAGTACTACCATGCAAATAGGATTTATTTGAAAGTTTTCTGGAGAGCTTGGGGTATAAAATCTAATTATCAGACCCAAAATGAAATGATACACTGGATGGTGCTGCATTGTGTTGACGTTGTGAGAAAGTTTTTTTTACAGAGATATACATATCTATATGTAGATAAGTACTAGGTGTAGTACAGGGTCTTCCAAAAATATCCTCCCTCTTTAAGCCTTATAAACGCACTAAGGAGATTTGAATATAGATATAATTAATCCTCCGGAAATTTTTAGATTTTCCTTAAACATTTCTAGAAGTTTGATATCTCGACTTAAGTAGTTCCAATTACTAAGCAGGGCAGTTTCAAAATATTATTCCTTCCACCTATTACTCCCAAAGAAAGAAATGTTAGCACTTTTCGGATCAAATCTCATGACAATTGTTGCACACCAGGGTGCTCAATGTTAATAATTATAGAATTGTTGTAGAGACTCGAGAAACAAATTACAAAAAGATTTGGGAGAATTCGGACCCTGTAAATACATAGTGAATGAAAGTGAGGAAGGTACTTGGAGCTGTAAGTGTAGGTTTAGGAATGCAAAGTAATTAGTTTAAACCTTCACATATTTTAATATGATTAAAAATAGCGGGATTAAATTCCCATGGCTACTCTTGTACTATTGGAAGAGTAAGAAGAGGGGAAAAATGATTGTATGGGATCCTGTACCCATCTGTACAGATAGTCATATAAGCCATGTAAACTTAAGCATATAGGCCGGAAATACAATAGAGAAAGAACAGCTAAAAGATTTCCGTGCTCAAGTGTCTGCTACAACTTCAATAAATTGTTCTTGCTCCATGTTGATTTCCCTTCACAGCCCAGGTTTTTTTGTTGAGTCGAGGAAAAATTTCAAGTATGTCTTGTAATATTGTTTCCTTTCGAAAAATTTCAAGTGCGTCGACTTTTACAGCTCCCAAAAAAAAAACTATGTGGAGTACAAGTGACTCCTATAAATTAAATTGAGTCAAGCCTTCCCTCTCTTTCAGTCTCATCGTCCCAGATATTGCTCTTCCCTTTGGGGTCTAAATCATCTCGGTGTGGATTGTGAGCGAAAGGAGAAACATTTGTTCCCAACTTTCCTCCTTCCCAGGCTTCCAAGTCCACACGTCTATCTTTGAGACCGTCTCAATTCTTTTCATTGAAAAAGGCTTTACACCAGACTCTTGTCTCTAGTCTCCGTCCATTCTTCCTGGTGTTTTTAGTATCTGTATCTATCGCAATTTCAACAAAGGGGAATTACCATTAAATTCAATGGGCTTGAGGAAAGGCTCCGGACTGGGCCGAACTAGCCCTCTGACTGAAGAATCGAGTTCCATACAGATGGTAGTTCAGGACATTGTTTACTATTTGAAACTGTCGCTCAGGGGAGGGAATCAAGATAATAAATACGGTTGCTTTTGTGGACCGGGGAAGAATTAGTCGATACTTTGAGGACAAAAGGAATCATCATAAAAGAGGGATGGGAAGAGGCGTTCGGAATTTGATGACCCTCATCGCACCTCGTGATGTGCGGGGCTTTTCCGAAAAGACGTTTCTTGATTAATGATGACTCTTTCCTAGGGATTAATCCCGTCTCTCACTTGAGGATGTGGAGCCCATAAGAGCAGTGCTTGCTTCACCTACTATAGATAGATACTTATTCCCCACTCATTTTTTTTTGTATTCTTGTTGATGAGCTGGAGACACACATTTACGGTTTGTGAGGCATTAATGGGCCGTAAGTGTCAATATTCTCACGCTTCTATCATTGCCGGACAAAATTGAAAATTTTGTTGAACATCAAAAGAGTTGTTCGAATCCTAAAAGGCTTTTACACTCATTCTATCCCTGTGCGGACAAATGGGAGAGGCCGAGAATGTTCCCCCGAATTTTCCATTTTAATATAATGGGACAGTTCTATGATGTGTAATCCTCACTAAAGAGCTTATACTAGTTGATTCATTATGTTTGGGTGAGGATTTAAACTGTCATTAATTAGGGTCACGTCCGTTTCAAAAATGTCCAATGTAATAGCCAGGAAGTTTTTGTTTCATACCTTACAATATGGAATCAGGATACGTATGTGATACTAAACATATTTCAAATATAAACGGTAAAATTTACATTTCCCATTTGTACAAATTTCAGAAGAACAGGACAGATATCAAATTCTTGAGTTTTTTATTACAATAATAGGAAAATAAATACAGGAGTAGGATTTGCATTTGTGGAAAGAGATATCTCATAACATCCCAAATGTTTCAGTTACAAAGAGATTTTGAGTTACCATTTGATTACTATCCCATTTTTACGGCCCATTGAAGGACGCTCAAAGGAAGCTGTAAACATTTCAGGGAATTCGTGCTCGCAATTGAAACATTATTGTTTGTAACTGTATCTATCTGAATCACATAAATGTTTGTGTCCATGGATCCTTTATGTACGATTATAGATTCTAATTATTTAAAATTGTGCCTTGTGTAAGTGTATCTAACATGACCTCAGGAAATTTCAAAACATTGGATCCAACAAGTTTTGAGTATTGTTCTTTTTACTGGGATGTATGTACATACCTTTGGGAAACTTAGTTTTGTAGTAGCTTTTATAGAGTTTGGGTGAGTGTGAGAGTTGGGAAACAAAGTCAGGGGCCGTTCAAGACTAGGATGGAAAAGAGGAGTATGAAGCCATTTACCCGTTGCAGGAGAAAGTCTCAAGTGAACACTGCACTGTCAGCATGAATAGTACTGTTGAAGCTTCTCGGTGTGGAGATTGTATTGGGTTCTTTATGTATCCCATTATAAAGAGGTAGTTTATTTTTAGTCTGAGCCATGTGTGCAATTTGAAATTTGCATGGAAAACATGGTTCGCTCAGTTCATCCTACATACATATATGGAGACAACATACAGGACTCAATACGTTGGAATTCTTGGCACATTTAAATACTTAATGGGGTGAAAGTACATCGTTCCTAAGAGCATCGGCCCGTCCCATTGGTTTCCTATTGCTGATCAAGTGAGTGAGGTGAAATGCGAGTGGAATTGGAGATAACTTGCCGCATTGACTACTGTACGTATTCTCTGGCCTGGTCTGCAGTGCTCTGTAGATTGTCATTGCCTTCGGATTTTTTGTTTGTTGGATGGGCATCCACATCTATTCCTGTATCTATTTCCTTGTGACAATTCTTCGATACTAATGTTTCATGAGTCAAATGACTTGCTCAGTCAGCTATGGGCCTTTGGGAGGGGAAGTGAAAGTCAGAAGGGTAACATAGCGTGAGAGGACTATTTTTTTTAGCTACATTCCCAACCCGGACTTGTCATCTGTGATATTCCTGCCAGCAGTTGTCCTTTTCGTTTTTCTCAACCACAACTGACTCGCGAGTGTGGGGAAGGACTGACATTCCCAGCTTGACTTATGTTTTGAGATATCTGGCGGAGCAGCCGTGGAAATTCAATTTAATTCCTGTCCCTTTTTGTTACGTTATTTTACTTCTATTCATTTGATTAGCCATTCTTTTCCTGCCACGCTTCCTATATATTACTTATCACCATCTCCCCTGTCTCCCTGTATGTGTTATGAAGATACGTAAATGTCACTCTGACACTAGTACGTGTATTTGTTACAGGGAGGGGAAAAAAAAGGTTTCGAAATACTAAAGCAAGTAGAAATAATGGAAATCATTTTTCAAAAATGCATGAATCACATTGATTTCTCCTGACTGACGCTTTCCTTTCACATCCAGCGGGGAATTAGTACGACTAGATAGGGAAGAGCTCGTGAGGGGAAAGTCGTTCCCAATGAGAGCAACAGACTCGAGTGTACAAAGGAAGACTGAAATGAATAAGTAATTTAGCCGGGACTCACTCCTACTTCCCTGATCTCTCCTCCGTCGAATTTATATCAATGTTGGATAACTCCCGATAAAATACTTTCCATGTAATTTGTTTTCCCGACACACTGAAAATTTACTTGACTAAGGGAAAGTTACTTAATAGGACCGTAGATTGGGGAGGATCTCAATACTTTAAGATTCATTGTATACATATGTTTCCATTGACGTAGTAGATGCAGGGAAGGGCTCGGAAAGACTTTCCAAATGCCTCCTTCATGTCCACTCCGATAAAATTTTCAAGCATGCTGTGAGTGCAAATTAATTCCAGAGAGGATACTTTTGTATCGATGCCCATTTCCATTGTGGCATTGTACAGTCCGGATTGAATACTTAATTGTCATCTCGGAGTCTGGTCAGTACAGTGGACAGAGAATTAGGAAAAGAGACATATTAGGATATATGTGGGTGAAGATAGTAGAGTCAAGTATCCACATGAGTGTTTATATCTTATATGTCTCAATATATCATCTTTCCTCCTGCAGTGCTATTCTTCGTTGAAATAAAAATAAGGAATAATTTGTTTTATTTACCTTTCCATCCGCTCCATTTAAAGCTACAAAATTTGTTCTACAGAGTTTGAAAAAAAAAACGAATCAATAATAAATACAAACAAACGTATTTGTAGAAAGTTTGACGGATTAGCATGGGACTTCCTCAAATTGGTTCTCATTTTCAGGAAATGGTTGTCGAATAGAAAATGACTACTTGGTATTGTAATTCAACAAAATACAAAAATGAGAAATACAATTTAGATTATACTATCCCTTTAATGTAAATATTATTTGTTTAGTATCATTTCAGGGCTGGAGGGTAACGTTGTGTACTGCTACTATTTATTTATTCTCAGATTTAAGAGCCTAAATTACAGTACCTTTCGCTCCCGTAATTTTTGAATGGTTTATGAAACTCTTTAGAAGTTATACTTTCGGATTGAGCACTATCCTTGGGAAATTGAAGGGATGGTAATAACTAAGGGAAGGGGCTTGGTCGAGCTTAATGTTGGTTATTGAAAGGTGGACTTGATTATTTATTTACAGAGAATCCGACATTACATTGAGTGGTCGTCAGAGTGTATAGAATTCCATATTTTGAAGGAAGTTCACTCTGGCTTTCTGGAATGCTTCTTGAACCAACCTCTGGACGATTGCTCACACATGTACTACTGCCGTCAGGACAGAGGTAAGTTACCAAGAGGTACATACACTGATTCTGAGTTATCATAATAGTATGTAGATACGTAGGAAGACGGGTACAATGCTGTGGATTTGATATTGTTCTTGGCTCTCCCATTATAACCCGCCCCGCCTTCCCCCAACTCAGCAAGAGGATTAAAAGGAGTGAGAGGTCTAATAAATAAATCACTACCGACCCAAATTTCTTAATAAGCTCGAGAAGTACCTAGAATTAAGTGTCTATAGAGCACAATGCTCCGTATGCATAATCAACGGTGAAATGTGTACATTAACGCGGAGCTGGGGGAAGACACCCAGTAATTGCACTATTACGTTCAGAGGATACATATGTATATAGATACATACATGGGAAATCCGTACATAAGGTGTCAGAGTAAACGGATTGCATGTACCAGAAGCCTCACATTTCTTTAAATTGCTCCCTTATACATAGGAATCAGAGACGGAGAAAAAACTGGGGGCAAGGATATCTGTAGCTAACGAAGGGTAGTACAAAAGAAGGAGATGAGTTGGAGGAAGAGTCCAGTTTATCTTTTTGTTCAACTCCAAGGGTCATCAATCTTAGTCCAATTTCATTCAGCTGGTTTTAAATGACACAGCGTCTGCCTCTTGTATCAACTCCAATACTAAACCCATCCAGACACATCCCCATTTTCCACAGTAAATTTACTCTCATTCTGTACAGGAACGGATTCCTTGGGAAAATGCTGGCATTTGTATTTTTTTATTTATGTCCGCTATGTCCTTACAAATGCAAATCCAAGAGTTGGGAAATTACTTGGAACGGAATTGGAGATGTCAGATATGTCCGTTCAATCTTCAACCTTATCTGTCACAGTTGTCATTCAGTCACCTCGCTAGTATCTATCTGTATCTGTGGAAAGTACGAGGCGTTCAAGTTACTGGTACAAGTTGGAAGGCCAACGCCTTAAACACACTTACACCTAATCCTTGATGTTTCTATACCCTCATTACCCCAAACACACACACACACACACACAAACACATATACACAAATTGTACTTAATTCAGTTTCAATTCAGGAGTTAGAAAATACACTTCTGGAGACTTTCTGGAGATCCTAGTCTTGGATTTCAATGAAACTATTTGTATTCCTCTAGTTTACTCTTCAGCATCCACCTTTATAATTATATGCAAAGATATTTACTAGCCTCAATGAAGAGATTTTATTATAAATACTACACTAATCCTAGTAACTAGTAACCTTCGAAGTGAGGAATAATACAATTTCTGGATTAAATCAAAATAGTTCTCTTGTATTTAAAATACAATGCATGGACGCATAATCCTTGGGGAATGTGAGAGTGAGAGGAGAAAGTATTTTTCCCCTTCAGATTCCGTGTACAGAAGTGGTTCATTATGCAAATGAAAGTGGATTCAATTTCAACCCAAGGAGAGTGAGAGATCTATAGACTGATTCTCTACGTGAAATTGGCTCCATCGTTAGAGGTTAGCTTTATAGCATCACAGAATGGCGCAGGTTGGGATCATAAAGCTAATAGAATTCCAGACCATTAATTTCCCAATAATCAAATGGAAGACGACTCCATTGCTATATCTACAATAAGCTTGTTATATATCCTGCATGCTATGTATATATGCACATGGAGACAATGTAGGGCTGAGCTATGTACATAGATACATATGCTCTGAAAGAATCGAAATGAGCTAATAATTGCTATCTTTATAACAGAGAACACATCTGGAGGAATGAACGCGTTTCGTCACAAATATTAAACGAATTGTCTTCATTCTGAAGGTCTGTCTCGTCAGTGTGTTTAGCGATAATTACTATTGAACGGCAGGTCCTGTAGCACGCAATCATTTTATTGACACCCGGAAAAGGTTTACAGTACCCGAATTCAAATATCCTCTGCATTTGTGCTTATACTTAATATTACTGTAGGTGAAATATTTTTTGTAGTTACTTTCCTTCAATTTTAAGACCGAAAGAATTTAAATTTTTCTTTATTGGGTTATTCCAGTATTTTTATCGGAACATTGGAAACTTACCATACTAAAAGATTATAATAATTACTCCTGAGAATGTAAAATGCTTATCTACTATAACAATGTACTTCCAATGGATTCTTGTATTTCAAAAAATATTGGGCTTGTGAGACTCCAGCGTTTAGAAATTCTGTACTGCTCTGCTCTCAATCAAACTGTGAGCTGAGACTCTGGCATCAAAAAATGTTCTACCGCTGAGACTCTTGAATTTAAAAAAAGGCATCCCAGGGAGGCTGGCTCATTTATAATCCCCCTCTTATTTCCTATCTGTAAAAACGTGTTCTCTTTGTTAAATCAAAATTAACACCGAGGCTCCTTGAAATGTATTAAGGGTAGGCCAGGAGAAAGTTTTCGCTGAGAGAAAGGAGGAAGTAACTAAAGTACCAATTGTGTCGGTTCATAAGCAGAACAATGGTATGTACTGTAATATTCAATTTGGACGTGTAGCAGTAGTACGAAAATTGCATAATTCATAGACTACACCATGGAGAGAGCTCCCTGGGAATCCGTCTCTATACTAAGGATGGTAGTTGTTGCTGTTGGTGATGATGAGAGTTGGAACATACCAAAAGCCATTGGTTCACGGAGTTTTCTTGGCACGCGGGCAGGGTTTGTTATAGAACCTGTGGCTGGCCTGCTGACCGGAAAATTATAACAAGGAAGGATTGTTGATGTGGCTGGACCTGAGGTATTTCCCTTCAAGAAGGGCTTTCTGAAGTGACTAATTGAATCGACGGTTTTCAATTTAGCATTAAGTGTGATGCCAATAAATTAGATCTTGGTGTGGGGAGCGGGTTCGAATGGGAGGACTCGAGATTCCTGAAGTAGCTCAAGATCCTCCAAACTAAATCACTCTAAAGCATTGTACCCTGATTTCCTTATTTTAATAACGTGATTACGGATTAATTACCATTCTCATTTGAAATGCCATGTATGTAGATGTAGTATAGTTTGTGGTGAGCCAATTAAAATAGTAATACAGTTGTTGGTTGATAACTGTGCCCTCTAATTAAAATAATTCTCTTACTACATTTGATTGTATGATTGTCTTGTGCTTTTATTCAGAAACCCGGGATCACGTGAATGTGGATGAATGGTTGGATGTGTGGGGGGAACTTTTACATTCCGCTCGGAATTTAGAAGCTCTTCCACTCTGGTTGCAATACTTCCCCAAGATTCTTTTCCAAGTCATCAATAAGTCCGGTAGAGAGATTCTATAGATTCTATAGTTTTTTTTTGTCGTCACATTATTTTATAACGAAATTAATGTTTTCCTTTTCAACAAATCAACGGCTGTTCGGAATGGCTGGGCTATAATTATTACAATATTCTTTCCTATATGGATCCGCCAAACCCCCCTCGAGTTTTTCTGTTTGGGATGTAATTTTGTATTTTTTTTTTTTTGCGGAAATAGGAATTTGTTTGTTCGTGATTCCACAAAGTTTGGATTCACCATAAAAAATTCTGTAGGAAGAAGATACTGTGGAAATGACGGGGACTTTCTTATCTCCCTGCTTCCTTAAATTTTTGTGACAAAGTTTGTTCTTATGCTGTAATTAGTCAGGAATAGGAGTTGGATGACATGAAATACTTCCAAGAGTTTCTTATTTTCCTCAGATATCTTCTGCACGTGCTTGTGAGAGGAAGTTAATGAGAAAAATGAGGAATAAACTTTTTTTTTCTTATAATTAAAAAAAAAAATAGTGGGAGACTCGGGGTGGCGTGTATCGGAAGTATTTAGTTTCTCTTATGTTCACATTTTAGTTTTGTTGTAGATGACAGTGTGCTATTATTTTGTAATCAAAGGTTCTGGGACGATATCGAAGGAGGAATTGCGTGCGTTCTACACCATGTTCCTTGGAATCGACTTTCGCGTGGTGAACGACACTCTAGATTCCATCTATAATGCGATGACAGATGTGAGTTCCTCCTTTCCAATTTTTTCTCACTTTGTGTCTCTGTGTACATACATAGATATTTGTAGATATATGAGGGGTGTGAGGATCTCATAACTACGTCTATTTTAAGCTCTCACTACGGAACTAAGTTCCGTTTACAAATGTCAGTGCGCACGGCGACTACTAGTATAATCCATCTCTAATCTCAATGCGTCTCATCTGCAGCAAGTTTTCATTCTGTTCTTCATACAATTCACTTGATTTTGTTATGAATACTTCCACAACACTACGCTCCCCAATCCCAATTTCCTCTAATGATGATGATGACTACTTATAGAACAATCAGGACTGGTAATGACAGATTTACTCACATTTCCAAAGGATTCTCATATCAGGGTTCTTCTCAATTTATAAAAACTTGTAGTGTCTCAGCAGAAATAATTACTTACACTCGGTATAAGGTCTCTTTATACAAACATACGAGTTCTGTTGGTGCTGGAGATGATGACAATTGAGCCACTACTAAATACGTAGGGAATTTTGAATATCTTGAGAACACAAAAGCTATTATTGTCTAATGAGACAGTTGTAACGACTTCAAGCATTAACCATGAGACTCAGGGCTGATGTCTCAAGCTTTACAAAAGTCCTGTTCGGGTCTCGAATGAGATTCTCTCAAACTTTGGCACAATGATCCTATCACGATTTGTACACTAGGACTTGGGATACAATATCACTATAATATTTTAGTATAATGGTTTCGTCCCATTGTTACTCCCTATAGTATCTCCTTGAGTTGTAATTCCTTGTAAAAGTTGTATCCACTATTAACACACACGACCTAACTCTAAGTTCTTCCTTTCCTGTTGAAGTTTCCGGGGTTAAATCCTTGCTTATTTTTATTGTTCGAAGTCACTTGATGGGGAAAATACAGTAGATACAGAAATTTGTATTCCCATTAATTCCAGCCCCAATGTATTTTTCAAAGTTGTGCAGGTACATAGATATTTTAGCCGGAATTTATTAATGAATTAAATTCGGATCACGGTCAATATGCAGAAATGGCTGTTTTGAAGCAATTGTCAATATTTACAGGAACTAAATTTGATTATTTCCTGAATTAGCAAGTTTATATGAGTTCTGACTACAGCTTTCCATTCATGTGCATTCATCCAAAAAACAGTGCAGTACAAGCCATCAGTGTTGAATTGAGACATTGAGGGTAGCGTAAATTTGGAGGTTGTAAGTACTTTTGAGTTTCGTCCTTCATAAAATCAGGATACCTATAATAGTGCACCTATCACTTTCATCTCTTGTGGCTCTCCTCAACTGAAGCCGAGATAAAGCTATCTCTGAGCTAAGTCCTGAGTCCTGCTGGAGTTCTAATGCTTTCTATGTTCTTCAGTCAACGTCAAAAGCCGGGCGTCATTTCCAGTGGAAATAAACATGTTTTCACTTCCTCTCCAAGTTATTCCAATCACTCTTCCAGCATACATTTTAGGAACTATAGGTATGAATTTCCTTTGAGTAAATTAATGGATTTGGCAAAAGTAATTATGCATGTACGCTTGGGTTGATTCATTGTGCTGTGAATTTGTCAGCATTTTATATCCGGATGATAAATTCTTTATGGAATGAATTCAGGAAGACCTACTATCAGCGCTATCAAAAATACTCTGCTGCTCTTGTTTTTCCAGAGTTTTTTTTCCAGTTTTTATTATTTGTAACTTAGTATCTTTTCAGTGGAACTTGACAATTTTAATCCAGATCTAGTTAAATTGTCCGGAGGTAGATATTATTGTGAAGACATATTAGGAATAAAAATGACAAGATTTCCCTGATTAAATTTAAGCTTTTTTAAAGCCATACGTAGATAATTAAATTGTAGGATTCGAAAGGAAATTAATTCTCAGGGAGGAAGATCCCGGAAATTGATGGTTGTTGAGGTGACTCAATTGTTTCCTGTAAAATGAAGAAATATTATTTTGTAGAACATGGACAGGAAATTGGAGCTGAGTTAGAGAAAGGAGCTGGGGCTTGATGTAATTAATATACATCCTGACAGACAAGGGAAAGTTACGAATGTAATTACATGATTACATGAAGCGTATGTATGTATGTACATATACACACAGGCACGCTCTCCTCACATGTCATCCCAACCCATAGTAGATTTTCTTGCGGGGATGGTGAGAAAAAGCAACTCTGTCTTGTATGTACGAATCTCCTCGCTCCCTCCATTATACAATTATACAATCCAGGGAGGAATATGAAGATTACGTCTCCATTTCAAACTGCAAGATTGCTACATGTCAAAGAAATGAAGTATTCGGACGGGCTTCTCTCCCGTTTCTCAAACTGTCAGAATGGGAAAGTCAATCTCTTGAATTGCAACTCTTGGCAGGAAAGGTCGGGAGGAGGGATGGGGGAAAGTATGGAAGACTAAGCTGTTGCTAAGATTGAAAGTCCATGAATAATTGAATGTGAGTAGTCTTGCCTCCTCTCTCCATGATGATTTGCAAATGTTTCTCGTCTGTCGTTGCTGTTTAAAGAAGCGCTTGAAAACTCTCGGAGTATGGGAATACACAAGGATATTTATGCCACTGGAAAAGAAGAGTACATGAATCGTCTTAATGTCATTTCAAGACGTTTTTGCCCTAGTTTTCTGTCTCAGGATATGATGCCTATCCAAAGAGCATTTCGAGGTTCATTCTGTAAAGTGGAAAAGTTTTGGGGGAGATAGGGAACCCATTCGTATGCTGTGTACAGTGTTGTTGTGGAACAACAAACTTTTCAGTCCCGAGTCCTTATATACGGCCAGAGCCATACACAAACACACACACACACACACGCACACACTTTCTCTACACTCAAGCCTGTAGGAGAAAGTCCTCCCAATTTCAAAGCTCTATAGCTAACATTAAGATCTCCTCCTTGAACTATATACGTATGATGGCAGATTTCAAGAAAAGAATTAAGTCAAAATAAAAAATTGAGGTAGAGAGAGAGAGATACATCCATTTCAACTTCTTTCACAAGGTAACTGGAATTTATGCCAGGCTTTTAAACTAATGGACAACCTTTATTTGAAATTGCTCGCAGATTTTCTTTACGGGAGACTTTTATTTAACCCAAATGCATACTATAGATATCTCAAGGACTTAGACTGAATCCGACATGATGGATTATCCTTGCGGAGAAATACTGAGAGTTGAAACAAAAGTTAGAATTTCAGGTTGAGTGAGAATCACATGAGTTTGTAACAACTTTGCTTTCCCACCGGATTTCATTCTCAAGTCATGTCGTTCCGTATCTACCATGGCACCTCATACATAACGGAACCTTTTCGACAGCCTTAGACTGTATATGTTCTGAGAGCGGGCAACAATAAGTGTAGGACTTCTTATGTAATAGCCCCTTCGGTAGGAGTAGTAACTTACGTCTATAGTCCCTTATATGCTTGTGAGTTACAATATATATGTAGGACCCTGTGTCCTAGTGAATGGCTTAATAGCTCCTATTGCATCTATGGTTTCCTTCAAGTTACAAGTTGAGGAGGTGGAAGTCGGGATTCTTCAGGGATCATTTAACCCCACTTTTGTGCCGAGTGCATCTTTGGTGCCGCCAAGAATGAGAATCAATTTCTTTTGCTCTCTAGGCCTCAAAGACAGTCCGTTTATGTAAGGGAGTCCGATGTGTACTAACTGTTATTACTTCCCTTCTTATTGTACTTACCTTCCTAGGGGCTATTGCTGAGCACGTATGAATTTAATCGCTCACTCTCAGCATCTTCTTCAGATCAAGGAGATTAATTAATTCCTGAGGTAACACACATACACACTACCCCACGGTCTGGCTCCTGTCTTCCAGAATCTATCAGATTCCAATCAAACCCACATTATAAGTTAGTTCCAAATAGTAACAACATTTCTCTTCCAATTCCAAAGCTATGTCCCTTCCCCTGATTCGTTAGATTGAGCATATTTCTACGAAGTTTACTTTCTGTGAGTACTTTCCCACAAAATCCTTTTCCTTCAGGTAGTGATTCGAGTTTTGTACATATTTCGCTTACGATTTTGTTTTCTTTATGTGCCTACCAAAGTTTTTTTTTTTTGAGGTAGATGTCTAAACTCAGGAGTGAGTATATTGGAAGTATAATACTACTGTATAAGTATCTACCATATCTGTAAATTTATTTGCGGCAATACCTTTGATCGAAGAATAAGAGTTTCGTAACTGATCCCGAACCCATTATTTGGAGTATAAAAGTAAACAACGAATATTATTTGCTTAATAATATTGTGTTGTCGAATATTTCATAGTGGAGTACTTCAATTGAGGCCAACACATACCCAGGGATTTACATCAAGTTGTGAAGGCGTAACAAAGCCTAAAGGTATATTTTGTTACATAGACGAGGGTCCAGAGAGAAAAAAGTATCAAATGGAAAAGAAGCTTTTGCAAAGTTTGCGAGAATGAAATTACGAGAAGGTAGAAAGTCTTGTGTATCGCATTATACATATGTGGTAAGACCAATGGGGTAGAAATAAGATTCACAGTTGCATTCAAAAAGTAAAGGGAAAATGTCTGCTTGCATTACGCTAATGGCAAAGGAGAAAAGCGAACCTTCCTAGGTACGTGCTAAGTATGTACGCTATGTACATACATATTATGTACAAGGCTTTCCATAACCTTTGTCCCCTAGGCTCTCCAAAATCTAATATTGGTGGACAAATGTATAAGGTATTTATTCCGAAGCAGGTTCATAAATACAGAAGATTGGACGAAGGAATTTTGACTTAGGCCTAATGTCTTACTAAATTGAAAGGAAGTTTATTTTGTGGTCATAACTTTTGTACTTGTTGACTGCTTGCTTCGAATTATTTTTTTCCCTTCTGCAATAAAATTCTGCACAAAATATATACCTTCTACAATTGTGACTGTACCAGGACTAGATCCCAGAGAACCTACGGGGGAGAGGTTATTGAACACTCTGTATTATATAATATGTGGCTATGTATTTCCATTATATATACGTATAAAAACTCATTTATATATATATATATGTATCTATATATAAATGAACAAGCGCTAGCCCCTTGAGATTCATCTGTACGTAGGTTATAAACTATGAGAAAAAATTATGTTTGAATCCTTCTGTTCCTTTATGGTTTATAGAAAATTCCCCCGGAAAATTATTTTTTCAAAACATCTGCAATTTTCCCTATAGACTCTCAAATAATATTTAAGGATTAGCTTGATTTGCTATTTTTAATCTCCGTAAATAGAGTACACACAAGAGAGTAATGATGGTGTGCGTGAGGAAACTCCATTTGTCCCGTCGGTTCCCTTGAATATGTTTTTGTAATCGGCTTTATTCTGTAGAAAGAAAGAAATCTCTCTAAGTAGTTTCCGCATCTCCTTCCTGCTATTTTCATAAAGGACTCTTAATGTTATTACAGTTGTGGAATTGTTAGAATTCCTAGGGTTGTTTTCCTTTGACGTTCCAATTTGCAACTGTACACGTCGCTCCACTCCCAGTAATGATTACTGGCTTGAATCATACTAGGACTGGAATAGACGCCAGACCTTGCCAATTGGAGTCAGGTGGGAGAGACGCCTGGAACCCAAATGACTTGATTGACTGTGTACCATATCCTTTACACTTCCTATAAGGAATGTCTACATACGTAGATACATACATATGTGCTTAGGGCCAAAGCCTCAGTAAATGTTCGATTATTTGGACTTGTAAAGAGCTTTCCATTTTGCTGACCACTTGGAATCTATTGTACCCAAAACCATGTCGTACTGTATAAGACTAGATACTCAATAATACTCTTGGCTACATATTGCATGAGATACAATATAAAGGTATACTCATACTGTATAATAGCTAGTAGGGACTTCACACGTAAGTGAATTCACTGTGGAAATAAATGAAATCAGTACTGACTGTGAGCTGGAAATGGTTGGGGAGATGGAGCATTGGAATGTTTTATTCCTGGAATGGATTGTTTAATTTCCTCCAATGTTGATTATCAAATGGTGGCAATTTATGGTGACATGCCATTTGATAGCTATTGTACTTTCTGCTCAATGTCCACATCAGTCTGAAATGCTTCCAGCAATCGTCCTGGTCAGCAATACTTCCTTCACAAAAGTGTCCATTGAATTTACAACCGTTCGTTTCCCGAATCATGACAAATTGGATGACTTCGAGGGAAAATTGATTCCTCTTGCGGGATTAACCTCTTGTGGTCCAATTTTTATAAAAATGTAGAGCTCTTCCTGTTAAATCAGAAATTTACATTGTACTTGTGTAAATTGAAGTTTATTGTTCCACTAAAATTAGAGATGTGGAATTCTATACCTATGGATATACATATGTATGTCATAATGTATATAGTTCTGGCTTTAGTTACGGCCAGGGCTTGGTTGATTATTTATACTTTGATTAGAGTTGCTGTAGTACAATTAGTTGCGACCAAGCTGGCCACAAAAGGATTATAATTGGCGGCAGAGCGTCATAAATACATTTCCAGTGAACTTACGTACATAAAAAAGTACTTGTCAAAAGAGGGAAAGTACGCTGAATGTTTGTTGCATTTAGCTTTTATTTGAGCACGATCCAGTTTCTGTGTTGACAAAGATGGGGATCCTTGGGAATAAGTTGGGACAAATGGACTTACAAGAGATCAAGTTCAACGGCTGTGGAAAGAATTGAAGTGTGTGAGACAAAGGCTGGGACTTTTTGCATTGCATTAATAGGATTGGTAGTCCGAAAAAAATTTACAGTGGTAGAAGTTAAAGATTCAAAGGGGAAAAAATCTATTGGAATACGCTTATGTTGTGTGGGAAAAACCAGATGTTTTTTAAGTTGACTTCCAATGTTCCAAGTTTCAGCTCCAACTAGTACTCAAATCAAGTTACACCCAAAAGTTTTTTTCCTTGGACAAGGATTTTTTTCTCCGACCCAATTCCCTTCGGGTGGTACTTTGTGAGATTGTTAAAGTATTGCATTGGGGGGACGGAATATATTTTAAAATTGTGATAGCAACACTTTAGTTTCTGAGTACCTTGTCAGAACAAGTTTCAAGTTGGAAATCTTGAGAGAGTCACATGAGCATGGGATATTTGAGCCGATTATTTCGTAGGTGTTAAACGTCCTCAGGGAAGATGGCAAAAGTTGGGTGAAGGCTCTGTGAAGATGAAATAGAAGGAATTAAATATCTATAAATAAAAAAATATATTGGAATAATTAATTGTTACTGAAATTTAATAAATGTTACTGAATTTTTTGTATTTACAGGGTGTCCGCAATAAAATCAACTACAGCATCTTTAAATTATGTTTTGCCAACTTTCTCTTCGCCAAGTTCCCCCATGGTCCAGGACAGTATTTGTTTGGAATTTGTTCACCTCAAACTCTTCGTTGTTCTTTCCCCATTGACTACAGTGCCCTGAATACTCCACCTGATGATTTAGAGCCTTATGATCCGGAGAAGGACAAGAACCAATGCAACCGTAGATCTGTCATCGTGTGAAACCTCTCACCATACACATCCTTCACAGCTGTTATTGCCAACACAAAAATAATCCTCATCGTCACTTAACTTAATTGATTTTAATGAGAGCTCCTGGCTTACGAATGCATGTTGATCTCACGTAAACATCAGCGCAAGTTTCAGTTGTTTATTGAACCTTGGAAATATCCCTGTACATAGGAGTTTATGTCAAGTATCTATATGTATGTACATATAAGCTTTAGAGCTAGGGAAATTTACAAAATTGTTTACATTTGTCAAAGGCAAATAAAATATGGAATATTTACAGCACTAAGTTAGCATCAAAGTTCACACTGCCCTTGATGTTTCGGTCAGTGTATGAATGTAAACTGACAAGATTATTTTTAGCTGTATTTACTTATTTACAGTATCAGTTCATGTTTACTAATTATGAATGCTCGTCGGATCTCCACATAAAAGTATTCCAATTTTTCTCACTCTGCCCGGATAAAATACAGTATCTGTAGTTACGTGTTTCCTTCCTGAAAGCAATAATTTTAAGTAAGTAACTAGATTTTCCTACTATACATAATTAATTACTTACCATATTGCAATGATTTGAGCTTCTGAATATCTATTCCAATGATAGTGTTTTGACAAATGTTTTAATTACGTTGTTAGCAAATCTCATTTCTTTAGTTAGATAAAATTTTATATTAATTTTATATCAGCGAATTATATTTGAATTATTTACAAGGGCGATGTTTGTATGAACAAATTTACACAAAACGTTTTCATAAGATGGCGTAAATAACTTTAGTTTTCTGAAAAGTAAAATTTTTGTTACATATCATGTTAAAAAAAGTGGGCTTCATATTATTTGAATGAAGAAATGTAAAACTTATTTCCTTGAAATTCTTATCTGGATTTGCATTGCTCATGATTTTGCTGAGCATGATTGTAATAGTTTGCCTACTTTTCCAATTAAATTATATTTGCATAACCTGCAGAATAAAAACCTTCGGTTTGAAAGCCGAACTTAATTAAGACTCTCAACAAAACCACGTACCTCATAATATAGATGTATGTAGGATAGCAGTATCTTCTAAAATTGTTCGTTATTGCAAAAATATAAAAGTAAAATGTATAAAGCACCTTTGATACCTAAACTTCCTAATGAACACAAGCATACTTATTACTTTCAGTTAATCAATGTGGGTTTTACTTGAGTCTTTGAATGTCCGTATATTAAAAAAATACAGTGGAAAATCAAAAAATGTGATAAGTTATATTTGTCTGTTAGAGAAAACTTGGAAGTTAATGGGTATAGTTTAATTATTTGTCGACAAACTTAATTTACCGTATTACTTACAGTGATCTCATTCATACTTATTACCAATTGTACTAGGAAAAAACATGACAAAGTTGTAAATTATAAAATTGTGTTCTTACTGTCAACCATCAGTTACATTTGGTTGGTAAGGTTTTTGCTGAAATGTAAAAGGTAATTATACTTATTAATAGTGTTGAAAATCATTGCAAATTGCAACAATCAAAACGCAAGAGCATTCAGTGTCAACGATGAATTTTATTTTCAAAAGGAGCGACATAACTCCAGGTATAATAAAAAAAAGCTGTTAGATATACGCCTTGCGTCATTCACATATATCGCACGAACTCTGATGTAAAAATAACCTTTCCAGTCTTATAATACCGAATAAGCTAAAATTTTGCAGAATGTACAACGTTTGATTCAAATGTGAACGGTTAAATGTTGTTCCATTCAAATTACTACGTCTACCTGTAATTTGTGCAAAGAATAAAAATAATATGAGATATGAATGCCAATCGTATGCTAATACTGATTCAAAATTCAAATTACAGATATTATTATCTAATAATGTATATAGTAATTATTACAGCTCGGATTACTCATTATTCATATTTTCATTTAAGATTGTATGTTGCAGTTCGCTTTATGAGTAATGTCGTACATAAAATAGAACAGGGTGCCGAAATGGATTTTCACACCCCAGTCCATATATGAACGAAATTTAAAAAAATATCATTATCCATTCATTGATGGGCACCCTAACGAGGTATGAGTTCTTCCCTCGCCCTCATCCCTCGCCCTCAATTTTTGAGGGATGAGGGCGAGTTCCCATCATAAAAGAAGGCCCTCAGCAAATGAGGGCGAGGCATAGCAAAATGTACGTACTAAAACGAGGGCGAGGGTGAGTACTAAAAGCTAGCCCTCTTGAAGTTCGAACAGCAGTATTAAATCCCGCGAGATAATTCTCACATTTCCTCTTTGCTGTACCTTTTTCCATAAACAAGTCTGAAGAATTAGTTCAAGATCTTAAGAATTAGCTAAAGTTAAGAAGAATTAGCTAAAGGTCTGAAGAATTAAGTGAATGTTTGAAGGTCTTAACTGGGTGATACTGAACTAAGGGACTGGAATGGATGGGATAACTATTTGAGGCGACGAAACCAAATGCAATACATTTTTCAAGGGATAAATAATTGACTGGGTAACTTTTTGACGAGACGGGACAACTATTTGACAACGGTTTGACGAGGCGGGACAAATAATTCACTGCACAACTTTTCCAC
The DNA here is from genome assembly GCA_947179485.1 of Allacma fusca. Classification (NCBI taxonomy): domain Eukaryota; kingdom Metazoa; phylum Arthropoda; class Collembola; order Symphypleona; family Sminthuridae; genus Allacma; species Allacma fusca. The sequence continues at coordinate 8,908,127 of OX359248.1, forward strand.
GGATCAGGACAAGGTTTCACGTGATGGGACTTTTCGCACTTCTCACGCCATTGGTGGGTAATTAGTTAATTAGTGGGTAACTATAGTTCTCACCTCACGAGGTTAGCAGTTAAGTCTATTGCACTCGCCATGGCCTAAACCTTAAAGATAAGCGACGCTTCTACTCGCCCTCAGACTCGAGGGGCGAGAGTGAGTGCTTGTTGTTAAGAGTAGACCGTCACGGGTCCGCGATAGCTAGATTGCAATGCACTTGCAGTTAGGCCGTACTTATGGACTCATGAGGCCGAGGGAGAGTCCTTATGATTTAGATTAGGCCCTCACGAGTCTGAGTGCGAGTTCCAGCGCGAAGTAACGTGAGGGTTACGGGTGAGAGCGAGTGCGACAAGATTTTTTTACATACCTCGTGAGGTGAGGGCGAGAGATTAAAAAACGCCCATCTATGTATCCATTTGGATATTGAGGAGAATGTTCAAATTAAGAGCTGAAGACCTTCGTGCGCGCGTCAAATATTGATATAATAGAAATTGCTGAACTGAGAAATTTGCACAGCACGTTCCGCAAGATTACAAGATAGCACAAGTTCTTTGATGGGTTGCTTGAGTTAAAAAAATTGAAAAAATAGATTTGACATTTCTTGATTTTGTTAAGCAATCAGTGAGATATTAATAATTACGTGTATGGTAGTGTTTTCCACTCGCTTTACAGAGATATGACTGTACTATATTCAGTGTGTAATAACAGGATTAGTAAAACATGGAGAACCTACTGCACACCATATAAATATGAAGATAAAGTTTGCCACTATATTTTTAACTACTCGAGGGCCTAAATGTGGTTAAAGTATTCTCTCCTACATCCAGCCTAAATTTAAATTTAATCGTTGAGCCTAGTCTGTTACAGACTACGAACAGTCAAATGTATCAAGCTACAAATAATGTAAAGGTTTGTCGACTGAGGCTCCTTAACTACAAGCCTTGCCTATACATGCTCCAACAAATAAACCCTTAGTCTATTTAAAGCCTATACCTATATGAATTAAAAATAATCGCTACGCGTCAGCAACCGCCGTCAAAGTAGGATGAATTTTGAGTTTTTTCCGAAATTTCCAAATTTAAAAAAAATTATTGGGCCGATTTCAATCACATTTAAGCAATAACCCTTACGATTTACATAAGCAATATTGACAAAAAATTTCATTGAAATCGATTCAGCAGTTTTGGAGATAACTGTCATTTGACTTGAAGTCTAAAATTTCAAGAATCTTTTTCTCAGAAACTATCCGACCGATTTGGACCAAATACGAACGGTTAACACAAGTAATGTCCATAAAAAATTTCATTGAAATCGGTCCAGTAGTTTTTGAGATATCGTGGGGAAGGACACACGGACGTACGGACAAGGCTATTTTGCTAGGGGTCTGACGACACCACCCTAAAAACAGGCTGGGCGGCAATGCCGGCATCCGACTAGCTATTTATGTTACACAACTAGTAATAAACGTTACACAAGTGGGCTGGATTGTACGATGGGTGGAAAAATGTCAGCCCCCTATTATATTCTCGCCAATATAGAGGGCTCCCCATGCAACGTCATACAGGGTTGCCGCTATGTTCAGCACAGCTTCTGAGGTCATGAGACCTCCCATATTTGTAGTTACGGGGGCTCACCGCTGTGGCGCAGCATATGCTTTGTGAGCCTTGGGACTCCGACTCTTCTTTAGCCAAGTGTTTATTTTTTTTAATTGAATCTTAAATTTTGAAATAATGTTATTATTATAGTATCGAGTTCGAAGTGCTAGAAATGGGCATTTGTGTGGACAAATTAGTTTACAAATTTACATGTTTGCATTGGTGCTGGTCTGAATATGTAACTGCCGGGGAATAGCAAATTCAAAGGTTCTCTCACGTATTGATTTTTTGTAAACCAGCCAAACTCAAAAATGCAAATGTATGCCTGAAATCTTTGTCATATTTCGAAGTATTCTTGAGCCAAAGTTAAGTAGCAATAGTATTTGTTTGCATAAAAAGTTTCTTGCCATAAGTGTAACTGATAAGCAGACAGTTTTATACCTGAATCTGTCTATAACCTGAATATTTATTAGATTAGAACAGATTAGATAATTGTTTTTACAACAAACTACTGCTTCGGAACGTACAAGATTATTTCAATGTGCTACATCACTTTGTATTTGTATAGAAATATCAAGTCAAAAGGTCTACCATTTAATTGTCTACATTTGTCACTCTTTGGTTAAAAACATACCATTTGTTGTGGCTGAACGTGTGCATTACAAAATGTTCAGTATTCAGCTAGCTAGCTGAAAACCCACACCTGTACTTGTAATGAATGTGATTTCTGTTTGGTAGATGAGATATGGATTTATTGAGAAGGAAAATTTGTACTACATGTAGTGCTGTAATTTCTTGTTAGTTTTGTTCTCGTTCTGAGTGAATTTTTCACAAAACTGGCTGATTTTGTTATTATTTTGTTGCAATTGGATTTGTTGTTGTGCTGACAAGATTGATTCGAAGTTCAGGATGGACTCAAAGTTAAAGATTAACTCCAAGTTCAAGATTTACCAATATACAATTTCGATTCAATCTTGCACTTCGAGTCTATCTTGAACCTCGGGTCCACCTTGAACTTCGAGTCCATCTTGAACTTCAAGCCAATCTTGAACTTCGAATCAATCTTGACAACAAAATTCAATTGCATCACAATAATAACAAACTAAACTCATTTTGTGAAAAGTTCTCTCACAACTAGTGCTGTAATTTGTCCTTTTAGTATTGTATTGTACTTTGGCGAAAAGTACAAAAGTAGTACAACTAAGATATTGTTTTGTACTCCGAGTTTTGTTTTTGTTTTGTACTTCTATCAGATTGTTTTTGTTTTTGTACAATCTGTATTGTATTGTTCTAAGGTTCTAGAAGACGCTATAAATTTGCTAAAGTGATAGTTGTATCTGAGTTCAAGAGCACGTAGGAATTGATTTGTCCAACTTTTGTTGTTTAAAAATTACGTGAAAGAACAAAAAACCAGTCATTGACTAATCTCCCATAAGAGATGCATTGAATCTGTTGACGGTCGAATTTTGAAGGGTGCAATTCTGTGGCACCAACCCATTTGTGAATAATCCCTGTAATAACCACATCGTAATTTCCAGAACAACATAATTTAATAAACAATATTCACTACCATTGCTTAAAATTAGGATGGATAGAGTAGACGCTTGGGCTCTGATATCTATATTTTCAATTTGCTCAGCCGTTGGCTTTTACCACCTATTTCATCGATGTAGAAATGTCCCCTATGCGTGGACTACATTTACAAATCGCATAGCTCGTTTGTTAGACTAGGTCTTTTGTCTTTGTTAGACACAGACTAGATTTATCCAGGTCAACATTTAAACCATACGGTTAGCCAATTTTATTGATCAGTACCGATTCATTGGTATCATATCTGATGCCATTGAATTGTCATTAGCCAGTGTTGATTTAATTCGTGACCTTTTTCATGACGTCTTACTAATCCACATTACATGTAACCTACAACTAGTACATCTTATCGGTGGCGTCTAATAATCAATATAATAATAATAATAATAATAATAATAATAATAATAGGGTTTTATTGGTTGATATAGTGGCCTCAGCCGTTACAACATTCAATAATCAATATGGTAACAGTCAAAGTCATGCAACTATTAGTGACACAGTAAGGTCAATCTGAGGTCATGTGACTACTAGTGACACAGTAAGGTCAATCTGAGGTCATGCAACTATTAGTGACACAGTAAGGTCAATCTGAGGTCATGTGACTACTAGTGACACAGTAAGGTCAATCTGAGGTCATGTGACTACTAGTGACACAGTAAGGTCAATCTGAGGTCATGTGACTACTAGTGACACAGTAAGGTCAATCTGAGGTCATGTGACTACTAGTGACACAGTAGGTCAATCTGAGGTCATGTGACTACTAGTGACACAGTAGGTCAATCTGAGGTCATGTGACTACTAGTGACACAGTAGGTCAATCTGAGGTCATGTGACTACTAGTGACACAGTAGGTCAATCTGAGGTCATGTGACTACTAGTGACACAGTAGGTCAATCTGAGGTCATGTGACTACTAGTGACACAGTAGGTCAATCTGAGGTCATGTGACTACTAGTGACACAGTAGGTCAATCTGAGGTCATGTGACTACTAGTGACACAGTAGGTCAATCTGAGGTCATGTGACTACTAGTGACACAGTAGGTCAATCTGAGGTCATGTGACTACTAGTGACACAGTAGGTCAATCTGAGGTCATGTGACTACTAGTGACACAGTAGGTCAATCTAAGGTCATGTGACTACTAGTGACACAGTAGGTCAATCTGAGGTCATGTGACTACTAGTGACACAGTAGGTCAATCTGAGCTCATGTGACTACTAGTGACACAGTAGGTCAATCTGAGGTCATGTGACTACTAGTGACACAGTAGGTCAATCTGAGGTCATGTGACTACTAGTGACACAGTAGGTCAATCTGAGGTCATGTGACTACTAGTGACACAGTAGGTCAATCTGAGGTCATGTGACTACTAGTGACACAGTAGGTCAATCTGAGGTCATGTGACTACTAGTGACACAGTAGGTCAATCTGAGGTCATGTGACTACTAGTGACACAGTAGGTCAATCTGAGGTCATGTGACTACTAGTGACACAGTAGGTCAATCTGAGGTCATGTGACTACTAGTGACACAGTAGGTCAATCTGAGGTCATGTGACTACTAGTGACACAGTAGGTCAATCTGAGGTCATGTGACTACTAGTGACACAGTAGGTCAATCTGAGGTCATGTGACTACTAGTGACACAGTAAGGTCTTGCGACCTCAAATTGACCTTATTGGGTCACCAATAGTCTCATGACAGATTACGGTTTTAAGGGGCGCATGACCTATACTGAAACTTGGTGAGTAACTAGTAGTAAATCACCTATGATTGACTTTATTTGCGCATTAATGGTCACATGACACTAGAATGACATACTCAATGTAAGTGTATATTTTATATGGGCGATAGTAGGCGAATCTACCAATAATTAGTCAATGCCCAGTTTTTGTGCTTTGACGTGTTTTTCACGATTCCAATTACACAAATCAATTCCTATGTGCTCTAGAAATCTATTACAACAATCACTTTAGTAAATTTCTAGCGTCTCTAGAACCTTGGAACAATACAATTTGGATTGTATTGTTTTTTTCAATTCCTGTTTTGTTTTTGTTTTAGTTTTGTATCTTGAAAATGGATATTGTTTGTTTAGTTTTGTACCAAAGACAAAAACAATACAAAAGTACAAAACTAAACGAGTACAATATTACAGCACTACTCACAACAACAACAAAACTAACAACAAATTACAGCACTACCTTCGTGTAGGTGAGGCGTCCACCTTTGGAGTAGAGCATTCGCGGTGGGTTTGAATAAAGGCACACAGAGACACGACGGCTTGCAGTGCTGCCCTAGTCTAGTCCGACTAGACTAGGAAACTAGGGAATTGAATAGAATAGCCAAGGTGTAGGAGCAAATTGAATAGACTAGACTTGAATAGCCTTGCTGCAAATTAAAAAAGAATAGAATAGACTAGAATAGTCAGAATGTTAACATAGAAGGAATAGACTAGAATTGACTAGTGCGATAGCACTATTCCCTCGTCTAAGGAGGATTGTTAGCCTTTCAACTGCACTATGGGCACAATCAAACATATGACTAAACTTTGCTTTTATCAAGTAGGAATCCGTTTCCTATTTTGTCAGTTCTGCCTACTTATGTAATGTATGTCAGAAACATATTGCGGTGATGTACTATTTCTTTTTATATGAAAATTCTTCTCACACTTGCCATTTCATTAAATACTTAGTTAGCGTTTCTAATGGCACTTTTAACCAAATTATCCTTATTACCAATTTATCCAAGTTTCATGAGGATCCCCTTACATCCTTTGATTTAACCAGAACTTTAACAAAAAACTAGATTTTCGTTACACGATCGGAGTTCGGGGATTTCAAAACTTATGTGTGGCAGTAACAAAAGACAAGATTTTTAATATTAATATCCCCCCAAAACGGGGAGAAATCCCCCCACATTTGCGAAACGTATTTCACGAGTAAAGCTGATCTGTCGCCAATCGCCATTACAAAACCACATCAGCTTCTTGGACGCCAGCAGTAATTTTCAAAAGAGATCTGAACTAAATAATCCTCCGTCGAATTTTTCAAAACCAAACACGGAATAATTGAGTAACGCAGATCCCAAACCACAGCCGGATGAACCAAACCTTGTCACGGAACAAGGTGCTACTCCTAGTACTTCAACGTAGAGCTTCTATTGGGGACAAAATTCCTGTCCCGTCCCCGTCCCGATATTTTTTCAAAACCTTTGTCCCCAGTCCCGTCCCGACAATCGGGACACGCTGAAAAAACCATATCTCTGTCCCGTCCCCAAAAATTTAAAAAAACGTCCCCGGTCCCGAAAATCGGGGCATATGAACAAAATACCAGTCCCGTCCAGATAATTACTAAAACCACTTGTCGACATTCACATACCGAAAATCCGAACATGAGGAAAAATTCGCTCAAAAATATTCGTACCAAAAATATAAAAAACACATTTATAGAATCGCAGTTCCAAGATTCATCCTTAAGGCAGCTTAACTTACAGCCATATTCATACATGTACAAGGCCTGTTTTCCAGGGGGTGGGGGGAAAAATAAAAAAAAAAAGAAATTTCAGGGAGGGGTCAACTGCATTTCACGGATAGTCAAAGTTACCTACTCACTGTCTTACTATGCGCATGTCTCATGCAATTAGATGCCTCTGAAACATATTTTGAATGAATTTCAGGTTTTTTGGCTTTACAAATTTTCAAACTACCGTTTAACCTACTTTATTCCACATAACTTTAACATACAAGGTCATTACATTGATTTAGACCCCTCGGCCCGGGCACAGGGGGCACCTAGAAGCTCTGCTTCAACGATCTCAGGCTCATCGAAAAAACTTCAGTTAAATATTCTACGTTTACTTCTTTCAAAAACCAGTCTCCGATTCAGAACTATCAGCTTAGTGCTGTTTCCAATTCCGCTACCTGGGTAATAATGATGCTTTAAGAGTGTACCTAACACGCGTGATGCAAGTTCCTTTCGATTTGTACATGGAAACTCAAAGAAACGCAGTTTTCCTTTCTCAGCAACGTTACATTCGTTGAAGCTGCTTTTGGTTGTGGTGTATAATGAATAGGTGAATAGACTTGGAATAGACTAGGATTTTTTTTGACTTGGAGGGAATTGGAATAGACTAGAATAGCCAAGTCACAAGGAGAAATGAATAGAATAGGAATAGAATAGTACAGCTTGAGTACGTGGTGGACTAGAATTGACTAGACTAGAATGTGAACGGGCAGCACTGACGGCTTGGGTTTAAAAAAGGAGATTGGTCTTGGGATGAGCCTACTGGAAGCATAATTGAGTAGTTGTGCCTGAACTCTATGGTGTTTGGGTTTGGCGCGTAGTTTGAATGTGTATACAAATACAGAGGGAAAATAGAAACGACAACGACAACGACTTCAACGACTACGGCCTGGACTGGAGAGACGAGATAAAAGTGGGATTGTCAGTGATACAGCCCCTCTCTAAGGATTTGGTCAGCTAATTTAGATTAATTTGAACCAGAAATGTCAACCGAGGGTGTAGCAAGACAGCGGGTCAACGGAGCTCTCATGAATCAGTATCATGGAAAGCCTATCTGTGTGCTTGGTTATATTTTGAAGGTTGGGACACTGGCTGCATTCTTCATACCTTTTATAACTTGCTTATATTTTTGTTCATAAATGTGTCTTTCATTATGCTTGATCGTATGAGTAACCATAAGAATTGAAATTTTTGTAATGCATTTATGAACTTGAAAATTTGAACTGGAATTCGGAATAGTTTTATCTTTTGATTTTAAAGGCGGACGGAGGAACATCTTTTCAAGTCAAAAGCAGCGATGGAGCCCAAATTAACGTCAGGCTTAAGCAGCCCATTTCTGAGCCCTTATCTGGTCTTGTTGAAGTATATGGAATCGGCCAAGGGAAGAATCTCGTCCTTGCGGATGGGTACACTACATTTGCTGAAGAAGTTTCTGCGAAATTCGGTAATTATTACGGGACTAATAATCATACTCGGATAAATGCCATGATCTCAAGGGGTGTCAACTCAAGGGTGTATTTGTATATTCGCAAAACATTCCTCGGGAAGATTTACTGTATGTACTTTAAGCACCCTTAGCGTGTATATTGGTTTATTACGAAAACTCTCAAGTCTCAGTCTCAGACCCCTTTTAAGGAATCAGGACAGAGGTGTCACTGCTCTCATTTCAGGGGGAAGTGGATGGGTTTCGAATTGAAACTTGAGCCCCGTCCTGACAGTGGTCTCAGTAGGAGTGATTGGGACTTCTGCCTACTGACGCTCCAATGTTTTTTGTTATGTCAGAAAAAAATATGCAGACGCTACTACACAAAACAGCATCATCATTAGCTGTTTAATACTCGATCGTGAGATTTACACTCTTGAAAAGAGGGTTGAGATCCCTGTGCTCTCTTCAAGGGGCTAAATCTCAGACCCTTTTAGGAACGATACAATAGTTATCATTGCCGATACTGCTTAAGGATCGCCGTAGGAACGATTGAGACCCGTGCTGACAGCTCTTCTCTCTGATCGCTTAATCCACCACTTCGCTATGACTGTGAGAGTTTCTTATCGGATTCCAATCATGAACAAATACGGGTCTCAGTCGTTTGTACTGATATACATCAGCAGTGTCGATGTGAAATCATAGACGCTCTTTTGACTGCTCCATTTTCAATTTTGGATGTGGTTTTGTTTTGCTTCTGAGACGTTAGCATTTTTTCGTTTATTTACTTGAAAGCGTCTTCGAATTGTAGATTTTAATGAATGAGTACGGTGTTCTTAAAGATTAAGGTAATCAAGGTTATTGCTGAATGAGAATATCTGTAACTATGTCTGTATGAATGTTAATGCACTCACATATTGTCGTTTGCAGATATTGTTACCTACAACGAGTACGTAAAATTAATCAATACTACGGATGAGGACAACCCCTGGAAGCTTCGAACTTAAATAATGGAAGCTGATAGCATTAGTTTCGATACCGATATTTTTGTCATTGTATATTTTAAAAATGCTCATCACGTATTGTAATAACTAGTTTGTATGTTTGTTCTCCATAATAATTTTGTAAGTGAATACATCGTTTTGATGATCTAGAAAATATAATAATTATTTTGCCGGAGTATTTATTCTGTTATATTATTAAGATACTTGTAGGTACTTCTAACAAACATTTTATAGAGCCATGATTTAGTATTCCTAAGTCCATAGCTGCAAATTTTGGTTAGCTCGGAATGTGCTAGATGGAGGATGTAGCATTTCATGATAGAATGGCAGATTGTAAGAGGCTTCAAGGAGACTTGGTAAAGTTGAAATGATTATCTGGAAAAGTGAAAATGAGTATGCACAAAGCTCTTCATTTATAACAATATTGCAGTTATTTAACCTTTTATATCAAAACGTTTGCAGATTCTCATGTTGGTTGTACATTTTTTTGCAGTTGTTTATAAGCTGTTTTCAGTCTACTTAGCCCAAACCAGCTGTTTTCATGTTGATGGATAAATGTAAAGTACTGATAAATAATTATTTCTTATATTTGTTATTTAAGTTCTTTTTTCTCCCTTGGTTCAGCCGTTGATTTCATGCTGCAGGTAGATATGATTTTTGAATATATTTGAGCAGGTTTTTTAATATAGCAAGTTATTAACATTACCCATATTTTCCATCTCATTAAGGATACCAAACTAATATTCAAGTAGGCCAGTGATTAGAATTTTTACAACTAGGAAGTTGTTTGAGAATGTATACACTTGCCAAACTGCGTTCTAGAATAGCGACGCTTTATTGCTACCAGTTTTGTAAAACTTAAAATGCAAAGTCGCACTTAGCATCTCATTATGCAATTTTATCACTGATGGCTCAAGATTAATGAGGTTAAGTACTGAAACATTTTGCAATCATAGTGGAATTTCAGGAAAAACAACGGCGTGTTTTGTTATTACTAAAGGGAGGCGAGTAAATGTGCCTATGATAAGGTGTCACGAATGTTTTCTAAATGCTTTTGACAGTTTAAAACTTTGATCTCCACCATGCAATGAATGGCTTTACAAGGTCCTTTAATTAGTTTTTTAACAGCGAGTTCCACACGAGACTTTCCAATACTGTAGTAGCAATCGGGGTTTTTAATCCTACTTTTCAAACACATTGAGCTCGACAATATTTTCCCAAAACTATTTTCAAGGTCCAATTTAATTCGTGTTTTCATGTATGTCATTAGATTAGCACCTTCTCAACTTTTATCAGTTCCTACACAAGCGCTTGAAGATTATATTTTGATGCCGACTTGATAACCATGAAAGTAATTATGTATAGACAGCAGCAGAGCCTTACTCAATAAACTGGACCACCCCCCCCCCCCTCTACTAAAAGTAACGATTGCCAGCCATAAACCAAGCGTAGTTTCTTCTCTTCATAAAATCTTAAAATATTTTATGGGGAGCCACAAATTGGTGCAATAAAAATCTGTTAGCAGTTTCGAATTAGTCTGAAAATAGGATAAAATTTTGATTTTTCCACAGAAGCAGCTCTTTCAGGCATCATCTAAAGAAGAAAGTCCTAATTGTGAACTCAGTGTAATTAATAAAATGTCAACTTTTATGCATTCCCAGTTATGCATAAAATGAATTAATGAACCTAAACAGTTTTATGTCTGTCTCATTAGGAGGAATTGTTTGGCGTGCACGCATGTGAAAATGGTTCCTTTTTACTGAAAAATACTCTCCTGGTTTGCATGATTAACGCAATCGAACCCATTCTATCTCCAAGTACCTACAGATATGTACTACATACATATAACTTAGCTATTGTAGAGACCTTAAATTTTCTACAATATCCCAGATACATATTTCCTCTTTAGAGTCCTTTCTTATAGGCTGCTCTGTACTTGTACGCAAACTCTTTTAACATACACTGTATAAACATGTACTTATACAAGCACACACAAAAAACCCACAGGTACCTTTATATACCTAATGTATGCACACAAACAGAAACTAAACAGTCCTTTGCATCAAAGTTGGGCTTTGTGAAGCAGTGTGTCATGTAGATAAGGACCCCAAGTATGTACTTTGCATGGGAGTTAAGAAAGCCTATAAAAACCAAGTGAAACAACACACAAGGCATAAAATTTCATAATCAAGCAATAAAATTCTAGAGCGTGGCATGTTCCCAAGCCCGCGTGTCAACTTGAACTGAAGGAAATGATAAGAAAAAGCGAAAATTGTGTAACCGTCTCCGTCACTATACCCATCTATATTCATATTTTCATCCCATACTAATACTATTTCCTACAACTATGCCCTTTTTTTCCCGTACTCTACTTTCCCTTCCACTCACACGTCAGGACATACTGCATGCATAAGGGATCCATGCTGGGAAAGGCAAGGCAGTAATAGTGCATGCTCTCCATCCAGAATTTATTGCTTAGGTTTTGAATTTATGCATGTGCACCGTCGTTATCAGCGATCAGGTTTAGCAACCCGGATTAAAAATGTCTGTCTAACATTTCCATACTAGAGTAAGAGTTAATCCCTCTTTGAAATTTACTACCCGTTGCTTTATTCTCCTAGAATACAAGAACAAAAAATGGTGTGCTCCTTTTCCATATTTATGGCTATTTTTTTTATACTATATTTCCCATATTCACAATTTGCCTGATAAAATACAGGCTTATAAATAACAGGGCTAAAACTGCATACAAATAGCAAAGATTGTATCGTTGGGTGGTGTCTCCCTTCAGGAAAATATACGTTCTCGCAAGAACTCCTGTAGATTTGGGATCGTTGTTCCAATACTGTAGCGTTTCCTGTAACACTGTCCAGGATTATTACTCTCATTATTCCACTCTCATGTGTTAATCCCTTTGCTTGTAGCTAGACAGGTACAGGGGCTCGTGAGGCTATTAAGATTATATAGAAGGGTAGTAACTTCCTGGGAATGTTTAATGAAGAAAATGCTATTATCCCTCTTGAGGACGATACAGTAGTAATTGAGCCCAGTATCGTGTGGAGAATTTCTATTTTGATGTTTCCAAGAGACAGAGAAACGATTTTTAAGTCCCTATGAATAGGATCCGTTTCGTTAGAACGTTATAATTATTACAAGTTTGAGTCTCGACGCATTACCTTTGTCTTGGATCAGCGAAAGGAGCTGTTCCTGTGTTCCTGTTGTCTCCTTCCTCCTTACTCCCCCTCTCTCTTTCTCTCTGAAGTCATCTATAGCCATATAACAATACTCATTAAAGTGAAAGTAGAAGAAAAAGCTCCTCTCATTTAGTCCCTCGTCTCGTCTCAAGTATCCAAAGAAAGTAAATTTGTGGACCGGGGGAAGAGTTGGAAGAGTGCGCTTTTTGACTTTAGTATTAAGATCATAATGATATATGCACATTTTGGGATGTATTTATGTAGCTGTATAAAATCACATTATCTTTTATGGAGTGGCTCTTCTGTTCCTCATGTCTGGTCATTTATTTTCATTTGTGTTTGAGCAGAGCCCCTTGCAATCCATGCTTAGTACTAGTACAGTAACTTTCGTACATTTTGCAATTATTATTATATTGCGTAACTTGATACTAGTACCTACATAATTATTTATACGCAAGCATTTCATGCCCCACCACCAACAGAGCAATCTCATGTTCATAGGAACATACATATCTAATATTATGTAGTACTTTACCAAAGAATGACTTTTGCTGAAACAACTTTTTCAATACTGACTTCCGTGTAATTCTGGCTTTTGTGTCTGCCCCCCCCCTCCATTCAACAAACACACCCGCAACCAGCTCAGCTCACACATACCGACAAATATTCAAATCAACCATTTGGCATCCCGTCCCTCGTGGTCTCTCCAATTTTCTTTCCTCCTACGGTCTGCCGACATCTCCCAAACCAACACCATCCTCCGTATGACCATGTATCTACATATGTAAATATTCCATTATTATTACTCCCAGTTCGGAAATCATCGGAAATAAGATGAAGACCCCACCGTAATCTGGGAGCTCCACTGTCCGTTTTTAACAGCATATAATTGAGTAATTATTCTTTTCCAAGGATTATTATCTTAACCTAATCCCGAGGAAATTTACGGCCAGTACCAAAGGCTATTACCTATTTCCTCGAAATAGCCTTCCTCCCGGTGATTGTACTACCAAAAAGGGCCAAGTTTAAATCAAATATTCATTTCCTGATCCATAAATATCTCTCAGCTGAGATTCTCCCCAGTTGTTCCGTTCGGAGATCCTTGTAATAAGTTCCCACGAAGAAGCACCACACAATTCTTCACAGTACAGCAGAGACAACTGCAGCAGTATCCCTACCACTAAGTGGTACAGTAAATGCAAAGGGGCTAGGAAAAATTGAAGAGAGTGATAATAAATGGAATCACATGGGATTCAGTGGATTGTGAGAATTGCTCAAAGGATTCACACGCAGTAAGGACCCAATATTTCAAGTCCTTGAGGTTCTATTTGTTTTGTATCAAATGACTTGATTCAAGTCAATTGAAGACAGCCTTCCTACAGAAAAATTTGAAAAGTTGAATTATTATAGAATAGCATGCACTGGCCTGATTCATTCGTTACAGACTTTCAGATAGTTTTTTTCGGTGAGGTCGTCGTCCAATCAGGAAATTGTAAGGAATGGGTGGAGGACCCAAGAATTAGAGTAGAGCTGGCGAGGAAACAAATGGCATGAGAAATTTTTTTATTGCTTGCTTCTCTCTCTCTTTCTCTCTCTCTCTCTCTCTCCCTGTCTCCCTTTTCCTCCAGTCTGCTTTTTCCTGTCGTTATCCATGCCTTGTACAATTGTTTAATTAATGCTTTTTGGGTGTTACCCCATACATAAAACATGGGAGCAAACATGGACTATGTGTTTATAGACACCCGACTCTAATCTATGAGGTTTCCTTGATAAATACATTGTTTGCAGGGACTCTGTATAGAGAGTGGAGGATGTTACGCAATCAGAGGAGCATCGAAGTTTGGCACTTATATTTAAGAGTAGCTAAAATTTGTATGCACATATCTCAAGGAATAATACACAGGAGAGAGAGAGACACGGAGTACAATGGAAGGGAACAATGCCTTGTAAAGATAGGGGCCTGAAGTAATATTATCTTTGTAGCTTCCACTTATTTATGGCTTCCAATTTATACCTTCACTCCTCACGTGTTTTCTCTGGTTATTTCTCTCCCTAACTATCATCTCTCTCACTTCCAGTTTTTTTTTCCATCAAAACATGCGGAGTCCAAATATTTTTCATTCCTGTCTCCGTAATTTTGTCACATTGTCCTGGAAAACATAGGAAAGCTCTTTATTAGTTCGTATTTTGTTGTAGACACATTAGTCCTACACTGCTCTCCGTTGCTTTTACTGCCCCGTCCCATTGTAAAGGAATACACTCCACATTAAATGTTTTACGAACCTTCCACTCCGCTTCACTCTCACTAACCATTTTAATTGCTGTTTACACTCCTGAAAAGTGACTGGCAATTGAAATAACAATAATGATTCCCGACTTTATGTATTGGAAAGCATTAATGGGAGGGAAGGAGAGAGCTATTGTTTTATCCCAGTTTCTTCTACAGAATTTAGCAGAGTACAGACTGGAGGGGCAATGTAGTTGAAAAGTAATGGAACATACACGCACCACATTCCCTAACTCTCACTCTGTGAACTTCGTATGTGGAAGAAGGGAAGGATGATAATCGTTTAAAAACTATGGAATCGTAAATGCTCCCAGAAGTTGCTTATTTATGTGATGATGATGATGACTGTAAACATAATCGTTAGTCCGTGCTCAATAGGTCAGTTGTAGGCGTCACGGAACCAGAAATAAGTTTCCTCTCAGAATACTTGAGTTCCACCAATTTGAACAGTATAGCTTCACGTAAGCCCCAATAGATAACTATATAGCTTTAAAGTATGTCCTTATCCATTCATACGCAGAAGGAATGTTTCCGATGAAAATGAGCCCAGTATCCGTTCATGGGACTACTTATCCTATATGGTCATATGATACACAGATATGTACATAGATATATAATACAAACAAATAAATAAGCACACAGAAGTCTAAATATCTGGAAATATATGTAGACACGTGGAAATCCTTTTTCTGGGAGAAGAAGGAAGTGTGTTCACCCCCCCCCCCCCTGGTAAAGAAATTAAAGAAATGTTTGGACAGGGCTAGTCGTCCCTTTTCAATGTCCCTATGAGCAATGCAGTTAGTTCTAATGTAACCTGGAGTCATTGTCAAAATTACACGCATAGTAATAAAATCATTTTCCAGGAACTCCCAGCCTAATTGTAATCGATCCATATATTCTTTAGTATCGATTTCTATTAAAATAACTTTTGAATGTTCACAACTTGTTCAGTTTTCCCTTTGGGAACAAAACCCCCGGACGTGATTCTTTTCCATTTCTTCATAATTTATAATGTGATTTAGGATGAAGTGCAGAGAGCCGTCTGGTCCTATCCGTATACCCATGCTTTCCCTACTTTCCCTGCTTTCTCTACTTTCCCTGCTTTCTCTACTTTCCCTGCTTTCTCTACTTTCCCTGCTTTCTCTACTTTCCCTGGATTTGATTTTCTGAAAAGAAATCTCGCTTTTACATTCAGTCATGGTAATGGTTCTAAAGGACCGCATGTGATGTGCCAGAAGGGGTTCTTTGTACTGTGCTCCGCTGGCTTTGTTGGGACACAACAAGCACTTGCGTTGTGGTCATAAAAATGTGTGGGGTGTGCAACTACACTGCATCACTCTCAGGTTACGCTTTCGCTCCACCGCCTCTCCCAAAGACCCACGGGGGGTTTGGGGTATTTCCTCATGCATATGGATGTTCATGTATCTACTAGATATGTATTTGTGCGTCTGTGGAAAAATTTCCCAATGTGGAGGCACTCTCACGTTCAAGTGCACCCACACGCGTACTTCCATTGGACCTCTTTACACACATAGTAGTTGCATAAGGCTCGGCTCGTTTCTGTGATGTGGGAGGAGGATGAGGTCAACATCTTCGAGCTGTTGGGTGTTACGCTCAACAACGCGGAGCATCTTCATGAATGAAAAACTCGAGGAGTACTTCTTCTCCTGTCTGCCAAGTCAACCAAATGTTCCGAGTGAAGGGATAAACTTGATATCTCCTACCATCAGAAATGAGGATGTAAAAGGGAGAAGTGAGGTGGTAACAAGTTGTTCCGAGTCAGTACGATGGTCACTGAGACACTTGAAGTATTTGAGAAAAACAAGTTCTCAGAATTCGGGCGGTTGAACTCCGGCCAAAAAAGGTGAACATTTGTTACAAATTGTTATTGCTCGAGTTCCGTGTAATTTCTTAACTACTAATATTTTTTACAAATGCCACGGACTGCGTCAAAATTTCTCGAGAATCCCTGCTAAATACCATTAACTGCCTTTTGTTCCGTGGAATTCTTTGCAAAGATTGGGGCTTTTAATGTAGTTTCCCAGGTCCTGGGTTTCATTATAAAAATAAAGGTATGGGAGAAAAAAAAGTCTGTACTATCAAAAGGGAAAAGGAACATTGGATTTCGCAAGATAAAAGTCGGAATTTTCCTTGTGAAGATTGAAAAAACTTTGTTGAAAAAGCAGAAAAAAAAGAAGAAGAAGGAGAAGGAGCACTTGTGTAATAAAAGCATTTGAGAGTCCTGACTGGGCTGGGCGTAGAAAAAAGAACCTTTCTTTCCAATTCTTCAAGGAAAGTATTTCAGAGGGCACAAAGGAGTCCAACCAATATATGCGTTTGAGTTGCTTTCATTGACTGGAGAAGCTATACACGCTCCACTAGTAAATTGATTTTTGTTTGAATAAGCACACTGGGGGAATGAGTATTCCTGAAAATAGCTTCATATCTAAAGGAACCAAATTTTCCGATGGTATTAAAAGTAGGTGGTAGCTAATAGTATGAGGTATGGGAAATGCATATGTATCTACATATGGGAAGATCCTTAACTCCAGAGAGCCATATACACCCTCCACCCCAACTTCCTGTCGAAATTCTTTCATTAAAAATTTTTTCCGAGTCTGAATTTCTTCCCAATGCAATCCTCAGCTCCATCAGGCCCTGTCAGTCAGGCATGTAAAAAGGGTTCAAAATATGTAAATTATCCCCCTCAAGCTTCTCTTATCATAACATTCTCAAATAATTTCCGACGAGTTTTTGTATCTAGATATAGATACTCCCTCCAAAAATGTGTGTCTAGCAACGGGAAAGTATTTGTGCATCGGTGTCAACAGGCAGTAGTCGGTAGAGGGGCCGTATCAATTTTTAACAGTATAATAATCTTTTTTAGGAAAAAAATAACAAGCCAGGAATTCTTGTACACCCTGAGTTTGGCGAGGGGTGATAATTCTCAGTGGAATTCCAATTTCAAACAGATCTCCACTTTAGTTATAATAAACGGGCCCCTTAAAATCAACGGGCGGTGGGAACTGTTATGAAGGGAATAAAGATTCGGAATGGGGAGGATTAGGCTTAACAAATAGGTAACTAAGGGAAACCTGACAATGCAAATAAAACAAGGAGGAGGAGGAGGGGAAGACGTGGTTGGGGCTCTGGGAATAAAGTAAATTCTATGTACGTCCCCATGTATTCATCTCGTACGAAGACAGGTTTCAATATGGGCGTAAAACGACACTAGATTTTTTTTATTGGGGCCATAGTGCATCACTGCACACATTCAGTTCTTCTTCCTTCGGTTTCAAATGGCAGCAAGATCTCAAGAAAGTTGGAGGGGAGGGAGAGGTTGAAGCACTGACAACAAGAATTCTACGACGGAGGACTCCAGCATTGGAAGATAACGTCAATAGTGAGAAAGGAAATGAGAATAAATTGGGCGACAGGAATGACTCTACAATACTCACCCGGGAATCAACTTTCAATTTAGAAAGTCTAATATCCTTTCGAATACAAGCTTACCTGCCAGGAACGTCTGGCTTTCGAGTTTTACGCCAGTCCTTATCTATACAACCCTTATTTATTTGCGTTCAATTCTTAACACTCACCTTTCGCAATGGTCCCCGCCCATCATACATAGTACTTGCAATTCCCTCCTCAAGACTTTAGAAACTGGCTCCAATATCCTCTTTCTTTCTCAATTGATTCTCATAAAACACTTTTTTTTACAAGAAGATCATTTTTAAATCAAATTAACCTACAGAGGACGTACTGTAACTCAGCACTTGAAATTACATTTTAAATGTTAAAATTGATCTCAGACCTGTTCTTAATTAATCTCTCACTATGGACTACTTTATAATAATATTTGCTACCTTTATATTAACAATAATTTATTAATAACTGTCTATCCTTGTCAATCAGAGTCTGGACAATTGTGTTGAATTGAAGATAAATCCAATGAAGACGAAAAGTACAACAAAATTCGACAGAGTTGTAAAATTCTTATAATTGCTATAATTTAATTTAGGGATAATTTGTGTCACAAATAATGTGACCATCAGTTTTCAGTTAGTATGACTATGTAAAAGTTCCAATGATTATTTTTAAATTGACCGAGTTACCAAATGGTAGTAGTTACCAATTCAGGTGTGTAGAATTATAATTCATCTACCGTTCTTGAACGTGTTCACCGTTGAAGAACGCCAGAGATGGAGGATTTAGAGGGAATTACTCCGAGGTGATAAAATCCAATGGGTATTTACTCACTTGATGACAAAACATGAGTGTAAGTGGTAGTAGAGGTGATGTCTGGATATATGTTTACATTTGCAAGTCATAAAAAAATACTATAAAAGAGCCAATTGATGGGAGCAACCCCCCTTGGAATGAAGTAGGAAGTCAAGTGCTCACTGGAACGTCAGGTTATTGTTATCATTCAAACTCCCCGAGATGATCCAGCGGGAGACGGAATCTCTCGAAAGTTCCTAATCAGTCCGATGTAATTCCCTTAAGTGAAGAGCAACTAATTTTTCATGTGCTTCCCCTCCATAGACCAAGGTGTCAATTTGAGTCTCCTATTACTCTCATAAAATCAAAAATGACAGGCGAAAGGGAGGAAATAAAAATATCAGCGGGCGTTGTTGTTGTTGTTGCTGTTGTTGTATTTATAAGGGAGCAGCATATGCTCGTAATTAAAGACATACTTTGATGTTTTTATTCCTACACTCTGTAGTAATTCCTCATCCTTCGGAGTTATACCCCATCAGCTGCCCCTTTATCAGAGAGTAGTAATTACATAGATACATATATCTAAAATAATAAACTCCCTCGGATCAGCATGTATTATTTTGAGCTTATGTAATGTGTGAAGCCCAAGTTAATAAAGTAGAGGACTGCGTGACTGCTGGAGTTGATTGGACTTTTACTTTCCATACGGGAGAGCTAGCTATATTTGTAATTTTTGGGATATTACTCCAGCCTGGAAGTGAGGGTTAGATGAGCAGGAGCGTTATTCCATGTCAAGATTAATTTCCTCTTCCTCCACACCTCCACACTTGATTCTCCCTCGTACTTTCTCCAACCTCAACTTTCTCCTCCGACTCCTACTCACTCTGTCTCAAGTCCTCTCTCTCTCTCTCTCACTCTCTCATCTCCGTGGTTAGGATCAAAGGGGAGAGTTGGGGAGGCTAAGCTGGGAAAAAATGATTACTGGAGCCTCGTAACAGTGCATAATCTGGGATGAAAGTCAGTGCATCTTGTAATGTGGCGGGGAAACGTGTAAGTCCGACCGATCCTCCTGGCACCAGACCATTAACCAGTAATGCCTAAGGTCCTTATGCCTCTCTCACAGAGACCTGAACAAATGGCCTATTCACTCAACTCTCTCCAGTCACTTTCTCTTAAACTTTCCCTTGTAGTTTCTTACCTCTGTCGCTTTCTCCCAGCCCCTATTTCCACTTCAATGCAGTATATTTGCTCTGTGCACTACGGAGTCCTCAAGGAATATTCTTCCAGTTCCGTACCTTGAATACCTACTCAAATTTGTATACGTGATTCCAGAAGATATATAATTTCCAAAGTATTTGTAACTTGGGCTTTTCGCTATACAGTATAGCTGCTATATGGACAAGTCCTTGAGGCTACAAGCTCCAAATCGACTTACATGTGATGACATTCCTGTACATGTATTTACGTATGTGTCAGTGTGGATCCTACAAAACAACGTACCGTTTGATCCAATAATGTTGACTCATATGTCACTCCGGAAGCCACTCACAAAGCTTGGGCTTCCCCTGTATATCTATAAATATGTGGTGAGGATAAAGGAGTCTCTTAAAAGGGTGTTGATGCTAGTGGCGTTGGAAGACATTCAATCCAATCTGAAAGAGACTCGGTCCCCCCGACCTTTCAGCTCTTATCCCGCCTAAGTGGTTGGAAGTGGGGAGTTGTTTAAGAAAAAAATCCTCCTGACCTTTTCAGCCCTCAGATTATGATTCCTATCAATCTGACAAGGTGCTCATGAGAGGGAAATGGCAATTCCTATCTGAAGAATTAGCATCATTTCACTGGGGGAACGGGTCTGGAAGGACTTTTAAAAACAGTTCCCCCTCCCAAGAAAAATATGAAGGTGTTAGTATTTAAATAGCTGATCTATTCTATTTTAATGCCGCATTGGATTCTCGCCCTTGGAACCCCTAAGTCCCTCAAGTTGAGTAAGGTACCCGGGGTATCGAAATGCAATTTAGGAAATTCATGGCGAGCCTCATAGAACTCAGGTTGTCGTATCGCTCTCCTCCCGTCCATATTAAAGGAGCTATCTCGATAGGGGTAAATATAGGTATGTACATACATATGTCAGAGATGCTCCTAGAACAACTACTTTGGAGGGAAGGAGGCCCTGTGCATACTCATCTTTTTACATATGAAATGATCCTATAAACTAGACAAACTCCGTATTATTATTTTGTGGCTATGGATATGAACATTTATGAAAAATTTACCGTTGCTTTCCAATCGGCTCTCTCTCTCTCTCACTCTCTCTCTCTCTTACTCACTCGACGTCATCTCCCTTGTAAATACATTGGCTTCGTTTCCTTGAAGGTAGAATTTTAGTGGTAGTGTTACGAGGATCCCGTACGGACGGATACGATGGAATGAGCTGGATTCGTATTCATGCTACCCAACACGGCCTAGTATAGCAGTTTGTAACATTAAAATGAGCTCCAGTCACGCAAAAAACTCATAACTATAACCAACATGTACATTACTACAACTTGCGGGAGGGGGAGGGGGGTAATATAAAACTCTGGGAATAGCATTCTCAAATGTGTTCATATCAGATACATATACATATGTAGGTACATGGGTAAATAGATATGTGGATGCATACAAGAGCATCCCAGAATTTTCTTTCCCTCCAGTTTCTAGTGTGCTCTGTTAGTTACTCTCATTTGGGTTGGGGATGAGAAGGCACATCTCTCCACATAACCTCATTCAACTTCAATAAAACATCCCAATGGTCACGTATTTCCCTAACACATCGGGACTCACTTTTGTCCGTACATACTAAAATTCTACACTGATTTCTATGATGTACTGATTTCTCTGATACACTAAATGGCATTTGAGCATCCATCCAGAGATTTCTGCAACTTGCCCTCGGCTGGATCAAGGAATTAGCACACAGTTTTTATATAGATACATTTATACATACGTATGCATATAAAAAAATATACATCCATATGTAGATATTTACATACCCTTGAATCCAATTATTTAGGAGAACAGCCTCTGTAGAATTTATACACGAGGATCGGAAAATTACAATCCTTGGGAAAATTGTTAGTTGTAGTGACATTGACTGAGCCAACAAGCTACATATATGCTTGGAATGTTTGAATCCCGGGATGTGTGGAGCAATGTAATTACTGAGAACCGATGTATGCATTAAATATCTCTCCACTCATCTCCCTTCTGACCAGACCCTAGTTGGTTTTGTGGTGGTGGAAGCTTTGGGGATAAAATATTTGCCGTCTGGGTAATCAAATTGACGTAAGTATTAAATTCAAACTTGAAGGGTCTAATTTATGAATTTTCTAGTGTTTACATATCTCCCAAGTTAAACCACATTAGTGGGACCAGTGCTGCACTGGGTGTAGTCATATTCCCAAGCAAACAGACTCCAGTCACGTTTATCTACCTTTTCCCATTGCTCCAACATTGCATTTCCCCCAGCATTACTCCTGCAATCCCTGTATCTCTCTCTCTCTCTCTCTCTCTCTCTCTCTCTCTCTCTCTCTCTCTCTCTCTCTGTTAACTTCACCAATATAATCCCGAGATTTAGAGTTTGCTTAAACCAAAATACCAATTTTCTTGGGGGGTTCAAAGGGAAACACCAGTGTAGTAGTATCCCCTTGCAAAGTCCTCATCCCCGATCCAGGCACTTTAGGTAATTACATAAGACCTAATCCTCTGAGTAAGTTCCCTCCAGTCCGGACTTGAAGCGAGTCCTTTTTAACCATGATGCATATTTACTGAAATCAAAAACGAGTTTCCAAACAAACTCCAGGGAAGGTTCATGGGTTGGAGCGGAAAAGAGCAGTACAGTAGTACTCTGCTGTAGGGGGTTATGTATTTCCATGCATGAATTACAAATTGAGGGTAATATGAAGCTATTATGAGGTACTTCAAAACCATCACTTTGAACCTACGTCCCAGACATGCAAGCATGTAAAAAAAATGGTTTAAAAAGGGACCGGATAATTGCAGCGTAGGTGATTCCATATTATTTGTCCCTAGTGAAGTCCGAATTTTTTTCCTTCTTATATGAAACATCACAAACCCTCTGTCATCATTGTGTAGTATTGTAAGGATGGGCTCTCCAGCTTAAGCATACTGGAGAAGGCTCTCTGTTACGTGGGACATGGGGCTATAAATACAGGGGATTTGATACATTGCCCACGACATGACTTGCTACTGGAATGAACGCATTGGGAAAATTCGATAGAACTGCATTACCCCGTCTCGGATTCCAGTCACACAACTAATACAAATTTATGAATACAAATGTATCCGGGAATGGGGAATAAGGGGGGGGGGGCGGGGGAAGAGAAGAGTTCCTTGAACACCTCAATTTAAAGCCCGCACCATGATATGAAACACCAGGAACAACAATACGAGTCCTACCCAACATCCATGGAACTCCTCACAGCGTCGTAAACACCCATTGTCTGCCACACTTTCAGGATGAGGGATGATTTCATAAATGTATCATGCGTCTCTCCCTCCCAGATAACCGACATGTTTTTATAGCTACAATAATTTGTTAGTACCATTTTCCGGAACTACCTATCCAGAGCTCTCCCACATTTACAAAACAGAGTGCCGGAGGATTTTCATAAGTTTCCTTATATATAAGGAACTAAGCCTTTGAAATATGACTGCCATATCCTTCATTACTCTTACCTGTTTCCATCCTCCTAAAATGCACTCAAATTCAGCTCCTAAATAGGATTCGGGAAATTCTCACGGATCTTATAAGCAGGAACTTGAATTCGGCGTCCGTCCTTTCCCTAGGAATTACTAGAAGATGAAATTGCCTATTTAAAAATCCTCCCTGGGAGGGAAATACAGTTTCTGTGTATTTTCCAGAAGATGATTTCTCCATGTAAAGCTTATTATTTAGTGGGAGGAGGGGGAGGGGGAGGGAGAGAGGGGGGAGGTAGAAAGTACAAAGATTTAGTTGAGACTCTTCCCAGTAGTGACAATGATAAATAAGGATTTGTCAGAAAAGTTTTGAGGACCGTTTGTAACTTAAATGGTGAGCAAGTTTCGAAAGGAAGTTTGACTAATGCATATAGGACTACTATTTACACTTTGAAGGCAGGAGAGGAGGTTCCGGCCCATGGAATTCTTCCTATATATGAAGGATGACTCCGAAAGTTGATGAATCCTCCGAGAGTTGAGGTGTACATTCCCGGAGCATCTGTTTAATGCGTTTATAATTCACTACTACTACAATGTTGATTCCCTGGGATGTTCTTCCTTCCCTGAATGGAGTCAGAGCCGGGAGTGTGACCACTTGATTTAAAATGCATGATCTAATTCCACCTCTGAAGATCATCCTTTGTTCCATGTCTAATGGAATTTCCCCTGTCTTTTGTCCCCCTGACAATGAGGCATCCCATTCAGATTCATACACCGTCGAGAGAATAATAGTTCCTCAAAGTGACATTATTAACTCTCATTACACTCAACGCTGAAGGATCCTTGCCCTGGAGTCCAGGTATAGGAAGTAATAACATTTTAGAGCTAGTGGAGGAAGTGACATAATATTTTAATTAAAATTTTTATTACAAGATTTAATAATTTTGTTTGAAAATTGTGCCATCTGTACACAGAAATTGGAAATACAAACATACAGAAAACATAAAATCACAATCACAATCAATTCTTTTATTTGACAAATATAAATTGTTTCTGGCTTTAGTTGTTGTTGTTGTTGTTGTTGTTGTTCTGGTTGTAAGTTTTTCATTGCAGTTTCTTCTTTATTTTTTTTATCCGTGCACAAAAAAATAATTCAGAGCTCATTGATAAATACAGGATAATTGTACAAGTTGTAGTATGTACGTTATTGTTGTTGTTGTTGTTATTGTTGGGAACAACCCTATATAAGTACCGAGACTAATTATAATTACAAGTAGACTGCTAATTATAATTTGTAAAATATCAACTAACTTCCCTTCCAAACTCATAGACACTACGAGTTCAGTAAAGTTGTAGATAATCAACTAACTTAGAATTATACAAGTGTATTAATTATATGTGTATGATAAGATTCTTTTTTTTGTTGTATGTTGTAGTAATTATGTAATTATATGATTCCTTGAATTATTAATGATCCAGCATGAAATTCTTTAAAACGTACATAAGTGTGTCTGACTCAACTTATATAATAATACGGGACTATTATAATAATAATTATTAATTGTAAGAGTATAAGTATAAGGAATAGTCTAGTCCTTAATAATTTTTGCTGGCCTAGCCCTCATATTAGTAATTATGTACGGGATTTATAATGAACCCTTTGACCCTCCCTCTCTCATCTTCCTTCCATTGTGTATTCATTTATAATAATAATATTATATTCCCTATATTTAGTTAGGAGATTAGTATTTAATTGGGATTAAAGCAGTTAGTCTTTGGAGGAAATAATTTCACAAGGAGAGTTGATTAGTTTGAGTGATGACAATAATAATTATTTAATTATTCAGCTATTAAATGTACAGGACTTGTTACTATATTTCTTTATAGTTTCTGTGTACTGTAGTAGTTCATACAATGGTTATTAATTAGTAGCGAATAGAAACATGAATATACATCTTTTTTTATAGCAATGGATCCCACGCCATATGTGGTTTTTACATAGTATAGAAAAATTTATGAGTACTGTCCAAATGCCAAGAGGATGTTTTGAAATTTACATAATTACATTTGCGATATATGTAGATACGTACATATGTAGGCAGAGGAAATTGGGTTAAATATTTGAGAAGGTAATTTTTTTGAATGAGCTGAGACATGAATTGGAAAATCCCTTGTACGCTAAGTGTAGGGGATATACAGCACCAGAATTTATAGACACTATTACTACCTGTATGTATGTACAATGCATTAAGTTAATACCCACGGAAATTGTGGTACATCCAATGATTTGTAATATCAGCAATATTTTCCAGCATAATAACATTTTTTTTTCTTCAACCTCACATAAATATGTAACAGACTAATATGTATATATGGGCATACTTTATAACAAGCAATCACTCCCATACATTCCTCTCGAGCTGTATTACGGCTATTGCTACAATAAATGAACATAATATATTAAGTGTATAGTGACCGTGAGAAGGAACCATTCTGACATGTTCCCTCAATGTTACTAGTTTCCGTTGTCACATAAACCTCCGGGTTGCCCTTTAACCCCCATATCAATTCTTAGGTTTATTCCCCATTCCAAAAAAAATTCAGCTCTCCTTGGAGAAAGCTTCCTTTAATTATATCATTGCATGTATGTACGTAATTGTTATGTAATATGTTATTTTTTCTCACCATTCCCCATCCACGTCCACCCTTTTGGATACTCCCATACTGACATATGTAATAATTAATTACATAATAGGTAAAAGTAGAAACATGACTTCAACAATGTATTTCATGAGACTTATAAATAGGCAATCACAAATTGTGGACAAATCATGATATATCAAACATTGAGATTTCCTTAAATCTTACAAGTTCCTTCATAGGATTCCAATGACCTCGCAACTCCAAATTGACCTGTATCCCCTTCAAATGTCACAAGGGAAATTAAATTTTGGACATGCTCCTCACCAGTTCATGAAATCAATTTTTAACTACTATATCTCAGTTCATATTTAAATCACTTGCGTATTTGCAAACACATTCAAGAATATTAATTGTAGGGACATCTCTTCCCCTCCTGATTGATCAAGCCCTTCTCAATTTGATGGGAATTAAATCTACAATAAAATTAAAGAGATAATCAGGTTAGCAAAAGTACGGAGGAACTACCTGAAAAAAATTTAGGACGCACACAAGACATTGAAGTAGTTTTTTAAAAAATGGCTGGGAGTATTGAGATTTAAAATAAATATCATCTTTCCCTGACACCGGTGAAGATAAACAGCACTACTAGTATTTTTTTTTGTATCTCCTTCTGTACACGGAGTGAGTTGTTACACAAGGAATGGAACTCTGTAGATACTAGAGTAAGATAGGATAATTATAGCTACTCTAGCTATATGTATCTATGTATATGTCATGTACATAATACGAGTAGCTACAAAAGTGTACAAATCACATTCATTCTTATTTACAGTAATTGACATGCAATTAAATACAGAAACCATGGTCTGCCGTTAATGTCCCTCAGGATCTCCCAGACACGAATGCATCTTGTGTGAGTGACCATCCCGAAGGAGACATTCCTAACTTCTAGGATACTTTGAGAGGGAAGTATTCCCTATGTATTCTAATGTTATCCTTCCCATATTTAAGTATGTACAATTTTTAAGCTTACATAAATCTGGGGTTCCGTTCTCAGCCCCAAATTTGGCGGGGAGTAGTCATCACGGAATTAAATGCACGGAACAAAATCAAGGAACAAAATTTCACAGGAGATTTGAAGCTTCATTTTTTTTAAACTATTTAATTGAGTAAGAGGTTCTGACGGTATTTGTCTTTATCATTAATTATTTTAGACTAATTCATTCCTTTCCAAATAAGCCTGTATCTTTATCCTACTTGTACTTCTGGAATACTGGCAATATGTTACAGATTTTTTTTAGAAGCCGTAAATTATTAGTGCGTTTGTTTGAAAAAACATTGGTTTCCCTCTGTATTTTTTTTTATGCGATAATTTTTGTAGCAATATTTATAAACTTGCTTTTTTATACATATCCAGTAGTACTGCCTGTCCAAGGCTTTCCAGCTTGTGACTACCAATAGTAAACATAAAATCCATGAAATAGCTAACCACGTTCAGCAATCCAACCTCAATGAAAGGAAGTACTGCTTGAGTAAATAGTACATCAATATCGTAAACAGTGTGGTCTCTACTGTATCTACATTTCTTGGAGGAGCTTTATAGTGAAAGGATTATCTCATAATCCAAATTAAATTAATTCCTTTCTATTCTTCAGAGCGGTTATAATAGTCCACCTCATTTATTTTTAAGGGACAACATTATTTACGAGCACTAAAATAATTCACGGAGTTTTTAGGCTGTAATTAGATACCTAAGTAGTTTGGAGTTTTTACTAATTAAGGCATTGATTTGATTTTGAAAGGATTAACGTCTTGAGACCAATAACGTGAGGAGTATTGATCTATCTTTACTTTTAAGATCTTGCCGCTCATTAGATATAAGGAACCTGGATCTTGAGGATCTCAACTTTACTTTAAAATTTGTGATTGGATTCACACTCCAGTAATAAAATTGAGACTCAGTAGGAGGAGGATTAAGGCATTCCAGCCCTTAATTCCCTTTTAATGCCCCCACCAGATGAGAGGAATGAAGGGAGTGAGTCATATGCCTTTCTCTACAGTTGTTGACACTTAAAAACACACAATTGGTACTCCATTAAAGCCTGTAATTAATTATTCTTACGCACGATATACTCAGGTACGACACATATTTACGTCATCCCAGAACAACTTCAAACTTCTCCCACATGACGTGCATAGTATTTACTCCCGGGGTCCCAGAAGTTTCCTCCTATAATAATTAATAATGTGAGTGTAGGTATGTATATGCCTAATTGTGAGTACTACTTTTAACGGGGACAACTAAACCTTTCATATCTGCCTCCAATTATTATTATGATGTGGAAGGATGAGGTTGTAAATATAACTATACGGACAAGTTTCTATATAAGGAAAGGGGAAATCCGAAGGAGGAACATAACCATAAATTCGATGTGACTTCGGGAATTGTTTTTAATTACAATCCCAGCCGACACTTCTAACAAGAGTCTGTTACGAGCAATCAATTACCTCTCAAAAACTCCTGTTGACAAGTCGATAAGAGGCAGGAGCTCTGGGAGGAATGGGAACCTACGTGAGGACATACGTCAGTTGGAGGACCCCATCACTTTTTTCACACCCCCTTTGACAGAGCTTGTCCTTACCGGCTGCCGTCTGAGTGTAATGCTCCGGATAGGCTCAACTATTCTCAAATAATCCACTTTCTCCCATTTTCGATGGAAAGTATCATTTACAATTCTGTTATTTTTAAACTTGTCAAAAAAAAAGAAGGAATTTCCCTCCTAAATAAAACTAATTAGGTGGATGGGAAACTTCACCTCAGGTTAAATGGGTTGAAGGGTTCGGGGGGGGGGGAGAATTTAAGAGGAGAAAATGGACTTAATCAAATTGGAGAGAGTCTTTGAAGGTTTAAAAGGTTTCAAGTGAAAACAATTACTTGATAGTTGAGTTTGGAATTAGATTTTCTCCTTCGTTCTATTTCTATTGGGATAATTTTATTTCACGTTCTTTTTACCATCAAATTTAATTCATGAGGCAATTAGTAGCTCCTGCTTTTAGCGAGAGTGTTTCAGGTTTCACAGGGTTACGCTTCTTAACATGTTGGGAATGCTGGGAGGATAGGATTCCTATATCTATCTATAATTTTACATATGATAGAATACAGGGGTCTCCTCCGAAGAGCAGGAAGAATTGCAGAGAATTCATATATGTAGATACATATGTACAGATACATGAAATATTCTAATATAAAAGGATATTTTTAACTTTCTCTCAATACACTTCCGAGAAATAAATAGGCTAAGAGTGCTAAGTTTGGGAGGTTGTAATCTTCTTGCCA
Source organism: Allacma fusca (assembly GCA_947179485.1). Classification (NCBI taxonomy): domain Eukaryota; kingdom Metazoa; phylum Arthropoda; class Collembola; order Symphypleona; family Sminthuridae; genus Allacma; species Allacma fusca. The sequence goes on from OX359248.1 coordinate 8,937,670, forward strand.
ATATTGGCCCGGAGGAAAGATACAGGAACAAAAGTTACGGTCAAATTACATTTCCTATGGGTACTTCCCCTTTAAAAGATGCTTGGAGCTCATTTGGATTCTTTTGGGAGAGGTTCCAATTCGATTCTCTGTATCATCACTTCCTTTCCCTACTTTTGTATTTCCCTTTTCTATCCCTAACATGGGTCTTGTGAATAGTTCCTCAAAGGAGTGGCCCTGTCAAAGTCTGGTGGAGTCGGGCTCCACCGAATGCAATGAGAGTTGGAATATTTCCGCCGACAAGGGCATGATAATAAAAAAAATGATGTTTTGTAATCCTTGAGGAAACGTAGTCAGGTAGATAGATCCGTTTACAAGCTAGTTGCAAATCCATAATGATAAAGCCGGGAATTGGAGCCCGTTTGAGAGCAGAGAACGTCCCTGTCAATGGCCCATTTCCCCCAAGATGTGACTCTAGGAGAGGGAAAGTGTAGGAAGTATTTATTTATAATAGAGGTTGTCAAATTACTACGGAGAAAATCCATACTTTCCCCAGAACCCTTCCTACCCACACCATCCTCATATTGTTGAGTGCTCATGTGAGCTGCTTTTGCGGTAGTCGTTATTCCCTTGGAGCAAAAAATCCAGCTGCTGAGACAGCCTGAGGATATTATTTACAGAGACAATAATATATTCCGACAAGAAGGGTGAATGAGAATGAGTAAAAATGGACCTATTGGTGATTAACAGTAAGGGGAAAGGAATATATTAAGATAATTTTGAAAAAAATTGAATTTCTGCATAATTTCAAAGATTCGGAATTGAGCATCTGAAATGTTACAATAAAAAAGATGCTCTCCTCCTTGGCTCCTTGAAATTTGGGAGGAATTGAATTTTCTTGATATTTCTGTAAGATCTTCAATTTTGTCTCTCGATGGAAGCATCTCCGTATCATTGAGTAGCGGGGTACTGGCTCAAGTTAGATAAACTATTAAAGGATTTGGGCTCAAGCTCAGAAGTGACTCATAAAAAGAGTGGGACTCGGGGAAGAGCATGAGGATGGAAGAGAACCCAGAAGCATCCACAGTTATGAATTGAATTTTTCCTCTGGCTTACTTGCTGGAGCAAAAAGCATCTCATACTTGTTGGCAAGCAGAACGACAGCTGAGTGGGAGAGAAGGAAAAGAGGAGAAAGCCCTGAAATGCTCATACTTACACACACACACACACACAACTTTCTCCCTTGCTTTCTCCTCTGTCATTTTAATTTATGTGAAAAGTTCTAACGCCATCAATTTATTCATTCAAAGAATGCAAATGGTAGATTCATGTACAAGGAAAAACTACTAGGATTTTCATTGTACACTCAACCGGCTAAAGGTTTTGGGTGGGAAGGGTTCAACTTTCCCTAGTAAGCTCCAAATGGCTAGATAGAATATCAAAATGTATACAATTTTTTTTCCGCCATGAAAAAAAAATCAACGAGAGTAGTGAGCCCCTACACTTCTGTATCTACCTATATCTATATATATAGATATAGATATACTCCGGTATAGGAGGAAATAATACCCCTTGGAATATACACACAGATTCCTCAGTATCATATGGCTCTCCAAAAGTGAAAGGGGAAATTTGGAATGAATTCTAAACTTGCCATTTGCCCCTCGTAGTCCCTCGAGCTTGAAGGTTTTAGATTTTAGCCGTCTCCTACATGATGCAACTGTCTTTTATTCTCCCTTCCTGCCTCTCTTGATCCTTGATTTGAATTTTCAATCTACCGTTTCCCCTTTGATATGGTTTCTGGAAGTGAGGTTCCATTAGGTATGTACACTCAGGAGTGCACAGGTATTACGGAGATAGCTTAAGATCTATATGTGCATACCTGACCGAGACCTGTCACATCCATGTCATTATTATGCCAAGTTGATTTGTTAATTCCTTGTCTGGGGGTCTCCCTCTTGGAACCTCTACTTATAAATGGGGTAACGTTCATCCTCTATAACTCCCTTACTCACAAGTTTTTTGACCTGGCGTTTCAAGTAAAAATTGTGTCATGGCAGATGGCTGACTTTTAGATAGTGTTGGATATTTTTAGCTCCTCCTGTACATATAGCACAGACAGAAATGTTAGCTGGGATAAAAGGATTTGGAGGCTAAATGCCTAAAGAAAGTCATTACTAGAAAGTACTTAATTGGGGGGATTGGAAGTCCTAGAATAGTTTTCCCTCCCTTGATCCGCTTTAGGGTGATGGTGGGTTGTTTTTCAATTTCCCTTCCACCCGAATAATTTCCACAAGAGCTTTCAACAATCTCCATGATGGATATTCCTGATAATCCCCATTATAATCAGACATACCAAGTCTGAGAGAGAGTCAATTTTGAGGAGGAATTCCTTTTTTCATTTACAACACAGGATTTATAGCAGCATTCAATTTTATGACGGGGTTTTTTATATACACAAAGCAGCAGTCATCTCCTAGTGCTGACAGAGACAGAGTACTCTACAATGGGGAGAGGAAAGTTGAGGATGAGCTCCTGGATGATTATATGTATGTTATTAGGAGGGGGCTCCTTATATGAGATTATGCTACGCCTTCAGGGAAAATCCATGAGGGAGTGAAGGTTGACTTTGGAGGGGAAAAAAATGGTAAGTGTACAGGATGTGACCAGGCGGGAGGTCCATTTTATTCTGACAATCACATGCATGGAATTAAATCCTAGCGCTCTTGTCTCCGATGATTTGTTACAGGGGATGGGACTGATTCACACAGTGGAGTGTGGTAGGGATTCATTGAAGGCCTGGAGTATAGTATAAGCACTGAAAGAATGGTGACTGCTTCTGAAGCTGATATAAAATTATTCAATAAAATTCCTAAGGAAGAACATCCCTCTAAATCCTTCCAAATACTAGGACTAGTATTCCTTCAGCCCAGTGACTATACAACTGTAGAGGGATTTGTTCAAAGATTTCCTCCTTCAAGAGAGATTCCTTAGATATACTTACAATTTTTGTAGTAGTGGATATATACTTCTGCTTGGGTATTATGTATATACACTTGTAGTGTACAAGAGGGAAATTCCTTCCAAAACATCTATCAGCTCTTGGAAGTCAGATAATAAAGAAGAGCTTGTTGGAGAGCATAACTGTCTCTGTCTCTGAATAACTGAATGTTGAGTCGGAGTGACGAAATTCACTTTTCTCCTATTCTCTATCCTGAGAAGGTTAGGAGAGGGAAGAGGGGAAAGGGAGAAAGTAAACAGGAGAAAGTTTCCTAAATTTTCACTTCTTCAGCTGCCAAAACCTAATGGGAAGAAAAACAAGTTTCTATTGTTAGGGTATCTCCTATTCTACCCACCTTTCCCCTGGTCTTGTGTGTCTGTTTACTAGTTACCACAGTACCCCCCCTCTCTATTCTCATCACATAAAAGAAAGTTGAGTCTGTATTGAAAGGGAGATTAGAGGCGTACAGAAAAGACTAGATATCTGTAGCAACCTAACTTTGTTTCCCTCTTTTTTTGAATATTCAAGGGCATAATAGGAACACTTTTAGGGAGCTGATCGAGACTCCTGATACCTTGGAGAAAAGGAAAGAAAATCGATAGCTTTATATGACCAGTTTAGTATACTCACGGAGAGAGAGCCATAGGCCTTAATGTAGCCTTATGTTTGTAAGTTGGGCCATGTAGAAACATTTCTCACTCTCTCTCCCTCTCTCTCCGTGGGCATGAAGGTGAGGATTCAGTCACCCTTATTTTGAGACGAAAACGCCGACTTTCTCCGCTTACTTCCTTTTTTGTTGTTCTTGGCCCGGAGCAATTTTGAATTGTGTTTTCCTAACAGTTATACACCCACGGACTTTTCTACTGCAACGGAAGAATTCAATGGTAACCTTGCAACTTCCAAAGAAAACATTCAAGTAATTTCACCCTTTTGAGAGCTTCCCTCAAATTTCTTGTGGGTGGAAACAAAATTAAAGAATGAATAGATATCTTTTTTGGAGCTAGAAGCTATGCAAATACTTATTCAGATGCAAGGTTTATTTTTCAGTAGAAATAATTAGTTCTTCCTAAAACCTCAAGATTCTCCAAAGATTTTAAAACTGAAGCGAAAGTTAATTTTTACACCCATTCACATGTGAATAACATTTGACTGTGAGGTGTGTATCTTTAGGGAAGATACTAAACTGCTAGCTTGGAGAAAGCTGGGGACAGCTGAGAAGTTATGAAAGTAACTGAGAGATAATTACTAGGGAAAAGGTCAGGCTAATCGATCAAGGGACAGGATATGGGGCGTTTGTGTAACAAGGTTTATCAACTGACATTAACTGCTCATGAGATTACTAGATTAGAGGAGGATATCGTCGGAAGTACAGGAGCTGCCTAGGAATGTAAAGAGACTTGTTTGGAGAAAGTCGATTATTGAGGAGAGCTAAATCGGAAATTAAACTGGGGTAGTAATATGTAGTCCTAAGAAGTCAGAAGTTGTTCACGGGTAAATACCACATTTAATTTTCTCTCCCTGAAAGCATTCCTAAAGAGAAAACTGTGATAAAGCTCCTTTGGAAGGAGTGGATTGCTGAACGTGCGTAGGATTTTAAATAAGGTTGTACACCTCTACTACTCTTCCCTGATATTTTTAGCCTCTCGGCATTGTCTCCCCTTATCCTTTTCCTATTCTGCGTTTTCTCTCCCCTTGTCAGTGCATTGGGATACATACATCCTGGGAGGAGAATCCAAAAGCTGCTGTGCCGAGAGAATAATGTAGTTATAGAAAAAACTACACAGAAATCACAGCTCCAGTCCCTATGATGATATCTGTGGGAATTATTATTAGATATTCGCGTACACTTTAAAAACTATATTTGGCAGCAGGGAGAGGTTGGAATGACATTCCAAATAGATCCATGCTAAATTATTATGTGAAGAGTTACTTTGAGCTATATGACTATCAACGAAAAAATAAAAAGGCAAAATAATCTGAGGAATGGTTCTTCTAAAAAACAAATAAGCAAGTATGTAGTATCTATAATTTTTGACTGTGAGACCTACTTCCAGGGAATTTCTACTACATAGTTCCCAAGAGGAGGATACATTTAAATTTACCATTGAAGATACTAGTAGTGAGGGAAAGAAGTCAAATTAAAATAATCACACTTTCAGCATGATGAACACACACTCACATGTACTCCTGACGCTGGAACTGCACAGCTGGCGAAGAACAAGAGGAAATTCTGAAGCGCGGTAGTGTTTGAAACGCCTGACTCATCACGATAGCTGAGCATATATAGCGTAACATTTGTATTATTTTATATGAATCTAGTATATATATACATAATATGTAGGTAAGTAGTAATAAAGGACTTGATGTCAATTTTTCTGAGTTGTTCTTCTTATCAGAAGAGAATAAACGACAAGGTGATCAATCAATATTCTTGCCATCGTCGACATTTTCCTCACTCTCTCTCTCTCTCTCTCCCTCTCTCCTCTCCTTTCCCATCCCGTTCTCTTCTCCTATCATTACATTCCACTTTCACTTCTTCTTCTGCTTCTTCTTCTTCTTCACAAGAGAAATTCTATATCTCCACTCCACACACCAATAACCTTCAATTCATAATTTTGTTTTCAAACTTGTTCCTTCTCTGCCTCTGCATAGACAGAAGGGGAAAAACCCCTCCCACTTTTCTCCAGACTCACGAGAGTATTGACACACTCAACACAAAACTTTCTCTCATATTACACTTGGGATATTTTTTTTGGTAAGACCTTCCACTCCATGCAAAGTACACAGGAATCTTCGAGATGTTTAGTAAAACTTGGAACCAAGCACACTGACTCATCACTGGATAATTTTTGGTGAAAGTTTCCCCCTCCCCCTTGGATCTTCAAATTCCATCGTATGTTGGAGAATGGAGAGATATGGGGAGGGTTACTGCCTTTGCCCCACCCTTTGTAACTGAACCTCTCTCCACAAAGTACACGAGTAAAAGAATATTAATAGGCCGTCCGAATTTCGTCTGTCGTTCTCTTTTTTCATTCATTCTCTCTTCCATCAAAGCACATACACTAGCCCGGGACTTTCTTCACTTCAAAAGCTAATCACCACCGAGTGATAACGCCTGCAATCATAAATTTGTTTCAGTTAGTTTTTCATATATAATTATTGTTAAAATTGTAATTCAAATGCACAAAGACATATTTGAAAAAAAATACCAAGGCGCGCGCAAAATTGTGTAACGTGTGTGAATTCAAATTTTGTGAGATTAATTTTTGATCTTTGGATTCCAAGTATTGAAGCAAATATAAATCTTTTTAGAAGGAGAAGTAAATCTTAAGTAAAAAAAAAGTAAAGCGTTGGAGTAGAAGCAATATTTTAGAGCCATATGACTAGAGATGAAAAATTGGTGAAAGGTAATAAAAAAAGCAAAGCGGCACTAAACGCAAATCCATGTAAGGAGGCATACACAAAGTGTGCCTAGTATGGGCGTAACTACGGGGCTCTACCACATAGCCAGGGCCATTTACAGTGACCTTCGCTGGGGATGATCAACAAAGCATGGCTTTCTCTTTAGGGAAAGTTCGAGCTGTGTCTCTGGCATTTCCATTTTTTCCTTCCCACAACCATTTCTCAATCAGAACCCACTAAACTCACAGATGGCTATCTAACGCATATTTGTCGGAATGGCCTCCTATCTATTGATTCCCTAAATATAGAGAGGGCTATTGATGAGGAGTGTGGGGGATGTAGCTGGCGGAGTATGTATCCATTGGTATGTATGCTTTATTTGGAAATGTCACGGAATAACTTTCTCCGTGGCTTTCTCTCAGGACATTTCCTTTGTCGGGAACTCTGTACTGGCGGATACAATCCTATAGAGTATCACGGTCCGAGGAGATAACCTCCAGCCCGACCTACATCCAGGGAGTACATACCTAATTGCGTACATATGCTCTTTCCCAAAAAAGGATGCGCCAGGACTTTTGTCCGGAGGAAAGCAAAGAGGAAATGTGAGATAAATGAGTCGATTTGTCCGATTTATACCAACTATCCATTCCATGTCTTCCCCCAACTCGCTCCCAAGACTTGCTTGGTGAAAGCAAATAAGTAACGACCATATCATAAGTAGCTACCATCAACTGATGGTTGAATTTGTGGTGAAAGTCTGAGCTCCTTATGGGGATTTTTTTAGGAGGACCCCACTAGAGGCAAAAATAGTCTCAATCAGGTTTTTTATCCATCCAAAATTAAATTACTTTGAGCTAGAGCGACCCACTTTCCCAGTCAGATCTAAGAAGATACACACCTTGATTTTGCCAAAAGGACACTTTTGGCTATGAAAGTGCTTTCTCCAAAATTTTTTCCACTTCCTCTCCTGCCTCTTAAATGAAGGATCGCCTAGTTTTTTTAACCTTTGATTCCCTCTTGCTATATCACCCATATCGTTTCCTATTACTGAGCCATTTCTCCTCCCTTATCTTCATCAAGGCTCGTATCAGTCGGAACTCACGCTAAAACCCGCCTTGTCCTTCCCATTTCCCATTACAATCTCAATCATTCCCCGACCCAAGACTCCCCTTCTATTAAAATTCTACTTCCATAGACGTTCGTAAAATAAAGTAATTGTATGTTTGCGATATGAGTTCTAAATCAAGTCCAGTATAATTATCCACACGTTTTTTTTCAGTACAAGGGAACGAGTCTGTAAGTTCATTTAAAACACCTGGCTGGATTTTAGCACACGGGAAAGCTCAAAGGTCAGTTGTTTTTTTTGTGGAAAGCTAAACTTCCTATTAGTTTTTGCTGTAGTTTGTATCTCTTTTCCCGTCTCTCCAACACATGTTCCTTCCTCTTTCCAGGAACTTTTTCCCATGGATCATCATCTTTTATGAAATAAGAGGAGAAAACATGAGGGTTTAAGGGGAAATACCCCTTGAATTTCACACACCTCATACATAACTGAGAGGAAACGTGTTGGCGGAGAAATGCTCTGTGTTCGAGAAGAGAGAGAGAGAGGAAAAAACTAGAGTCAAGTTAGGAATTTCCACTGAGGTGATATTCAAGGAAATACTCTTCTCCTCAAGTCGAAACGGTCTATTTTGAGAGATGTGCTGATAAACGGGGAAGACTGGATCGTTACAGCAGCCGCCAAAGTAACACTATGGCTTTCACTGCTCTAGAGATAACTATGGAAAGCTGTCTGTCACACTTTCTCACGGGGAGCAAAGGGTTTCCAAGTGTCTAATGTTGAAGGGAGTCTAATATACATATCTATACATATTCAATATATTTACCAGATCCTATAATTATATCTATATGATCCTAAATATTTACATGATCTCTGATATCTATACGTTCCAATACGTATCTATCCATATGAAAACATTACACAGAATGTTCGAACGTCTCGTAGAAGAATTTTGGAGAAAGTGAAAAGTAACAGTAATAAATGGAACATACTCTTACACACAGGAAAAAATGCTATCTGCGAAATAGAAAGTAGACAATAACAAAAAGGGAAAAGTTGCAACAATAGTCATGCATGGGACTTTGGAGGGTATGTTAATAGATACATCAATGCTGTACTATGCACTCACATGGTGATACACTGCATTTGCAGATACCTCTGAGCACAAGGCCCTGCAATAGGAGAGTGCATGCAGAACTACAAAGAAAAATATACTGGAAGTGCAGACCAGCAGAAAGGGAAGATAAAACAGGAAACTGCTCATGTTTTCAAATGTATTTCTCTTCTGTGTCCCAAGTTGAAACTTTTTTTGCAAAGGGCAGGCCTACATGATATACACCCATTGGTACATTTCCCTACATCGCCCTTGATTATGTCCAAATATACATACCACTGACGTACGACTGTATCCCATCCCAGGGAGCGGAGCACGTGGCAGAATTTATACAAAGCGAGAAAAGATTTACCCCCCGAGAAAGTAAATTACATATGAGAAAGGCCTTAGTGAAAGGAAGAGAAAGCAGGAGACAGGGAAACCTGGGAGAAGAAATATACTTCCCTGGACCTGTGCATCACTCTCAAATCCAGAGCTGGGCTCCGAGAATGTCAAGAGAAAATCATTCCTTGTACTCTTCCAGTACAGTGGAGTTAGTAGTGGAGGAGCGAGGAGGTGCTATTTTCAAGCATCAAGAGAGGCTTAACTTGTAAATGCAAAACACGTGTAGGTATCAGGACAATGTCTGTGAAAGTGCGGAAAAGGTGGATGTAGTACCTGCTGTGGGAGAATTTACGAGGGGAGATATGCACCGGGAAAGCATTCAGGGGAAAGCATGAATGAGAAAGTGAAAGATATGCATAGTGGTGCAGGCCAAGACTACAATGAATATACACCCACACAGACAATCCTACATCTAGCAATATAGAGATGGGTAGTCACGGAAGGAGCCTCTCAAAAGTCATACAGAGGAGGGTCCATCCCTGCTCCTATATCCATCCAAAGAGCCTAAATGCGGGGTTTCCAAAGAGCAAGGAAAAAAATAGAGACTTGGTGAGATCATATATTTCACAAGAGAAAAAATGTATCAGTCAAAAATAGGTAGATACAAAATGAAGATACACTATACATCTTAAATCCCTCCGCATCTCCCTACCTAAGCAATAGCAGTGTCTTCCACGTTTCAACTCTAATAACCAGTCGATTGTTTTTTTTGAAGGGTTTTGTGAATTTTGAACTAGAAAAAAAAGAGATAACTGTCCTTTGAACTTTATACCCTCAAGTGAGAAAATCCTCTAGACATTTTTATACAATATCTACAAAAACCACTGAACAATAATGAGACCCATTCAAACCCTGGAATTCAATTGAGTTGAAATTTTAGGGTCAAAAATCACATCACAGTGTTAAACGAAGCGAGAGGAATGACCATAAATGTTTTCTTTTATCGTAAAACAATTCAATAACCAAACAATCCTCGTCCTTTGAGCTCTACCAAAATCACTTTTGTTGACCTGTAACAGTTTCAAGAATATAATTGATGGTTTGTTTAGTAAAACTTTCTCCCCCGGAAAACCCTTCAAAGAAATATAGTTCAAAGGGAACCCTTCCCAGTCTTCCCGGAACTGCAGTATTCTAAACAAATAACCTCAAATATTTGAGTACAGCAGAGGTACACATAGGTACTACATTGACACAAATCTGAAGCAACTACAGATACTGTACAACTACAACTCACATAGATCTTCCAACTGTTTCAACATTCAAGTTGTTACATTCTTTCTAATTAAATAATTCAGAACACTACGGAATGCAATCTAGATTTTTCTACATATCTACAGTTGTTAAAAAAAAGCTGAGTATTAAAATTCACTGGGCTATAATTTTTTCTACGTATGTATGTATCTACACATTTATTATCTATAGGATCCACAGGAATAGAGATTCATATTTGTGAAACTTCATTACCATGTTATCACCCCTCGTGAAATCTTTTTACAATTGTATCCAAATAATGCGGAGGAAATTTTGTAGGGGAAGTTACAAGGGAAAAAAAGTTTGGGTTATTTTGTAAAACTCTCAAGTTAGTATTAGCTCCTGGCCTACCAACCAAGATACAGCCCAAGGGTTGAGAGACCTGGGAAGTTTCTCCTTCTGGATGGGGCGTTAGTTCCAAGAAAATAGCACATTCTTTATGGATCCATGTTTATAAAAAATGTAGGGCAATGTTACTCATACCACACTTGCATGGGAGTACAGGGGATTTATTCCTGTACATGAACATATATGCAGGTATCCAATCGAGGGAATAGCCCTCTCCAAGACTCACTTTCCCATACACACCCAACTTTTAGTGGATGTCAGTGTCATTCCAGCCAAAGTTTTTTTCCCTCGTATTTTCATCCTCTCTAAAACTACTGCAGAGTTTTGTCTCATCCACCGAAAAGTTTTCCATCGTGGTAGATAACTCAATGGCTTTGCCCATCCTAAGACAAGCACCACAATTACAAGTGACTGTATCACAGGGTTTCCCCCTCCCAGATTACATACTAAGTTGATGTTCATCTTATCTCTCACTATAATTGTCTGCGAAAATTTCTAATGAATTAAAACAAATACTCCAAGGATCCTGTCCTTCTTTTCAATTTCCTAATTTTAGGACAAATTAAATAGAAAAATTTAAGGTTACATTTTGTATACATCAGTTCTTTGCCAAAGGAATTCTATGGACCTTGAATGACTAGTTAAGGGGATTATATTAACAATTTAAGATGCTTATTTTCTATCCATAAATTGGAGGAAGTTGTTTATGATGCTCCAAAATATTTAGATAATTTTTTTTTGGGGGAAGTTTCCTGGACACAATCACATTCCCTTCCTTGCATGATCTATTTATGAAAATGAACCAACTGTTTGGGATGGTTTCAAAAATCTCAGTAAATATTTTGATGTGTATCAACAGCTTTGGTGTTGATCCTTTGGAGGGAAAAATGTGCACGGATTGTTTCTCTTCGCGAGTATTCTTTTCTCCGTCAATCCTGCACTTCGATACTAGGCTTACCCTATACTAGGCTGGAGGGAGGCTGTGTGTAGCCAAAACAATTACCTATCTCCAAATGGAGCTCTCGGAGCGTATGTATGGATGGTCGGACGTTGTTATCATGACACTGGGACCGGAAGGACTTAATGGGTACCGTTACAATATTCCGATCCATTACACTCAGCTCCTCCGTATAGCTGGGACAGGGAGGACAGTTCCTTATCAGGATCAATACTGCTTCCGCTATAGGCCCAAGACCAAGTGAAAATGTAAGGCTTTATCTGTAAAAGCTGGGAATGTTTTTCAACCCAGGCCAGAGGGATCCGGAGTCGCATAAATTGTGGGATTTTATTCTCCTCCTACGAACCTCTCAGTCTCAGATATCTCAAATGGAACAACAAAAGGGAAATATTAGATGAAAAGATTTTTCTTCAGCCTTGAGAAAGAGAGAGAGAGAGAGAGAGGAAAAAAGCCTTGATTAAACACTTGACTCCTTCTGCCACGGAAAATTAATGGGTTATGATAGTTTTGCAGAAAATGTAGCGAAAATAAAATTGATCAGAAGACAGAAGACGGAGCAAGGAAGAGAGTACAGAATGGCAAGTAGTTTGCCCTCGTCCTAAGTTTTATATTTTGACACTACGCTGGTGAAATCCTATTCCGGGTGTCACATCTCGTTATTAATTTTACTCTCTCTATTTTTGTCTCGTACATTTCCCCTATTTCTCCCAGAGAACACTTCAAATGCATGGGGAAAGTCTATTCAAAACATTCGGGCTGCTGAAGGAAGGACTGTTTTGAAACATTGTATGGGAGTTACTGTTTTGACATGGAATGGTTGTATAACAGACACATTATTTTATTTGCGCTCCAAACACCATAGAGACTTTCAACAAAGTTGGACATAGGGGAGAAAGCAAAAGAGAAAGACTGGAAGGGAAAAGTTTCTTCCTTCATGTAGGGACAGGGAACATGTGAGTTCACGCTAGTTCGTATCTCTCCTGGCCTACATAGTTCGGGCATAGGGATCAAGAAGAATACCCGGGGAAGATGAGTGAGGCGCAAAATCCTGTGACAAAGCGGGTGAAAGTCCTAATGAGGAGCATTTTGAATCCTCCCGACCGTGAATTAGTAGCTGCTACTTGCCAGAGAGTCAACCAACTTTCATCAATCATTCATGAGGAAATTTTGAATTGGGATCTTGGAATGCTCTCCCTCCCAGTCAGATACATACCTACATCTGTTCCTCGTGTCATTTTTCATTGTGTACAGACTCTCACCCTCAGAGAGACTGTTCCCTCGTAGATACCATAGTTCCAACTCTGGCATTAACCTTACGTACATAATTACGTACATATGTACATATGGCTGCTTCAGGATAGATTCCCATTTGGATGGTATCATTTGGGATTAATTAGTACTTTCTCCAATTAAAAACTTGGAAGATTCTCCTAACTGTAACATCCCTTTTGTTTTTCAGTCCTCCGTTTTCATAGCGAGTTTTTAATTTGAAATTTGCAGGAATACTCTGCTTAAAATATCTAAATTAGGAACTTTCCTGTGTTCACGAGCGTCTCGTACTAAAAGGAATCAAATGAATGCTTCCAAAATGCTATTTAAATTCATTTGCTGGCGTTAGTTCCTCATCCTCAGAAACAATTTCATGTTTTTCTAATTATTTCAATTCCCTGAAATTGTTAATTTGAGATTTTATAATAAATTGTCCATTTAACATTTTCCAATCACTAGGAAAGTTTGTGGATGGAAATTAAAAAGTCAAACTGTAGATAATGTCATTTGCCTTGAGATTAGTAAAATTATGAGCCTTGATCCTGGAAAGGGCTGGAGGATATTGTAGGGGATTTACTGGTAATAGATTTCCATAAATGAGTATTCATACACAATTTTAAGAGGATCAATTCCTGGCTAACGTCCCTTTCCTAAGGACAGAGTATCTTCTTTGAGAGTACTTTGCAAAATCACGTAATGGATTGGCAACGAAAGTCTTATGTAATAACTAGATATATCTACCGCATACTCATCTTTGTATCCAATAGGCCTTTCAAAATTAAAAAGCAAGTATGTACTTTATGAGGCTGGGTCATTTCCGGGTACTTAAAAGGGAAACCTAATACTGCATCTCCGATGCTTTCACATTGGACTCAGCCAATGAGCTGGAGTGTTTGGAGGGAAGAGAAAAAGGAAATTGAAAGAGGGAAAGAGAAGGGACCACCGGAAACAGGTCTTTCCAGATTTTTATTAAGAATCACTTCCTTCATTCATCCTTTATAGGGCACTGTCTGCCAAACGCTCTCACACGGTGGAGTTCCAAATCCATTTCGGATTTGTTACTCCAATTTATAGGAGACTGACATATAAGGAAGGGAAAGCCAAGTGACATAAATTCTCGAGGCCTTTTACCATCTCACCCTTTGACGTTCCTCCTAATAGGAAAACTTCCTCCGCATCCTGAGTACTGGGCATTCTTTTGTAGGCCCCGTACAAATAAATACATTCGATCGGATCGAGGATGGGACTGGGTAATAATAAGTATAAACAGGGTTTGAGGCAATTTATTTCAAGAGCATCTATGTACACACTCTATTTGAAAACCCCAGAAATGGTCTAATATAAGATAATGGTTTCTGTTTCTATAGACTTGAACGATACAACAAGGAATGGGTGTACAGAGCAATAGTCGTTATATGGTCTTATGTATGAGCTGGAAGTAGGGAGGGGATGATACTCAAACATTTTCTATGAAATTCAGCCTTTGTATGTATAACAATATGGGAAGAGACTCCAACCAAGGACCTGCTCAACGATGCAAACTCTTATGATTTAATATTACCAGGGAATTCCTCTGGGAAGATTTTCGAGTCAAATTATGTCCAATGTTACTTACTCTATAAAGATTGCTATACATCACAATCTCTGATTTGGAGACATGTTTAAAAGATTTCACTCAGTAGGAAGATAGGGGGATGTCACATGGTATGTAAAGCTCGAACATATCAACTTAACATCTACCAATACGGTCTCATTGTACGATACATAAGGAAATGCATGCCTTCATATTTTCACATGTTATTTAACCTGCACAAAAATATACCCTTTTCTATTACTTTAGTCCATGCCGCTGTTTTAAATGTAATAAATAAGTAAACATAGATACTTGGCTTCATATAGAAAATCCCCATTTAATAAGAACCCCCTAACAGCTCAAAATTCCTCACCTTTGGCTAATTAGTAAACGTTTTTGAAAAGAAAATTGACATTGGACTTTACGAAGAATTTGTGAGGGCATTTTCGACAAAAGCTTTCCTCCACAGTGAAAATCGTTGGTGATAAAGGAAAATGAACTACATATATCTATTTTTGAATAGAAGGAAAATGAGCTTCAGGCCTTGTCGTCACTCTTCAAGGGAAATTGAATCAGGTGAAAATCTCCCTAAATCCAAAATGGACCAGAGGGAACTTTCACTAAAAGCAAAATGAATTTACAATAAGTGCATTGTGCACTATAGATAGATAGACACTAAAAGATGGGCTGCAAGTGGTCCAGCTTGCTTTAAGGATAAATTACCTCCCAGCCAAAATTCCTACACTATGCACGTGGATCATTTTCCTTCCAATCGAAAATGGATCTAGAATGGATGTCAAAAGCACATCTTTTTGACAGCATCTTTCTCTAAGGGGCTCTTCCCATGAAAATTTACTGTATATGGGGAAAATCCCCATAAAACCATAGAGAGAATTTATGTAGAGATGTATGATTTATGTAATGTAAAAAAAATGAGCAGGGTACATCTCCTCATAGGGAATCCTTACCTGAACAATCCTTGGGTCAGCTTTACTTCCTTCCCGGAACTCATCTAAGGTCAACCGGTTATCGTGGTTTTTGTCCATTTGGTTGAAGATCTTGTCGACACGTTTCTGTGGGGTGTTCTCATCATCTGCCACTGGTTGCTGTCCCTAGGATCAAGATCAATAATAGTATGGTTATAGGCTTACTCCGAGATTGTCACCAGGACTTTCTCCCATATTGTGGCATAACAGGGGGCTGACTGCGTATGTCTACACAGGGCCCGTACATCTATCAATGGATGTACATAAATACGCAAATTCGTATCTAAATACAAAGGAGAGTCACTCCACAGATAGGGATTGTGGGTGGCGTCACTGTCTTGGGAGGTAGCAGACTGGAAGGGATGAAAGTTGGAGTGAGAGTATGCAGATCGTGAAATATTGGCCAACTTATCTCCTCCTGTCGTGCACTTTGAAGTTTTGACAATAAATGGAAACGGATGGGGAAAAAGACGCAGAACCGCAACAGTTGTTAGTTGTTCCGCAGGAGAGTGGAAATTGGGCGTAGTAGCCAATGTGGAGCTCCAGGAGTGTAGCAAGAATGAACCACGTTTTGAGTTACTTTTGTGGTTTCCTTCCCTCCAAATGTTTCACCATTTTGGTAAGTGTGTAGTTAGGCCCGTACATTGGGGTCGTTATAGGGCGGGATATTATTTTTAACATATCATTTTGGGCTAAAATATTAAGACTAGCCAAGAAATTGCAGCTTTAATAGTTGGGCATTTTTCCACCCCAGGAACACCCAAGATTTACTATTATTTTCTTGGGTGTATGTGGGAAGCATGACCATGGTGAGGATTAGGGATGAGCAGGATTTTAACTCGTACTTTATATATGTATGTACATATAGTATTGGCTATACAGAGTAAGATTCTAGGTATTCTAGTACAATACAGGGAAATCTACTGTGAGAATTGTATCCCCCCGACCATATATAGAGACATCACACATTCATACACTACCCACAAACTCGCACTTATAGTTTCACAGGCGGGATTAAATTTTATGTCAGTATTTAAGAAAGACTGGGAGGGCATGTCCAGGTCAATAATACACAAGTGGATGGGTTGGGATTGGGAGGATTGTATTTCCTTCCGAGGAGTTCGGGTTATATAGAGCCTGCTATAAGTTTAATGTCCCCAGAATTCCAGTACTACATGCTGGAGCATAAATTCCATCTCCAGAACAGCCTGCTCGAATGTGACACTTAAGAAAATATACAAGGGGTAGTATTTACATGGGAATGAGCACTTGAGCCATGGCAGTGCCTTGCAATCGTCTCTGAATGCACAATTGTCCCAATTCTGGAGAGTCATCAGATCCATTTTGGAAGGGCGGAATTAACTCAATTCCCCCATCTTGTCCCCTTCCAAAACGGAAATATGGACTGTGATACTATACAAGGATGGAGACACGAGGGGTTTTAGCCTATCATGTACCTACAACAATTTCAGTTGTTACTTTAACCCTATCCCACACGTACTCGGGAATGGTGGTGGTGATGGAGAGAGGTATTTTTTTTAAAGTGGAGGAAATGGATAGTGCAGCGGAAGGAATATATTCTGATTTAGGTTTTCCAGCATAAACGAATCCCTACTAACCTACATCATTTGAGGTCACACGTAGGAGCGTTTACACAAGTGCAATTGGGCGAGGAGAAAGTGGAGAAAGTGAAAGTGTCTTACAAAAGTAATTCCTAAAGTTTAGTCAGTGCGTACGAAAACAATTTCCTTCAAATGGGGGATTCAATTCTTTCGGGAACTTACACACAGATGTTTTTCAACATTGCCAGAAATATATCAGAATCAATTGTAAAATTGTACTCCAATTTTTTTTAAGAACTAACGGTTAATTTAATATCAGAGTTGAAATTTTTCCAATGCCTCTAGGCAGTTTAGAAAATTAAGTAAGGCTACTTTTCCCCTTCATATTAAATCACAGAGGAAATGTACAGAAGTATTTACAAGAATTTTTTATACACTCCCCTCCAAAAATAATTAGATAATGGCTTGATGAAGGTATCTTGCGTTCACAGTTCCCTAGGATGTGTGTGAGTAAATAAACGTCCTCAGGAACATCACGTTACAACTACGCTCAATCAAAATCTCAAGTTCTGACAGGAGGGCTAACGGCTGGAGAGTAATAAGTGAAGTTGAGCAGTAATTTACAGTTTCATTATATTTAATGTGGTTTAAACGTCGTCAGACAGAGAACTGGAGTTGGAAGTCTGAGTCAAATAGCAGGGACATAAATCCCCCTAAGAAAGCATATGAAGTGAGGGAAGAAGGATGACAGGAGGTAGATGTAATCAGGGAGAAAGTTGGCCAAATAGCCCAAACTCTGCATCATCCCTGGCCCGTGTAATTCTTACAGTAAATGTCAAGGGACTGACAAATTTTGACATTAATTTATTCTCAGGTTACAGAAGAAAATTTCATGAATCTCGTTGAGAATAATTACCACCAGCATATGCTGAGAGCTAGCGTGGTAGAATTGAGGAAGGGGGAAGGATAACCGGAGCATTTGAATTAAAAATAAATCCAATTGTATAATAAACGGAGTATAGAAATTGAAGCGCCAGCAGGTCATCTACTTATTCCAGATGACTTCATGCCTAGCTGTAGATATGCTATCGTATATATGCACTCTATGTAAAAGAGACTTTTATGGAAGAGCCGGAAGCAAGGGTTCTGGCGGAAATTTCCTCCGATTGTAAATAAAACTGGGATCCATAGATGTAAAGCTATATATTCTATAGATATATGAGGAAGGGAAACCCAGAGACCCGCTCTGTGTGAAGCCTAAGAAGAACAACATGGTAAATCCTACTTTCCCTTCCGCTCTACATGCTCCGTTTAAGGAGAAAGTGTGGCGGGTTCCCCGCACACTAAGTTTACACCCGCGTCCCTCCATTCAATTCAAGTAGCTACCATCATGTCGGCTAATACTCATCTAATGTAACCCTCCTGTGTTATGAGACGGAGAAAAGACGGAGAGAAAAAGCAAATCTTGCAGTCCGTGTGTATTTGGAGAAGGATAGTGAAAAATCCTTGGGCCAAGGGAAAAAAACTGGTTGATATTCATGGAACGTTTTCTGGTTGCTGGGTTCCCTGGAATACCAAATGGAAAGAAATCAGCATTTGGATTTCCTTCTCACCTATGCACAAGCTCTGTGGGCGTCCGTTCTCACTTTCTCCCTCACAGGATAAAAAAAGAGGAGCTCCTGCTATTCTCAGACATTCGAATCCATAGTATATTCTGGGTACAGCTCAGAGATTAAAGTTTGTTAAGAAACTGCATCAGGGCGGGATACATGAAAGTCCGTATATTTCCTTTATTTTTCTACGATGCTACTACTTCCCTCATATGTAGATATATAAGCCAAGACTTTCCCCCACCACTTTGTACTCTTTCCCATGTTCAACATATGCACTCATATCTACACGTGGACCAGACACTAGTCAAATAACGTATTCATACTCCAAACCGGGAACAAAAAAGGGGAATAAATCAAAGGAACAAGGTTTCCTTTAATTTTACAAGTCTGCTTTCTCCACTGGACCAGGCCAACTTTCCATAAAAATATCATATCCATCCTTTTTTCTCTCTCGCTTGCTATCTTCTCTCCCTCTCTTAATATATATTCGTTTTCCTCTCTCTTTCTTACTCTGTTTTTTCTCTCTTTAACTCCAGTTTCTCATGAGTATGATCCTCATTTCAAATCCATTCTCATGCAAGTTGCTCTTCCCTCTGGAACCTCCCCACTCACAATTCAAAATCCTACTATATTAATGCAAGAAATGACCAAATTATTCCGCTACACCAACTCCCCTTTACCTTCTCTTCCGCTTGAGGAAGGAGCCGAATGTGAAATTGTTTAAATCAAAAAGAGATTTCCCTATAAAAATCTCCCATATTTTCACTCACGGAATATCTCATTTATTTCCACCGTCCGAGTCCCTCCTTCCAGTTACAATTCAACAAATCGAGAAAAAACAGTGAGGAGGGAGGGAAGTGAGTGGGGGAAGGAGAAAGGGAGAGAAAGTAGGGAAATAAAACCGGGGAATATGTGTAGGAGCTGACGGAAGCATTTCAGAGTTTTTATGCGGGAAAACAGGATTCGGATTTTAATAAAACGATTCTTGTGATCAACTCAAAGGAGAAGGAAAAGGAATAAAAGAGAGGGAGAAAGTGCTAACTTCAGCGTACTGCTCAAACCCTTAAGAAGAGGAACAGTCAAGCCTTCGGTATTTTCCTTCCTTTACAACAATCTCAGGCCTGTTGAGAGGAGTAAGAATTAACAAGTAGGTATAGATTCTTTTTAGGCCGGCTGAGAGAGAATTTAATTCGATTAGTTGCCAGGGCCATAGACGAGCTTTAGAATGTATTTGCAGGAGAGAGAGAGAGAACATAAGAGAGAGAGAGAGAGAGAGAGAGAAAGTGAGGGAGAAAGTAAACGAAAAGACGAGTTACTGCTGAAAGGAGAAAAATCATGTAAAACGCATTGGTTCCCAAGATTCCACGGAAGATAGTTTTTTTCCCTGCCCAACCGCCAAAGGGAAACCCACGCCTGAACATTTTCAAGGAAATATGAACTGAAAGCTGGAATAAATAAGTGAAACAATAAAAAAAATTGCAATCCTCTTAATGTGGACGGTTTCATTGTTCACATTTCTTCCCTATTGTCGTCCGTATGTATTAACTTACATAAATCCCATTTATGGATGTAGACTGACATGCATTGTCCAAGGCATTTACTTAACTCTCTCTACACATGTATAAACATGTGCTGTGTCATGTGTGCACTCGTCCTTCTACATCTACTACGTCTTTCTATTTTATCAACGTGCCTCCGTGAAAATATCAATGTCACATATGAAAACACTCATTTACATATGTATCACACGCTTAGCATAGAAGTACATAATTTTCTTACGCAAAGAAAATGTACTTATACATGGATTCACATATGAGGGGAGAAGATGTGTCATAGAGAAAGCAATATGCATATGTAATAATTATTATATACGTATCTACATATGCATACATAAATAAGTTGCATGTATGTATGCATTTAAACACACATCATTACATTCATCCGGTCTTTGTGACTCTCTTATATAAGAATCCTAATGCTCTTTGCAGCCAATATGTAAAGTTGTAAATTTGGTCTGGAGAAAATTGAAGATACAGGCCTGGAAGAAGTAAAGTTTAAGAGCACCATGAGACCCGTCCATTTTCCGAGGAAAGTCATTGCAATTCTGGAACAATGACACTAGCCCCTCCGAGAAATATGGGATTTTATCGACTTGGAAAATTCTTTTCATTGACTTTTTACGAGATGGCAGCTATTTGAGGATGATCTGTATATACATAGTCCTCACAAACAACTCTCTCAAATGTATCCCAGCTCAGCCCCAGTCCTTCCCCCCAGCTGACCATGCCATTTCGAAATGTCAACAATGACCTTGGTCCATGCTCATCCCCAAGGCTACAAAGGCCTGCTCTCGGGAAATTCTTATGCAACACGGTCACATTCTGGTTTAGTAAAAGCAAGTTGAGCAGGGATAAAAATCCCCTAGCATCTTTCCTGAAGAATACAAATTGAAAATGAGGGAAAGCCTGTGTCTGGTTTTTCATCGAGAAACAAGGGGGCCATATTCTGCTGATTAACTTCCCCCCGAGAAGTTTGACAAATGGTGAGGAAATAAAGTTGATTTGGTTTAGATGCATAAAGGATATTTACTGGATGGGCCTCTATGCAGACATATACTTATTTATTGGGAGGCCCGTACATCATGTACGTGAGAGGATGGAAGGGAAGAGAAAGCAAGGACGGGAGGATACGCAATGCAGCAGACATTCATCGAGTTTTCTCAAAGCCATTACAGCAGTTCCCATTGTATTGATTCTTATTGTGATTCCGTACTTTCCCTTGTCTAAACTTCTTTCACCAAAGTCTCACATTCTACATCGGCCGTTGGAGTCCTTCAAGTGAGACAAGGAGGAACACTTGACATGGGAAGGATTCTCTCCTGCTCCACTTGATTTTCATTATCATTTCATCTTCCGTTCCACACTCAACCCAATCCTATTTATACGGAATGGAGTCTCATTTTCTAGCCATACCAAATAAAAATAAACTCCCGAAAAATTCCTTCCACACGGTTCCTTCCGTATAGCTACAGAAGCAACATTTGCGAGAAGGAATAATTCAAAGTTTCAAATTGCATTGTTCATCCATTGTTTTTTTCCAGGCACCATTTAATGGAAGTACGTGTGCGTGTACATAAAAAATAGATTGGAACCATACATAAAGCCCACTGCTGGCTGGACAGTTGAAGAATAATTGTAAAGAGTGAAAGGACCAGAGAGAGAGAGAGAGTAAAATGTTTGAGCAGAAGTTCCAACATCTGAGGCTGAACTAGTAGATATTTGCTGAGTAAACAACCGCGTCCCGTTCCCCATTCATACAAAACCTTGCATGTGGGAACTGCGCGGATATGTGGAAATGAGAAGGAGGTTGGAGGAACGGATGGGATCGGAAATCTATAATTCGAAATCAACCTTCCCTTTATTTGTGAAGTAACCTGTACCAGTAGGATTCCGGGGGGAGAGGGATAGAACTATACTTGTAGATACGTCTGTGTATAAATATATCTTTACGTCAGTGTGTGAGGGAAGTCAAAATGAATTATGACCTCCGCTCACTGCATTTCGATTAGGATGATTTGCGACAGGATAAGCTGAAAATAAAGTAGATCTTTGCCTCACTTAGGACATACACTTCACAGGGCCTGGCGCATGTAAATGTTCGTATGGGAATGAGATTCGTTTTTTATGAAATTCCCTAACTCTTCCGTTATTTTTCAATGCGAGGAGTTGCTTAAAACAACCAGATATCCATTTTTCCTGCCTCCTGGGTACTTTTTCTCCTGATCTTACTGAATAATATCTGCAGGGTCTTCACAATTGAGGTACAAATAATTTTCAAAAGAGGCACTCGGCATGGACGTAACGATATGATATTATCGTTCATATCGTTAGTTTGAAGCAATGATATGTTACGGTGTTTCAAAATTATAATTTAATACTTTCATTTAGTTCTATTTTTTTAAGTTAATATCATTCAAAATAGGCTCCATAAATGTCATGCGTTAACGATTATGTTTTTAGTATAATTCACTTTAATAAGTACATAATATTCCTTAACTCTTTGAAATCCTAAATTAGGAACAGTGAGAGTGTAAATTATGTCATATAAATTGGTAATGGGTTTCTTATGGAACGATCAACATGTTTTTTTGCAAAGCTTTTCTTATTGAGTAAATAAAGAATTCGTTACAGACTCAGAAAATTATATTTTTCAAATTTAAGCTATATTTCAAATTTAAACTGAATGCAAATGCGCCTTCTCTCATTAGATAAACAATTAAAAGAAATATAAAATAAGTAAAAAATGGCATTTTTAAACTTTAAAAAATCCAACTTTGCTTCACGTTCATGATCCCTGTGACCCCAAATCTTGACCTAGGTCAATGGGTCATATCTAAGAAAGCTTGGCTTAGAATTCTCTTGAAAATGGGGGAATCACGTTTTTGTAACTTCAGTATATCTCTAGTATAATTATGCTAGGGACAGTAATCAATGCTACCCTGTATATTGTATTTACAATAATTACAAGAGACTTATTTATATTGCAAATGGTCTGAAAATCGATATTTACAGTTTCGCTTTAATTTATCAAAAGTCATGCCCACAATTACATGCCCTCATACATTATAACAATTACATGTGTCTAAATTGTAATTACCAAAAGTTTTGATTAGTTGCCCTATTTTTAAAGTTAAGATTGAATAGATACTATAATAATTCGAATCGCATGGAGCGCCCAAACTGAAATCAAACGTATTATTTTTTCCCGGTTCCCTCTCAAGCTCCATCGTGTTTTGCAACCGGAATTGCTTGTTTTTTGAATGCATACCCGCAGATTGAGGAAAGCGACAACCACTGAGTCATTGAGTCCGTTCTAGCTTTCTCCAACCAGTTGGCATCAACTACCATTTTCCGAGGGCTTTCCCAGTGAAAGATACGGGGTTTGGAAAATGTGAAAGTTCTTCCATAACAAAAGTCTCTACGACCTGGAAAACTTTTTTCATGGAGATATCTTGCAATAAGAGAATCATTACCAGGAATTTTTTCGTCTTTTTTTTTTGGAGGAAGTATTGTTATTGTTAGTGATAGCTGTGACAGGAAAGCTTATTACATTTGGCTTATTTAACTTGCAGGAGCAGCCACACTCATTCTCGACCATATCCAAACCTATGTATGTGTATCTATCCCCATACGAAATTCCACATAGACAGGAAAGTCCTTATAACTACTACCAAGAGCCCTTGGAAAAATTTCAAGGATATCGGGAAGCAGGAGAGATTCCAGCACTCCTGCAGGAATCACTAGCTGGAACGCTTGCCCTAACTTTGCTAATACATATCACCCTTTGAAACTCGTTTTTTTTGCAAGTACACAAACATTTATTTACTTACCATGGATCTATAGAGCTATATGCGAACAATGACAATTTACGACTGGGACTTTTCAAAGAGTCATTGCGATGCATTCATCTAGATTTACCATCTAACGTCGGCTCAGACACTGGGAAAGGAATTGGAGCACCAGTGCATACAAATCTTATACTCTCTGGTGCTTCTGCTGTCGCAATGTGTATGAAACTATAGCTTTGATTATGCCCATGAACCTTCTTCACATTTCTTAACCCGAGCCTCGTGCTCAACTACAAGGGAAAGGTAGTTTTGTCTCTCTCTCTCACTCTCTCTCTCTCTCTGTCGTCGGGGAAAGGAGAGAGGAAAATACCAATGATTCGATGCAATGCCTTCATCTATCTGCAATTCAATTGATTCCTTCCATGGTCCTCCCTGGGGACAGGATCCGGCTTACTAACCAAACAAAGGCCCTTCCAATCTACGAGCTTGTTCATTTCCGATATATATTCATTCTCACCAAATCCAAACCTCCATGAATCATTCAATGTCCTTCATATTCTGTATTGTCAAGTCTCTTTTGAGAATCCCCCTCCAAAGCCATTCCAGACTCCTTAGTTTCAAATTCTCCAGCATTTATTCAATTCTAAAATAATACCAATCCTCCCAACTAGTCCTAACTTTGTAAGTAAACGTGACAAAGCCTAGCCTGATTTTCCCGAACAGATATCTGGGAAAATTGACTCTAGTGCAGGAGAAGTTAAGAGGGGGCCAAAATGCTAAACTGAAATCACTTTCCCTTTGACTTCTGACCTCATTTCCGGCAGAGGAGTAATAACTTGAGAAATATTGCGAGACGCTTTGATCTCCTTATTCATACAATCTCTGTCTTTCAGCTTCCCCATAGCCTTAGTCTCAGAATCTGCATGAGAGAAACAATGGGCATTTTCTTCTGGGAGCCTGTTCCGCCCGGAGAAAGCAAAGTCTTAGTTGAATAACTACTTTCAAACAGTCATCTCGAATGTAAACATTTCTCCTTATATACATAGTATCCATTCCAGATATGTAATTACATATGTAAGTATACATACCTATGTATATGTACATCCGTTCGTCATATGATACTACACAGAATTTGATATAATTATTCCGAAATGGGGCAGAGGAAGGGTTTTTAAAAGGGGTCTTCACATCCCAAGACAGACCCCTGAGTCTTACAGTTTCAAGAAATTGCTGTCACTATTATTTCAAAATTAAATATGATGATTTATTCTTTTCCCTTGAGGAACCTCCAGCTCCTCAATTACTGTATTTATTTTCTTAACTGTTAATTACGTAAAGCTCAAAGGACGTTTTGTACAAGCCTTGGGGTTAGCTCCTTATGTGGCCTAATTGTCAGGACAATTTTAGGGAGAGTGAGTCAAAAATAAAATATCAGTTGATTCTATCTGTGGAAGTAATTATTTGTGTGGGGATCCTTCAAAAGGGAAAAGTTGGGATTTATTGTTAGTTGGGATTGAAATGAATTGTAAACCCATCCGTTTACAGATGTAATTGGGGAAAATTCTAATGTTGAACGTATTACACCTACATACAGACACGAGAGTAAGTAGGGGATGAGGAAAGTTTTTCGAGTTGCTCATTATGAGCTGAAACTTTTTTCTTGGAGTGGAATTTGGCACAAACTTTTTTTTTGTTTGAACGGATGGAGAAAATCAGGGGAAAATACAGCTATTTTAATTACCAAAGGGGGACAGTGGAGAGTGTGAGAGTTCCCTCGAGTCAAATAAAAATACTTACCACCATTTGATAGATAGCCTCGACAATGTTGTACATCTCGTCTCTGGTGATGAAGCCATCATTGTCGACATCGTAGAGTCGGAAGGCCCCTTGACAAAAATCAACAAACCACATTATAGAACTTTAATGAATCATTGTCCACCGAGAATTCCCCCGCACACAGATTCCTCTCACGTTGTTCCCCGCTGCTCAAGAGGGACAAACGGATCTCTGGCCGCAATGCGTACTTTCTTCAAGAAAAAAAAATTACCTTCCTCTAAAGATTTCCGTTTCTTTTTTTATCACTAACCGCAGACCAACTGATCAAATCGTCCATACTAAATGTTTATAGAGCTAACTACTCCGAGGAAAATCGTCCCTGCTTGAACTATATGAAATCCAGGGGTTTCTCCAGACCAAGAGGGAATGAGCATACATAAAAATTTAAAGGGAGCGTTTCCTTTGAAGAGAAACTATGGAAGGGAATGCTTTGAAATATTTATTGTTCCTGGCATACGTTTTTCAGGGTTTACACTTCCCATCAAAATGATACAACTGGATGATACTTGAAGGTGTAGGCCTTTAAACGGCCTTTCCCTATAGAGTCTCTGAAGACTTGTGGGTTTCCATAGCACTTTGCAAAAGTAAGGAGGTGTGAGAGTTCCCTGTCGTAACTTGGTCTCGATAAACATCGAGAAGCCACTTCATAAAGGAACAATGAGATCGATGAAGGTGTGTAGTTTGCTAAGTGAGTATAAAAGTTGATGAGATGAAGCATTTGTTGGGGAAAAGTTTCCCCCAGTGTTTTTGTATAGGGACGGAGAAAGCAGGAGAAAGGACAAGTCTTTATGTGGAGGAAGCTCTTTTTCACCACAAAAAAACATTTTTTCCCTTTCATGGATAGTCTTTTTTGTTTTTTTCCCTTATGGAGGGTTTCCTATGAAAAGAACAAAGTTAGCCGAAAAGACGTTCCTCGAGACTTTTCTGTTTACTTTCTCCCTTACAAATATAATTACCTTTACCATCCCTACATCGAGAACTTCCAGCCCTTTCCAGAACTTTTCCTCCTGTGATTTCCTGATATTTTCAAATTCCAGGAGACATTGTGTGGAAGTGATGAGATGTAAAGGAAATTCTCCCGTATAGATTTCATATTCAATTTTTTCGGGTTTACTTTGTAATAATTATCCTTTAAATCACTTTAAATTCCGAAACTCAGTTCCACTCCGAAACACTCTTTGAATTGGATTTAGAGGATTCCTCCTTCGACACAACTGGGACCCGAAGGGAACCAGGAGTGTGCTGGTGAATTTGAGCGCTTGATTCAAAATCAATGGTATTTAATTATGTATTACTGGCGTACATATTATGAGCCTAATCTGGTCTGAATATAGATATAGGGGAGAGGGGCTTGTACTGATATGGGGAGATATGACTGGGAAAGAATAAAATTGAGCAGTCCTTTGACGATACTATGGGGATCCATAATGACAGAGAGTCAGACTTACAATGTAACTTCTCGTCCAAGTTCCCTCTTGACGTTATCGACAAGGCTCGAATGAATTCTTCAAATTCTATTGATCCATCCTGAAAAAGAGAGAGAGGAAAAATCAGGCTGAGCCATAAAGTAATGAAATGAAACAACTCTCCGAGTGGTGATTATCACAAACAACCCAAATGTATGTATCAGACCCTTGGAACATGTTCCAATAGATATGCTCAGAATGTCATACTTAAGGAATTCAACCCAAGATGCATGTGACTCCTGTCTCCAAACACTTGTCCCATGGTACTGGATACATACATACATCTGGCCGTCGAATAAATACAGAATGGAAGGGAGGGAAAGGAGAAAGAGAGAGAGAGGAGAAAGAGGAGAGAGAGAAAGTCAAAGAGAGAAATATGAATGTATGTAATATAATGTGAAGGAACTTACGTTATTTTCGTCAAACACTCGAAAGACCAGTGAGGCAAACTTTGTCGGGTCTCCTTGTGGGAAGAACTGCTTGTAGATTTTTATGAAACCCTATGGGAATACAGTATTCAATGATTACCACTCATAATAACTCACACTATACATCTGCAGCCCTCACTCAACCAGAGATTACAGAAATAAGAGGATTCTCGTCCATTCTTCCTCCTCCTTTTTCTTACTTTCTCTTTTTAATCTTTTTAAATCTCCTTATACTTTCCCTTTTTGAGCCTCTCCTCCTGAAAAACTGGACCTGGAATTTCATTCCTAATTCTTATCTTTCTCAAAATCTTACCCAGCAGCCTCAAAATTGTGGGCTCTAAACGAGTGTTATCATTCCTTAAAGACTGAATTATTTTTTCTTTAAAAGTAGCGCCACAGTCCAAAAATCGTAAATCTCATTCAAATATATAATAATTGCAAGGAGAATTCGTATCTACATAATTACGAGGAAGGATCTCATTCTCAATAATTGGATCTCACATTAATAAAAGGTGCCCTCAATTCAAGGGCTAAGAATTGGCTGGGAGTAAAACCTGGAGGTTAAAGTAGCCAACCAGATCTGAAGTTCCTTATCTGTAGGACAATGCTATGAAGAGCTCTGAACTTGAGATTCTGAAGAAGGGCTGGAGTACCGCGTGCCTTGCTCCATTGAGTAAGGTAAACATAGGAGACGAAGACTGTAATTACATATGTACGTAGATGCATGTGAGCATCTCTTCGAATGAGTATCTATCTATATTTGAGAGGAAGGGATGAAAATAATTATGAGGCTCCTTACCTGTTCCGTTAAGAGTCCATTGGGGCAATCTTTGAGGAATCCCTTGTGCCTGGAATGTTCATACAATAGAGATCTCAACATGAGTCCTTGGCAATTAAAATGTATTAATCTCCGACACTCCAATTATAGGTCGTTAGGAGTTCGATGGGAGGATTCTACAAACTACAGGCTTGGTTACAGTTCCCTTGTCATTTCCTACGACGGAACCACCTCATATCGGGAGATGCACGTAATTACTAGTTACTACCACTACAGGGAAATATATAGATACACTAACAATACAAGAGAGTAACAGCCTCGAGGCATCTTTTATTGACGGAGGTGAGCCTCCCTCCTCCACAAGTCGGATCAGGCTCCTCTCTAATAATTCTGTCATTTCCATTGGATTATTTGAAAGTCAATTACACTCTTGGGAAATACAGAAGGGAACAGATTGGGCGGAATGGATCTTTAAACTACAAATATTTACTAATGATAAACTCTTAGGGAACACCAAACTGAACTAATGATACTTAATTCAAAGAGCGTAAAAAATAAGTAGGGCTCACCACTGACGAATCTCCTTCTCGGTAACTGCTCCGTCCAATGGCATGGAAAATATAAAGACATATTATTATTACATCGGGCCCTTTTATGCTTGCTTGTACATATATGGTGTAGTTTCCGCCAGTGCTGAAGTTAATAGCATTACATTTGTACACACACACACACACACTAAACCCTGCAATGTCAAGGCCTGAGGGGAGAAGATGAATGGGGGAAAGTTACAATGTGATAACATTTTTGCTCTCTCGACTATGTGAAAGATTGCCAAAAAAATTCCTTATTTAACATGATTTATAATCTGAGGCATTCGCAAAACAATTTTCACCCTTGGGGTGCTATCTCAATTTTTTATCCTCATATTCCCTAGTAGGATACAAAAAAAACAAATTGCAATTTCTCCCTGGTCTCGAGATAACCAAAGCTCCTATTTTTCCTTTCACTGAACCCGTCCTCCAGGAAAAATCCTATTAGCTCCAAATTACTCTTTGAGACCAGTAATTATTTTCACTGAAGGTTAGTGATCCCAGTGAAATCATTCCATGGAATCATTTCATACCTCATAGGTCAATGAGTCAAGGGTTCAAATTAGTTCATTCAAAATTAAGCTTTTCATATTTATCTGTAATAATTATTATGGGACTTTCACCCAGCCCAATTTAGGTATTCGAGGCTTACATAACACTAACACTCTATTTATTTGGAATTTTACCCTCAAATTTTACTCAAGGGAGAGATTTTCTACGTGTATTTAAGGGAAGCGTAGAATTTGAGTGTCCTCTCCATGAAATTCGGATGTAGGTTTAATTTATACATTTTGATAAACCTGGTACTCTTCAATTCAAACCCTATCCAGTTACATAGTCAAAAGCTACAGGACTTTGTGCATACGTATGTATCTACATGAACATACGAAAGTGTAAATATGTTTGTGCACATACATAATTACATACATAATTACACGAACATATGCAATTATACTTTGAGCATCTATTAGCATTGTCAAGATATTATTTGCTTAGCTTTCATAGGAGCCTGTAGTTTCAACAATAAATAATGCTTATCTTGACTTTAGTACTGTATGGATAGAGGGGGGGAAAAGAGATGAAGTCACCTTAATAAATTAATATTAGTCAAATAAAAGGTTGAATGCACATTTACAAAAATCCATATTACAAGGGAATTTAAGCAAATAATTACTTGACTTGAGCACCCGACTGAGTATCACAAATGAGTAAGGGGGGAAAAAAACTTTCTCCATCACGGTGGTAAGAGTCAGAGCATACACTCTAGTACATACATGCACATGCATGTGGAAGTTGACTCTGGAGTATTTATTTTACCAAGCGTGAGCCCTCCATGCCAGTATCATGCAAATTGTGACATGTAGGAGCTCCGCGTGCAGAAGTTAATGAGTTGCGATGAACGTGCGATTAGTGAGAGTCAGGGGAAGGGTGGTATTTTCAACTGTGATTCTTGTAGTGTGAGCGTATAACATTGTGTATTGTGTGTTCCTCTCCTGTACGGACTTTCACCTATGAGGAGGCTGTGTTGTTGCTGGGGGAAACCTCGGCTGGAGGTCTGACTCAAACCGTAATGATAGAGTGTACATAAGGTAGATAAGTACTATAATTATGTAAGAAATGGAAGAAACGAGAGGAAGAAAGAGGATGACGACAACCCCGTGAACGGCTATCTACGTATATAAATATATATCCCCATCAGCTTTTGACTATTGTCGGAGAGAACGTGCTGGAAGGAAACCTTATGGCGGTTTTTCCCCATCTCCTCTCCACTTTACGAATACAGCTCCACACTAATGATTTTCGAGGAGGACTCCTCTCCCATACTCTCAACCCAAGAGCTCTACGATTAGCGACGAGCATAGGAAATTGATTGGTGGAGAAAGAAGTGACATTCATAATGGAGGCAGCTGGGAGAATTCCATGAGTAATAGTCCATTAAGATTGTATCCTAAGACTTGGATTCTTTGGCACATGTCTCCCTGTGACCTTCTCCAGCTCTTTCTCTCTCTCTCTCTCTCTTTCTCTTCCCTTCCTTGTCTCTTCTGACTCCCTTATGGCATGGGAGCGAACTTGTGACATCAGAGAGGATGCCCTATTCAATCTCCTGTGTCTTTACCTTGATTACTGCTGATTCCTTGTCGGAACAATGTAAATCAAGCATGGACATATGTTGCTACGGAAAACAAGGTAAATACTTCACCGTCTGCCTCTCCCTTTCAATTCACCCCTAATTTCCGTCAACATCAATTTCTTCACATTTTGTCCCTATAATTTATTTCCCTCCGTTCAATTTACCCAGGGTTCACCAAAGATCCTTATGGATTATTTACCCCCGCCCTCCCCCCCCCCCTCCAGAAAAAAGAAATGTGACCCCAGAGGAACCACTAATCTAATAAAAATAGCATGGACACATATGTAATTATGTATCTACATACATACTTCAGACCAACATAGCTTTCAAATTCACATTTGAAAGTACAGGGTCTCAAATCAGGCTCAAGGACAGAATCTCCCAGACATTAATGTTTCAAAATTTCTGTGAACAATTAAATTGCAGTAAAAATCCCTTTTTTTAAATTCCACTCACGTTCAATCGAGCATATTTGTAGAAATATTGGACTTTATTTCAAGCGTGTACGAGGTCCTTATGGATGACGAATACTAAAATTCTATTCAGAATTTTATCACGAGTACATAATTTCTAGCCCTCACTGATCAATAGATACTGTTTATAAGAATGTATTTGCTTGGTTTAAAATAAAAATCCAGACGTGATTCAAAAATTATTTAAACAACAGACGCTACAGAGTAGAATGATAAAAACAATAAAAAAAAAAGGAACATAAATAATTTCTGGCCATTTTAATTCTTGACAGCCGTAACAACAAAATGACTACATGCATCAACACTTTAGATTTGAGTCCGATAGCTTTGAGAAGTGTTGCTAAAAATATCTTGATAATTATTATAATTTTCTGGAATCACAAAACAAAGCATGGGACTCGACGTGGGGATATATCTCCAGCCCTATAACGTGACCACCGCTACGAATGAGTAAACAAACGATGAAACGAACTTCCCTTGAATTACCTGAAGACTGTACTTAAAAGGAGCCATAATTTGAGGTTCGCGTTGCATGAAACGCTGTTCCTCCAACCTCACGAAACAAAAATCCTCTATCATGAGGTTAATTATGCACGACGCATTTCTCCTATGGAGTAGTAATGTTGAAAGTTAAGTCATGGCAGAGTTATGTCTGACCATGCACTTTCAGTAATGTTCCGTTGAGTAATAATAAGTATTGATTACATCTCTGTGTGATTGTGAGATGCTCGGGCAGTAGCTCAGTATCAGCACTCCGTGACAGGATGTGCACACACAGCAGATTCCATAGTTAAGATGTAAAGGGGATTTCACACCTTGTGTTGAAATCCGGGCATGATGTTATTGGGTAATAAACATTTAACCTTTACTTATGATTATGAAATAGTCAAGAATGTATGTATGTACTACATTAGGGTGATTATGAAATTATGACCGTTGGTCAATAATATAATAATACCATGACATTTCTGTACCTTATAAATATGTGTTTAGTTGTTAATAAAGAACAGTCGAAGAACTGATATTGTGAAGGTATAAGCTTCGGTTTTCAGTCTCTTTTATTTCAATACGTTATCAACACGCTCAAACTTGCCTGTGAATAGATTAGAAATTTATCACAGTACAAGTTCTGAGTTAATCCAGTCACTGAAACAGAAAAGTTTTTTTGGAAAATATTTTCAAGTTAGTGAAAGAACAGTCTCGAAAAGTACAGTAATTTCAGACTACGGGGGGAAAAAGTTTAGAAGTGCAAGGAGAAACAGTCTATCAAAGTTTTTTTTCCTAAAGTGTGAGTATTCGTTTAAACTACAGTCAATTATTTTTATGTATAACTGAGAAGGTTATCATTATTAATATTGACTCCGTGAATTCATCACAATCAGTGAGTGGAAAAAGACTACAAGCCTACTCTCTCACAACACCCCAACCTCGACCTTTTAGAAACCAACTTTTATTACGAAAAATTCCTGGAAAATTACTAGCTTCCGAGAAGGTTGCAGTTAAGGTTCAGAATTTGGAAAGTTGTGGTTGTCAAAGTGAACTCAACATTTTTTGTTAAGCGTTCTATAAATTCGAGAAGAATTTAAGAATTAATAACATTATATGTCAGGACAAGGATCTAATCCGAATAGTCCATCCCAAGTGAAAAAGCGAGCTCAAGCTCAAGCTCAGAATCAAGGAGCAGCAGCTAACGCTATTCCAGTCATGGCAAATCAAACTGTACATCGTACGTACAAATTGGATTCGTCAAAATACCAGAAGCTGGCGGGGGCACATAACTACCTCGACTGGCGCAGGGCTCTCCACGCAGTTTTTTGTGGAGCAGATATGCAAGATGTAGTATATGGAACTACTCCTTATCCTTCAACCGGATCAGATGAAGATAAGAAAGAATGGCAACGCACGGATATGGCAGCTTATGGAATTATCCTTATGGCCTTGGATAATAAAGCAACTATCCTCACGCGGTCTTGCAGAACTTCCGCTGAAATGTGGAACAAGCTGAAATCAGCTTATGGAGCGTCAAATTCCTTATCATTGGAAGACCTCAAGGATCAATTCCGGGAATTAAAAGTCACCCCGGATTGTAATGCAATGGAAGTTTTGGAAAAACTTCAGGATTTGCAAGGCTTAATTAACAGCCAACTGAAACCCGGGAAGGGTCCCCTAGACGAAGACGATGTCATCAGCCAATGCATCCATGCAATGAAGGGCGGATACTATGAAAGTTTCGTCACCATGTGGAGGGGGCAACCTGAGGTTGAACGAACCATGGGAAATTTTCAATCCCAGTTGCGTCTGTTTATCACACATAAACAGTCTGATGCACCATCAGAACGTGCAATGTTCGCCGGGCACCCAAAGGCACAGGGAGGGAATCCCAAAGCCAATGGGAACAATGCCAACAATGGGAAGGCGAAGAAGAAACCAGGCACCTGCCACAACTGTGGGAAGAAAGGGCACTGGAAAGCAGAATGCCGCTCAGAGAAAAAAGAGCGTAAGGAGCAAGCCCCGAAAGAGCAAAAGCAGGAGGGCAATAAGGATGAGAAATCCCAAAAGCCCAAGCAACCTCAAGAAATTAGAGCCTGTATGTTAAGGCCTATTTACACTCCCGGGAAGACAATTGCCCTCAGCTCAACACACTTCAAGCCCTCAACAGGAAGAATTAGGCGCTCCGCATTCCAATGGGTATGCGACACAGGGGCCTCAGTTCATTTGTGCGGCCAAAAGGACTGGTTCTCAACTTTTGAAGAATTTGCTGAACCTTGGAAGCTCATGGCGGTAAGCGACAGGCCTGTGGATTGCCCGGGAAGGGGAACCATAGTGCTTGAAGCAAAAGTCCGTGGTCGCTGGGAACCTCTGGTTTTGGATGATGTCATCTATTACCCAGGAGGAATAAATCTGTTCTCCGTCGGAACCTACAACAGGTTGGGATACAGATACATGATGGATGGTACACAGTCTGTGTTTATCAACAAGGCTACGGGAGAGGAAACTATCAATGCAACTGAAGTGCATGATAAGATTCACATTATGAACTTCCGACTACCAACAAGTTTTCCCAGGGCACTCGCAGTCATCGGTATTTCAAGGCCAATAAGTCAACGCTGGCATGAAAGGATGGGCCACATGAACTTTGAGTTCCTCCACAAAACCTTCAAAGATGGCGCGGCACACCTCAGAGAGGACGACCGCATAGAGAAGAAGTATAAGTGTGAGATATGTGCCATCACCAAGATGAACAATGAGTCATTCAAAACTCAAACCCATGACAAGCAGTATGAGACAGGAGAACTGTTACATGCTGACCTTGTACATGCAGCAGCTACTTCCAACCAGAGATGCAAGTATTATTTACTTGTGAAAGATCATGCCTCAAACTACAGGCTGGGATACTTTCAAGTGGATAAAACAGCTGATAGTACAGTCATCAACCTCATTGATGCAGTGAACTTTATTTCCACTCAGACAAAAAATCCCGTGAGGCGATTTAAGTCTGATAATGGGACGGAATTTAAAAACTCCAAATGGGCCACATTCTGCTCACAGAGAGGAATTGCTCATGAGTTTACCCCAGCTTACAATCCTCAATCAAATGGAAAGATTGAACGGGAGGTCCAGACCATCACCAAAATGGCTCGGGCGATGTTAGTGGAAGCAGGTCTTGGAGAGAATCACTGGCAAGATGCAGTAGCTATGGCTGTGTACTTACTCAACCGAGTTTTAAGTACAACCAACACAAAAATGTCACCTATAGAGATGGTGACTGGAAAGAAACCAAATCTTTCCCATCTAAGGATTTTTGGATGCCCTGCCATTAGCGGCAAGCAAAAGGATCCGGCAAAATGGGGCAAACAAGGACGCAAGGGTCTTTATGTAGCAAATGTCCCAGATACAAAGCAGTATAAAATGTGGGATACTGTAAAAAAGGAATATTTTTACACCCGACATGCACTCTTTTATGAGGAAGTAATGACAACTGATGCAGGAGTGGGAAAAAATCCTGGAAAGATTTTTCTCAACCAACTCCCGGAAAGCTCAGTTCAGGAGGTTGAAACCATCTCATCAGATGAAGAACCTGAGGACATCACAATTGTGAAGCAAGTTCAATTTGTGCCAAATCCTCTTCATACTCCTCAAATGCCGGCCCAAATTCCAGCTCCTCCGAGTCCTCAGCCCGTGTTCACTCCGAGACTGACATCCACTCCCGTAAAAAGGACGACGATTCATCCGGCAGGAATTTCTAAAAAATATAAGGAGACATTAAAGGCGAGAAGCCCTTCACTCCTTGATACTTTAGCTCCGGAGGAACCACCCAGACCAGAATCACCCATTCCAGGGTGTAGTACTCGGCCATCAGCCCCGGCCCAAGTACAAAATGATGATCCAGCAGTTGAATCAGATAGTGATGCACTAGTTATTGACGCTGGAAGTGGCAGTCTTGACTCGGAAACAGATTCTGATGAAGAATTTCAGTCAGCAAATCTAGACTCCACACAAAGTATTCCTCAAGTTTCATGGAATGACCAGTTGGAACAATCAATTGAGGAAGAATTAGCTGATGCCTCCAGGGATACAGTAGTAATTCCACAAGTACAATCTCCTCCTCCAACTCCAGGACGGAGCAGCGGGGATACTCAGCCTCAATCAGCTCTCAGACGAACGACCAGGACTACAGCAGGAGTACCCGGACCCAAATTTCAGGCCGGATTTTATGTCGGAGTGGATTGTTTTCATGCAGTTGGAAATTGCCCTCCGGAAAAAATTCCTGACAATTACAAAGTTCCAAAATCATTCAAAGACGTACGCCGTAATCGGTTTAAATTTGAGTGGGAGGAAGCTATGGACCAAGAACATTGCAGCCTCATTGAAAACAGGACTTGGAAATTAGTCAAACGTCCCCACAATGCAAAACTACTCAGAAATCGGTGGATTTTTGTAGAGAAAAAGTTACCTGACGGGGGGATTCGCAGAAAAGCTCGCTTAGTCGTCAAAGGATATGGTCAGCGACCTGAGATAGATTTTCATGAAACTTTCGCACCTGTTGTGAGATATGAAACAGTGCGAGCAGTATTTTTTGCCATAGCTCAGCAGAACTTACAAGTCATTCAATTTGACGTGAGTACAGCTTTCCTGAACGCTCCTCTAGACGAGGAGGTTTATATGGAACAGCCGGAAGGCTATGAAGTTTCAGGAGGGTATGTCTGTAAACTTGAGAAGGGTTTATATGGACTAAAACAAAGCCCTCGGAACTGGCACAAACTCATAAAGGCTAAACTCATCTCCCTCGGATTTGTAAAGTCAGCCTATGACTCCTGCCTCTTCACCTACAACAGTGGAAATACACGAATGATACTCGCACTGTATGTAGATGACGGTCTCCTTGCAGGAAACAGTAAATCCTCAATGGACCTTATATTGAAAGAATTACGAGCCACCTATAAGATGACGTCAACAGAAGACGTGAGGAAATTCTTGGGAATGGAAGTCATCATCACGGACACACAAGTTATGCTACATCAAGAAACGTACATAATGGAAGTTGCAAAACGGTTTAGTATGGAGAAGTGTGAAACTTCCAGCATACCAATGGCCGCTAATCCGGATTTAGATGTAGACATGTTCTCAAAAGATCATGACCCATCACTACCATACCAGGAGTTAGTAGGAGCTCTACTATTCATATCAAGATGTACTAGACCGGACATTTCCTTTGCCGTGGGTAAACTGTCCCGCTACTTTCAATGTTACGAGAGAAAACACTGGGAGGCAGCCAAAAGGGTATTGCGGTACCTAGTAACTACTAAAAAGCTAGGACTCTGTTACACTCGCTTGGCGGAAACGAGTCTTAAAGGATACAGTGATTCCGATTATGCTGGGGATAAAAAGACTCGGAAGTCTACCTCAGGCATTATCTTCACTCTTAATGACTCACCTCTGCACTGGAAAAGTCAGAGGCAAACTCTCATCGCTCACTCCTCCACGGAAGCTGAGTACGTTGCATTGAGCGAAGCTAGCAAAATGGGGGAATGGCTCAGGAACCTGTTAGCTGACATTGACATATACAATGTCACCCTGCCATTCACAATTTTTACTGATAATCAGAGCAGTATGAAATTAGCGGCAAATCCGGAATTTCATGACCGGACGAAGCACATTGATGTGCGACACCACTACATCCGATGGTTAGTGGAAACGGGGCAAGTAGAGATCAAATACTTACAAACTGGAAGGTTAGTGGCCGATATACTAACGAAGCCACTGGGTCGGCAACAATTCGAGCCCAAAATGGAATTACTCTCCCTCACTCGGAAACTGACGGTAGACGTAAAGGAACCTGACCAGCCTCAAACCAGCTCACAAGCAGTAAAGAGGGTATGTGCACTGTCATCACTGTGGAACGTGATACTGTTCATGCTTTTCTTTCCTCTGGTATTTTGCCAAAAATTCCAGGAGGGTAATGCTGTGATTTGGAGACGGAGCCTCACCCCAGCCATTGAAGGCTATAACTCTGTAGCTATGAGAATTAGCTTAATTTCGCCATGCAAATTTCTCCCGACGGAAGGCCTGACCACAATGGCCGCGGAGAGAATAATGAAGCAATGCGAGAATCAATATGAGAAATTATTCTTGGAAGAATTGCGGATGGCATGTCCACCAAGGGACACTCGGCTTCAGAGGGACAAACGGGAACTCCTTACCCTAATATTTTTAATAATAGTGGTATGTACGGCAAGCGCCGGGATCGGCATTGGACTTTATGCATTACACAAGATCGATAAATTGGAAATCACTCAACTGGAAATTGAGAGAACTATGGATGACCTGGAGGAAAAAGTAAAGATCAACAGCGTCAACTTGGCCAAATTAAAGTTCGAGGTGGATAAAATGGCTCAGACGATTAACAATTTAATCAATGACGTTCATTTATTCCAAGAAAAAGTGATTGAGATTAATTATCTTGTATCCTACATAACTTCAAGATTGTTAGTAGGACGGGGGGTAGTACAAGAAACAAGACGGCTCTGGAATAAAAAGAAGATGGACAATAACTTCTTTGACTTCATGAACGTCTCCCTCCCGTGCGGTCAGGAATGCCCCATCGAATACGCAGAATTCCGTAGATGTTCGTTGGATCGAGAAGATTCCGAACTGGAACTACTTTTTGCGGTACCTGTTATGAGTAACATGACAGTTTTAGAGGCCGACCCCTTCTTCCTAATGCTTAAGGATAAGGATCAGACATGTAAATTGGAATACATTGGCCCTGAAAATGCTCTTCTCTCACCTGAAGAGGACTGTCTCCGAGCTGTAGATATGAGGAGGGAATCCTCAACTCAGCTGTTTGCCTCCCGCTCAACTGAGTGTATGGAACTGGATATGGCCAAGGACGAGGGCAAATTTTATAAGACCCTGCGCTGCCTTCCGAGCAAACCTGGAGACGAGAAAGAATTTGTTCAAGTTAAGACACATAACAACAAATTCTATATATACTGCCCTGGAAGGGAGTATGTTAGAGGCGGCGATAAGAATAAAGTGAAATGCCCAAGCAAGGTGTTCACTTTGCCCCTCACAGCTACTTTTTCAATAGACAATTTAACTTATCGAGGAGATATTTTAAACTTGATCTATAATGAGAAAGAGGACCCTTTGCTCCACGAGAAGATTGAGTGGCATCTCTCCCCGGTCGTTAAATGGGATGATTTGAACGAGACGTTCCCGATACTGGAGCCCTTGGACAAAAATCACTGGACCCGTCAAACTGGAGACGAGATGTATGGTGCTGGATCCTGGATGCTGATAAGCTTGGTACTATTTCTGGCTGGAATCATCGGCGCTTTTATAGGATACAAAAAGTGCAAGAAGGTGCTGAAGCCACGAAAATTAAGGAGGGCCAAGAGAAGACATCCCAAGGTTGAATCTACACCGGAAACTGAAATGATCGAGCTGGAGCAGATTGGGGACGAGGACATCAGTGAAGACGTCCCGTCAGCAGCGAAGAAATTTCATCATGTTGAAGAAATTTCCATAGGTTAAGAATTACTTAATATTTTGGGTTCTTTAATAATTCTGTGTATGTTTTAATCAATTTTATTTTACAGCAACTTACATTAAGGAGGGTGTTGAAAGTTAAGTCATGGCAGAGTTATGTCTGACCATGCACTTTCAGTAATGTTCCGTTGAGTAATAATAAGTATTGATTACATCTCTGTGTGATTGTGAGATGCTCGGGCAGTAGCTCAGTATCAGCACTCCGTGACAGGATGTGCACACACAGCAGATTCCATAGTTAAGATGTAAAGGGGATTTCACACCTTGTGTTGAAATCCGGGCATGATGTTATTGGGTAATAAACATTTAACCTTTACTTATGATTATGAAATAGTCAAGAATGTATGTATGTACTACATTAGGGTGATTATGAAATTATGACCGTTGGTCAATAAT
The DNA here is from genome assembly GCA_947179485.1 of Allacma fusca. NCBI lineage: Eukaryota > Metazoa > Arthropoda > Collembola > Symphypleona > Sminthuridae > Allacma > Allacma fusca. The sequence continues at coordinate 8,977,667 of OX359248.1, forward strand.
ATAATAATACCATGACATTTCTGTACCTTATAAATATGTGTTTAGTTGTTAATAAAGAACAGTCGAAGAACTGATATTGTGAAGGTATAAGCTTCGGTTTTCAGTCTCTTTTATTTCAATAAGTAAAGTTAATTGGAGAGTTTAGAGCTCTGATGTATCTGCCTAACAAAGCTATAAATAGCATGGACTAAGTTACGCTGACTAAAACCACATTGTTTTAAATTCTAAGGATGCTAAAAATAAATTGGGCTCAAATATGACAGGAATAGTTTATTTTCTTACCCATTCTAATATACACAAATCAATCCCCAGGACTCATTTTAAACTGTCCATGGCGTGCTATGCCGGAATTAATTTCCACTCAAGTATTAGAGTGCTAGGATAAATTTTAACGACAGGTGGAACATAAAACTTGAGGCACTTATGACCAAATTACTGTACTACATTACATACTAACGCACTCAAAACTTTCATCATAACAAATCAGAGCAGAACTACAGCATATATTCCTCAACAAGTGAAGGAGTGGACCATTAATATTCTTATAATTACTTTCATCCCAACAAAAACAGTTTTCGACAATACAGTAAAAACACCTTATAGTTTCTAATTTAAGCTCATGTTAACATTTCTAAAAAAATCGGAATCAGCGATAAAAGCTGACTGTTGACTGAAATTATTATTATTTGGGAAAAATCTTAAATCAAATTGTTTAAAAAACTTCCAAATAGGCAGTTCAACTCATATTCGGAATAAACAGCTCTGAATAATCTCAGGCACTCAATCCAAACTACACTTTTTTGAGCTTCCCTTGAAGGAGATTGAATTTTAGAAACATGATTTTGAAACACATCCCTCGAAAATGTGATAATCAGCCACATAATAATTGCTACATTCTCCCGGATCATTCAATAATGCAGACTAATCAAAATGTTGACGTCAAAATAAAAAAGGAAGCTAAGTTATTATGTGAAACGAGAAAATAAATCGTTGTTTTTGAGCTGAGCGTGATAACGAGCGGGAAATGACGAGCAAGGTGGGATTATTAGTACAATATATCCGAATTCGGTTGTAATATGTAGTTCCTCTGTGTCTATACATGTAACTACATATGTACATATGTAAATCTGAGCCTTGGCCTCAAACATACACTTGTAGATATCCAGGACGGAAAGAGCCCCCCCGAAAGTTACATGCGCAAGTGATGAAGTATTGAGAGGGATTTGGATTGAAAAAATTAATTCGGCTCAGCCCCATCAATTGCCAAAGACAAGGGCGAAGCCCAATGTGTTCGAAGCTTCGGTCGATCAATCATGACCCAGAGACAGTGCAATTACCTTGTCCCGACAACTCGTAGAAAAGGAGAGCCCGACCGAGCAAGCCTCACGTATCATTAAGCTTGATCAAATAACCTTGGAAGGGAACGGACATGGACCGATATTAGTATGACCCCAACGGGTGTTAATTACAGTCTCCACTATCCTGGGTAGGATCCCGAGATGAAGGTCGTCGTCACCATCCTTAATGCTCACCATTACACGCTTGGGAGACGTTACCCGGAGCTTGAGAGCCGGATCCGGGCCAGAGAGAAACATATTTCACTCCACAAAGGCCCATCACATCCCAACAACTAACAACTTGTACATATATTTATATATAGATAGTGGCCGTTGAGTCTAATGTTTACGAGCATTTCATGTCACAAGCAGTTACTCCTATCCCTCCGACTCCTCAAGTCCTGTATAAACCTCACAGAGACGTTGAGACATCTCAGTATCAAAAGGGATCAGGCAGGTGAGGAAACTTATAGTGGAGCTGTCAGACCTGGCTCGTATCTTCCCCTCCCTCAGTATCTCCCGTCAGTGTAAATAACTATGGATATGGGCGTAGGTATACACACACATATGTAGGTCCAGGGTAGTGTGCCAGGACAAATATTAACTAACAGTTAATTCTAAGTTATGACGACAAGCGATCATCATGTTTTTGATAGCTCAATATTCCTCTCTGTGTTATCGCTGCAAGCAGTAGCCGACAGTCCCAGAGACCCAAATTACAATTGAACATCACATGTTTGCAAATGGTGTTTAATTTTCGGAATGAAACATCGCAATAAAACAATCATGGAATTAAATAATTACTACAATAAAATAATAATTCCAGTATGAAATTATATAAGGACAGAGGATATACACTCAATGACAAGGTAGACACTCAATTAATGGACGTACCTATAATAATTCTATTCTGTAGCTATAGACACACTTCTGATATAATCCCCACAGTGGGGGACTGGTGTAGCAGGCCCAGGACGATTTATGTACATATCTGCATGGAATTCCATGATGCCCTGGGTGCTGTATAAGCCGGAGTATACTCCTCTTGCAAACAGCTCAGGTTTAATGATTCCTATACGTGTGTCGATCCTACGGACACTATCCTATTACATACAGCTGTGCATGCCTCACCTACATTTGTCTTCCTATCCGAAGCCCATACCCTGATTATTTGAGATGGAGTACTGTACTAGTTGAAAGCTGTATTTTTTTGATATGCTCACATTTTTTACAACCTCCCAGGGAACTATTACAAGGAACAGGAAGGACGACTATGAGTCCATAAGCCTATGGCATTACAGTCCTCATCCGTCAAATGATTCAGGGAGGAGAGGGGTCTAAAAAATGTGAGGTGCTGACGGATGGCATTTATTAATAGGAAAAGTACAAACAAAAATTCTTATCACAAGGTTCCAGCTCGGAGCTTTTGCAAACATGTTCGAATTTTGTCAACACTGGAACTTAAGTCAACAGGCGGGAGAGTGACACAAATTGCACGTTTCCGTAATGTCTTGATCGGGAAAAACTCGTCTGGCCGGGACTTACGTTCATCTTGAGCCAGGTACATTTCCCTGGATGTCATGTCCACATATGGATCCTAACTCCTAACTACACACACACATACAGTAGATACACATGGTACACACAGGTATGCTGTCTAAACAATTTACTTCTAAACTATCATCATGCTCTAGGTTTTTTTTTTCCCTGGGTGGAACAACTACTAATCACTGACTAGAGACAGGATACTCCGACAAGAATAATAGCCGTCAAACCCCCAGACACCTACTCCCAAGTCTCCCGGGGCGAAGGTCAAGCTTTTTCTCTCTCTCTCTCTCTTGTTGTCCACCCAAAACAAACAAGACCCGTACAAGCTGAGCAGGATTTAAAACAGAGCTGTACTGTAGGACACAACAGTTTACACAAGGGCGTGAGATGAAACCCGATTGGAGTCTTTTTATATCTTCCCCTTCCAGGTCTCTTCAACCATCCTTCACCATTAGAGGAACGTACAAGTAAGAGCTTGTCTGAGTCATTCCTCTGAAGTATCTACAGGGATCGTACAGGACAGTTTGGTGGTACAATGCACATAGATACATATGTAGACATCATACCTGGGTAAGAAACCCGGGAAGATGTGAAATATCTGTAGGAATTTAATAGGAGCGACAATGATACTCCATGGCAATATCTGGAGTGCAGACTCTGTACAAATATAGGGGCTCTGGACGTGGAGTTAAATTTGCAGAAATGATAGGAGAGCAAATGAAGGCAGAGACATGGCACTAGAATCCTGTTGGTTCTAAACCTTACTCATGTAGCTTAGGCCCGAGCTTTACCTTATTACTATAGCCCCCTGACTTCCCCTGACAGAAGACGAGTTGGTGAATTTGTTGGAAAGTGAAACATGAAAGTTGTCAGGGTTTTGGAAAGTGTCTGAACCAAAGTGATCTTGCATGTAAGGCTACTACAGGAGAGTAAATCCCTTGCATCCGCAAAGCCTATCGTAGAAATCTGTAAATTAAATGACTGACAGTAATTTATTGGACCTGAGCCTTCCTACAGGCACTGATTCCCTTTCCCTATAGATATATATCGACGCTCTTCGATCAAAGTGCGGCTCAAGATATATGTGCCTCCACACTGTTGTTGTCGGGGAGTAGTGTGGGACTAATCAATTCCTTGTTAGTACATACAAGGAGATACCCTGGAATATATCTAGAATGAACCGTATGTACATATGTACATGGCAGGGCGATACTAGTACAAACCTAACAATACTATCTCTCCGGAATATCAAACTACAACTTCCACCTTCAACTCCAACGGAACATCCACATTTCAAGCTTTCCTTGTTCCGTTGCTAATGTTGGGCAAGGTCTCTCCGATAACATTCTCGACTCAACATAGGAAAGCAATTAAAAAACACTGAGGAACATCAAACTCCTATCCATAACATAGGAAGGTAAAGGGATAAACATTTGTAAATATTTCTCCTATTTGTAAATTCAACAGTGCTGTAGTTGTAACCCACATACATAGGGGAAAATATACATCCGTAAATACTTCACTGATGACTTGATTCCTCTGAATTTGCATAGTAACATTATTGAATATCTATTAATACATTAGCATGCACATACTATCTAGATACCTTTACATGCTCCACCTAAATATTTGTACCCCTCTGGGAGTCAAAGCTGAAATAGCTTCCAGTATATTCCTTCTCATATGTAATTATTTGGTAGGAAATCTCCTGCTGACTAATTTCAAATGAGATTTAAAGTAATAGGGCAGAGTTTGAAGCTTTAGAGAACTAAATTGTGAGCTCAAGTCCAAATTTATTCCACGAAAGTTATTTATGGAGGGATATAAATCCAAAATTTTTATTTTCCCCAGTTAAATTTGATCAAATAAAAAAAAATGCACAGGACTATTGCTGGAGATTTTATGATCTTCCAAAATACTGCCATTCGTGCTGTAATTTTTAGAATTGGGCGTATGTACATATATACTAGACAAGTGTATCCTGTCATATTTGGGCAGTCGGGGTGAAGGTGAAAGTAAGGGAAGAAGGATCTGGAACGGTGGAAGTTGCTCCTTAAACAACGACCTTTAAGGGGAAGCTTAGTCGGAAATCCCCTAAAAACTTGCTAGTTTGATAGACAAATGTTTTGTGGGACATTGTACAGTTACAGTGCCAATAGGGAGTCGGACCATGAGGAGCGGACTATATGGGAAAGTTCCCCCAACTGTACCAAACTCCTTGTTTGGGAAAGATGCATCGATAAAAAGTATGGGATATTGATTATTTGCTCAAACATGGAGTTGGCATATATTCCCAGTTATTACTATTACTTCTGGAGCCCAACCGCAGGTAAAGAAACCTATGTATGTAGTATCTACCTCTATACAACAAAGTCGAGAAATACATACTGACTTCCACACCGACTAACCTCCTATATACTTACAGGAGCCTCCGCTTTCTCTCAGCGATTAACTTTTGTAGCAGGTAATACTTCTGGCTCTGGTGAAGCCAACGAAGCTATTCAAGTCTTTCGGGTGAAAGTCTAATTCATGTTCCCTCATTTGCTTCCCAGATTGAATTCTCAAAGACATTTCCCCATAGAAGGATATCACCTATTCATAAGCCCTCATGTAGAAAAGTAAAGTTCACACTTGATTACACAACATCGAAGCAGAGGTCTCCCCCTCCCCTTGAAGATGATACATAAACTGTGAAATAATAACAGAGAATTTTCCCTCAATAGAAATTGAATTACTCGAGCCAATCTAAAGAAACGTATTTTTTCCCCGACAGAGTCTCTCACCCCTCCTCTAACCCAATCCGTCTTTAATCTCCCCTCACTTTGACTTATTTTTTTTTTGGCCATTGTGACGGATATCGAATAAGATATTTCAAAATCCTTGCAAAAGTCCGTGAAATTAGATTTTCGGAGGTTGTACAACAACCGTTGGTTCCGTTGATGGGAATTGTGTGAGACTCCACTCAAGAACGTTACGCATGTTTGGAGAAGTTACAACAGTCAAAAAAGGCAACATCTGTTCCATTAAAACTTGCTCATTTCTCAATGCAAACTTTCACTCGACTCTCTTGTGTTCTCTTTCATGGCAATTATCATGAGGAGTTTGATGATCAATACTTTCCCCCCCCCCCTTCAACTTGGACGAGGAAGAGACGAGAGAGTCTTGAGTGTGGAATTTTCTCCAAGTCATCCTTCCTCCTTTCCAAGACTCTGGAGTCTCCCAGACGAAGGAGACGTAGGAAGTGAGAGAAGAATAGAATCAAGAAATAGAATTGATGCAATTCTCTACAGAGAATTTTATCCATTGGAGAAAAAAACCTTTTGCAAACCAAACACCAGATGTTCAATGAGTTCTGGTTTTGGCACTCTCTCTCTCTCTCTCTCTCTCGCTTTCTCTCTCTCTAAGTCTGATGACTTTTACAAAGTTTTTCCCAACAACACTGACTTTTCCCACAAAAGCATACTGTTTAGTGTAGTCAACCAGAGGGCCACTGCTCCAGCACACTTTTTAACTCCGGCCTGCTCACCAAAGGGGAAAAACCTTGGATGTGCATGGAACAGTGAAAGGCATTCCTATGGAGAGAAACCAGTCAATCAAGCTGCCTGGTAGAATTCCATTTACAAAATATGATTCTATAGCCACCAGGAGTATCAACTTTGATCAGATATTACCCACGACATACTGTTTACATACATATGGAGATACTCCACTAAGTGTAAGCTAGTATGTACATACAAATCCTTCAAGGTGTATGTTTTCATTGTGGAAGTAATATTTTTGGCACGATCCCCAAGGACTCCTCAGAATCAATGACTCAAAGCCTTCCTCACTAGACCCCTAACATATGCTCGTCCATCAACGGCATATTGGTATGCTTTTGCGTCAGTCAGTGGGTCATCAGGGAAATCGTAAACAAATTTGAGTCTTCCGTCAAACTCCCCTTCAGAGCTAGGAGCACCAGTATCTACTGGGTCAAGGATAGAGCCCGAGTACATATTTGGCCCATAGAAAATATGTACTCTGAAGTTATACCCTCCGGGTTGACACTCAACTTTGGATATCATTACTTTTAAAAGTATTTTTTTTTACTCTACAAGCTCACACTTCTCCTCCTCACATGTCTTCTTCCTTAAGTAAGCTCAGGATCTTGTCATATTGATGGGCACAAGAATGTCACCCAATTTTCTCCACCCACAAAATGTACGCATTCCTCTCTTACAAATATTAGACGAGAGTGGATTCCGTCGCGCTCATAATTTCCAACCAGGGTGATTTTTTTATGAAAGTAAAGTCAATATAAGGAAACTTTCAAAGAGAAAAAGTGAGCGTGTTCAAATGTTATGCATGTGCATACACTCTCTGAACGTACAAGCGTCTCTAATGGTAAGGGAAACAAAATGGACTATATGTAATTATATCTATAGTGGCATGCTTATACTATACTAACATTGCGATAAACAGGAAATGGCCCATATTTTTGCCCCTGCAGAGAAAATCCCCTACAAGAATGTATCTTATAGGGAAAGGAAACTTTTCTCTATATTGTTCAAAGAATTTAAAGTTTAAGCTGCTAAAAATTTGGAGGTATTCAATTTGCTAGTGTAACAACGAGTGTTGAAGAAAATGCTCAATAATGGCAGTATGGTAAGAAAATGCATTCCCTTTTTGCTCGTCCATGATTTTGTGGGGAGTGGGATTTGCTATATTCTCATATGGTTTGTGAATGTTTATTTTCCCCTCGTACACACGGACACATGCCACGAGAGATATTGTATTCATGGTGCATCCTGGAATAAGTCCATGGAAATGTACTACCAGTGCAAAAGTGAATCCAGGGTTTTTTTTTCTCTTGCTAATGTAGCTTTTCGAAGGGAACGTAGTCAATAGATTCAATCAAGGATGCCAACCGTCAATGGAGCTTGCTGAGGGTGCAAGTAAAAGATGTTTATGCCTCGTAGGGCATATGTGACATGAGAGATATTTCTATGCAAACAATTTTCTTTAAATAAATGACGATGGAGATAAATGGGGTGCTTTCATAGAGGAGAAAATCCCGATGAAATATGAAAACCAGAATCCTTCCCACATTCCCTGTAACCGCGGTCATATGGTGGTGACGCTCATATGAGCATACATACAGTCCTGGAGACTCACAACTGTAGAAATACACTCTGGAGTGAAACTCCTTCCGTCAGTATTAAGACGAGATGGAATTTTAGCCTTATATGTGTGGTTACGTAGTAGTAAATCTTGTTGTGAAGTTTTCCCCGAAAATTACCCCCGTTCCCCTTCCCTCCAACTGCAACAGCCTGACGAGATATAAAACTTGAGTGAGCTTTATTAATGAGCGAGTGAGCATTGATAAGTGTGTGTGTGTGTGTGTGTATTTATGTGTGTGTGTGTGTCTATGTGTGTGTGCCTATGAGTGGATGTTTCCACAACTGACAAGTTCTAATTAAATGTAATCAAGCGCTACATCATCATCTGTCCCTGAAGATGGACAAAAGTTGATCATTACTTCCCTTCATGATAGGGAACGGAATGAGTTGGAGACGTCATCGGGAGGATCCGACCTTGGGAAAATAACTAAGCTCAAATCATAAATTCCACTTTCAACTCCCCACATTACAGACAAGCTTCTGGAAATGCAAGGGTAGGGATTTATAGCTCCCGTTTGTCCATAATTACGTCCATATACTCCTCTGTTCTTAAGGCAGGACAAATGCCCCGCAAATTAGACACAAAGCGAAATGAGCTCTAATCCTGTTTACGTCAATCCCACACACACACATACACACACACACACACACACACACACACAAACACACATATAAAAACTACATGGAATATTCTTCGGATAATAGCCCTCAACGTTTATGAGATTATACAAATAGTTGGAATCAGTTGCTCCAAATGGATCTATAGATGTTTGAAATAAGGTAGGAATTTTTGTATGTAGCACATTGACGCTTTTGAAGTTAGCTGAGGCTGTCGTTTGATACGGCGACAGCGGTTGCGGAAAGAGGTGAAGCTAAAAATAGCCTTGAAAACTTCACAAGAGTTTTACGTTTTTTTTTGTATACAAAAGCCAGATACGATTTTTAGAGGCATTCGACACTCAAATTTCCATACCATGGTATTAATACATGGTTACCAGTTATTTCCTAGCTGTATGTATAGTTTTGATTATACAATATACTCTATACTGTACGTACCAGCTTGCCTTTTTTTGGAGCTAAAAGGACTCCGCGCTTTGCATAGAAATTGTATGCCTGCCCATAATCCTGATATGCACATCTATGTACAACCATGAGTTCAGTGGAGCTATGCGCTAGTGTCTAGTGTACAAAACAATTGGGAACCCTCGCATGATTGAGTGTACTTACAATGAGGTCCACATTGGCATACGAGTTTACATGAGCTAGCATACATGTGAGGCTATTTGGTAAAATGTGGATTTGTTTAGCTAAAGCGACTTAATTTATTTGGGGTCACCATCTGGGAAAAAATCTATTTCCATTTGACATTTAATTTGTCAAACGCCAGTGCATGTCAGGTATCTCTGGGTATAGGTTGACTCCATAGTCGGTTCTTCCCCTCCGACAGACACTAAGGAATCAAGGCCCTTTGGCATTCCCCACACTGCAATTTATTCTATGTCACCCGTGCCTCGGCCGTCTGTATTGTAGAGAAGTAGTAGTAGCGATGGAGTGCGGCTCATCCACTCACACCACCGTCTCCCTCTATCCCGACTAGGTTATTGGGACTCTTTACTACCAACTAAAATGTAAATAGACAGCCGTGAAAAAGTAAATAAAGGATGAGTCAAGTCCCGGGTGGATTGTTATCACAAAATATTCACGAGCTTCGTGACAATTCTACCACGATCAAAGACATCAGGAGTGTATCTCTGTGTACACTTCCAGAGAGAGAGAGAGAGAGAGGGGTAGCATATTCGGAGTGTCTAGTGAACCCCGTGAGCATGGTTGACTCGGGATATGTATCTACTGTATGTACATACACCAGCACTTACATAATAGCTACCAGGCACGGTACAGTAACCTCCCCCGTCAGATCAGCTCTAGTCTTCTTTGCCTTAATCTTGCAATTTCCTCAACCTCTCCTGCTCCGTCTTATTCCACGAGTATCCACTCCTTGGATCCTCTGTACTCTATCCCATAATTGTTTTTCTTTTCCACTCTACTGGAGGATAACACATGTTCGGAGCCGTTTTGTGGAATTCCACTATTGTCTATCAGCATTTCTCCAAATTTAGTGGAGATATACATGAAACTTGAAACTACCACTGGGCTCACACTTCCCCTCTGTTTTAACAATTTCCCTCTTCCTTCCATTCCTCCAGTGAGTATTCCCTTGGACTCCATTTTATTTTCAAGAGAGGTTAGAATTTCCACAAGAGTTTGCACCTCTTCAAGTATATGTGCTCCTCCAAATGGTTCTATTGTAACTAGGGCATGACATTACATAGTCGTCTGGAGAGGGGTTCCTTCCAATGAGATAGTTCCCTTATAGCAGCTGCCACTTCAACTCGGAACAGTCTGATTCATTTCAATTCAGAAACTTCCGATACTTGAGAAATAACAAACTTGAGATGTAATTAGCATTGTATGAGAATCTTGGAGGAGGAGGGGGAGGAGGAGGAGGAAGGACTACGTACGACTCTCACTACAGCTTCCCATATGGGATTTATACAATTGAGGAAGACTCCATTGAGAGTTGAGGTTATGAGATTGTTCCAAGGATTCTCAAACTTGTTCTTATTACCATTCCCCCTACTCTCAGTAGTAGGATTTAAATACTGTGAGGAAGAAATTTGAAATAGATTAAGGAGTAAATATGGTGCGGTGAAAGTCTCGGGTGGAGAGTGTACGCTGGTGTTGTCGGAGTGAGTTTTGAGAAATGTTCCCAGAGGGGAGAGAGAGAGAGAGAGAGAGAGAGTGGAGGAGATAGGAATAATAGTGTTGGGAGTGCCAGTGTGAGGAATGGAGAGAGATAGGAAGGAACAGAAGGGACGACGAAGAGAGTGAGAAATTGAGAGTAGGTATTCAAGTAGAATAAATGAGAGGGAGGCTAAAATGCGTGCGAGATGAGGTTGAATGGACGTTGTGAAGTATGAATTCTGGATGAATGTCTCCTTTCCCCGAATTTCCTTTTGCCATGAGCTCCTAATATGCTTGACGATTGAGGCAGTTCCTATTGATCTGACCTGCTCTTGGTCGAAGCCTCCTTCGGATTGTCTCTTCTCTTAAGAATAGGGAAGAGAGAATGGTTGAGAGCACACAATTTCCAAGGAGGACTTGTATCTTCCGTTTGCACACTGGGACGCGGGGCTCCTCCATTGGAATACCAATGGTGTGGTGGTGGATTGAGTTAACTTGAGAGAGAGAGGAGATGAGATGAGAAGTACATAGGGAGGAGGTTAGATTCAACTCATGAGGCTTCCTTTTCAAAAGGGACCATCTGTGCCCTGGTCATTTCTTCACTTAGAGAGTCTTCTCTACACTCCGACCTATTTCCTATACATCCTTCATGTCTGACCGAGAAATGTTCCTCTGCGGTTCAGTAGTCGTAAACACAGAGTGTATATATATAGATACATATAGGAGGATCATACGCTTGGAAAAATCTCCCCTTAGGGTATCTAGTCGTCTGGTCTCTCCAGTAATCTCAAATTGAAATTTTCAACTTGAGTCGAGACATTGTCAGAGGGCTCCAATTCTCACTCCCTCTGCCCTCTCAAGGTGTCTCGGGCTCTCTAAATGTCAGGTGCGGAGTTGGAATTTAGATTTTTATCTCCCACAAAATCTGACATGACCAATGAGTGAAAATAGTACTGCTCAGCGGAAAATGACAATTCTCGTAGGTCTCCCATTAGTTCCCATACGAGCTGTGGGCTTTACGTGGTGTGCTGAGGAAGGGAAATGGCTACCATGTACGAAAGGACAGGATATAGAGGACCTCAATTGAATCACACTATTAGGACTCACCTCGACGGAGAGGATCATCAGCCCACCTTTTTTGAAATGTCTCTTCAGAGAAATTAAGACAGAGTAGAGTATCCGCAGTCTCCCTCGCAGCCCATTAAAAAATTTTTGCTCCACAAAATTCTCACTTTCGAGACAGACAAGAGCTCCTTAATAAGAAACTCTCCACACTGTCGTATCACACGGAGTCAGTGTGAGCTCATCACAAATGCATGTGAAAGGGTACGGGCGGAAGTTTATTCAGGCCCTATATACATATGTACCATTCATATGTTGACTCATAAGACGAAAACATGTTATGTAAACAATAGCTGACGGCTGCCCCTCCCAATGTTTGCCTGGGTTTTGTAACCCTAGTTGCTTTTGTCATTTGTACGTTTCCCATAATTTACATGTAAATCCTAACTTAATTAAAATTCTTGAAAATTCCCTCCCCCTCCGCCCACAAAGTTTCCTAATGCTGGAACTTTATTAAGGGACATTTGAGGAAATCTCTTTCAAATTAATCTCAAGCTATCTTCCTGGAACACGCAGCCCCGGAGAGTTCCCTCAAATTGCGTAAAACTATCTCCCTTCCAAAATACTACAAGCAGACATGGATGTATGTACATAGCCCTCCTTGAGCTTGATTCATAAAATAGTTGGACTACTTAGTCCAAATTTGACTGTAACAAAATGGAAGGGGTAAACACAATGAGAGTGTGAATTTCAAAGTCATAAGTGTATAAAAATGTAACTAAAACTGTCAAGGATGTTATCGCTGTGGGCCAAAAGGGAGAATCCCCTTGATGTTGATGGGATGTGGCTGGGACGATGAGAGTAAAGTAAAAATTTCATGCAGAATTACCGCGAAAATGCTGAGAATATGGTACTTCCCAGGGAATGAACACATGGTCAAATGACTCCTCATGCATGGAGGAGCTAGGACCATTGAGGTCTATGTGCATACTCCCCCCATGATGCTTCTCTTATGGTTATTATCTAAATCATGGGTAAACTTACTCGGCAATCCCCAACTCTTTCCATTTCCCAAAGTATAATAATTTCTAGTAGGATTTCCCCATCTAACAATCCCCTGTAACTATATAGTCTTGCTCTTGGGAAAGTGCTGGCGAGGCTAAAAAGAATTCTTTCAATGACAACCCTACCCCGTGGCATACATATAAGTATCCCAGCTTGGCCTTGCATAAGAAACAAAGTTCTGTCATTACAACCTTCTCCGAACGGTATGTGTCACGTAGGTATGTATCTCCGTAGGAAAGAACGACTTGCTCCCTTCCTTCTTATTTTATCTTCTAACTCTAATTTATTATTCAGATATGAAACTCCTCTCCTCACTGCGATAAGTGTTTTTGTGGAAGCCCCTGCCAACAGTTAGAAGAACGATGGAATTGTCAAGGAGACAGAGTCTCTCTCTCAGAGCCGGAATAGCTCCGTGACAGAAAACATGAAGACGGGGAGAAATCCAAAGCTGGAAATGATATCTGGATTGGATGGGTTACTTGGTGGGAAACGGTCTTAAATTAATTGAAAAGAAGAGTGGAAGGTGCTTAACGAGTCTCACGATCCTAATTCACTATCTGTACAGTGTCTTCCTAGATGCATTATCTACTCCTATGTATCTATGTATGTCCCATGTTGGAACTCCTACAGGATGGGTAAAAGCTTGAGGAGATTCTATATTTGGAATTTCTCCTGGAAGAGCTTTTAATGGAGACCTGAACCAAATTTGCAAGGAGGTTTGTAACTCATACCGTTTGTTATGAATTGTGATGGGGGGATCTAGTCGAAGGAACATTTTTCACGGAACACTTCCGCTACTACTATGTGATCCCAGCCTTGTTCCGAGTCCTTACAAAAAATTGTGTTACACATCTGTTTAAGGATCGGTGTTGCAATAATTCTGCATGGGGAATCTTTTTTTTTTAAAAATTCTGTACCCACAAGCAAACTTTGTTCAAATTTTGTATACGAAACCCTATTACAATTCTGCATAGGAAACTCTATTAAAATTCTGCATGGGAAACCGTATTAAAATTCTGTATGGGAAACCGTATTGAAATTCTGCATGGGAAACTATAGTAAAATCCTGTTTTGAACCCCCTGTCAACATACAAGAAACTTGGGGACGGTTTACTGCACATAATAAATTGTGCTCACAATTTTCTATGAAACTTTATCGGAAAAGTTGTTGGAAGGGAAACCAACAAAAGTATTACTATTAATAATGAGAAGCTCTCCGAAAAGGAAAACACCTCTGGTAAAGTGCACATTTGGTTTTGGAGCATACAAAATTTCCGGAGAGGTGTGGAAGCCTTGATGGAATATGAAACTGATTGGGAATGATGAGACTACTGTTTTGAGACACTTTAAAAAAAACGTACAAGGTACGAGTCTTACAAGCCTGTGTAAGAGCTCCAAGTCAAGTTGGGCCGGGTTCCCTCACCTAAATGTATACACGCGCTCCCATTACCGTTTTATTTTGTGGTCTCCGTATCTTTCCACAACACTGGCTGATATGTTCCTTGCCCATGTCCCAAGAAATGTTTCGATCCTTGGATACTAAACGAGGGCTGCCTCCATGTGAGGCCAAGAGTACATAAAGTTTAGGGAGATGTTGAAAGACTAAGGAGAAAGCAATATGCCACATTTTCAAGTTAAAACTTGGTAACTGACATGATAATGGAGGAAAGTACTCGCTCCTGAAAGCCTTCACGATGTAGGAAGAGAAATATAAGATTTTTTCCTATACCATTGCAAACTTGGGTAACTGCAGACTCGTCGCAGGAGCATGTGTTGTTGTGGGTGAGGGAGAAATAAATGTTGCTAATTCCTGTTAAATTCCTCCCTTTTTTTCCCTCTGTAGTTCTGTGTCTGGGATAGAGAGAGAGAGAGAGAGCATTATAGCAGGAGTGAAGAACTACAGGACTGAACATATGTACATATGTAAGCTCGGAACCAAGACTGATTGTAAGTTGCCCAAGGTAGTTCCATAATGTCTGCCCTCCCGGAACGCTTTTTTTGGGGGGAGAGTACAGTGATTCATTCCAGGATCGATTCTAGTTTGTGTAAATGTCTGCACCAACCAGCCAACCACACCAAGCCACTACCACGTAAATTTTGGAATGAAAATGTATTACCTTTTCGTACAAAGAATTTTAGTGGTGATATCATCCCGGCCTATTTTTTTTCCCTTCCCTAGGACTCTTTCGTTTTTTTTTTAGAAAAACGTATAGCCCTTCATGAATTATTTACAAATAGGACTTTTCTCCCTGAAATTGCTTTAAAAGGAGATTTTACTCTCCTATAGCCTGAGTTGAGTGGGGAAGAGTTTAGTCTCCTCCGAAAGCCCCATCAGCTCTAGTACAATGTACTTATTTACTACCTGTCAACCCAACCCTATGCACGTGCTACAGTGGGAGTCTCCTTAGGCCGACACCAAAGCCGCTTTAGCCCTCATTTCCCACTGACAATGAGTAAGGGCATGGGAATAGTGATGAGGTTTTAGCGACCAGGGTCTATGCACCACTACGTGGGGATTTTTTGGGGGAAAATGTGCAGTGCAATCAACGTTCACTACAGTACTCCTCAACTTTCCCAACCACAAACTTCCAGCGCTGAGTGTTCTCACTATTGACCGTGAGGACTCCGAGGTGGACTAAGCACACCACAGGATATTTCCCTATATACGACAAATATATGTAGAGACGGCCATCAACCCTGAAAGCGACGAGAGCATTTACCTTTTTACTGGACTCAATTGGAGGAAACACAGGAGTCGGGACTCAACGTCAACCTTCCTATAGCTACAAATACATGCTATTTACTATGTGATATTTTGTTTCCCTTGTATACAAACAGCTATCAGTTGCTATTTCTGGGATATCAGTTGAATGCCATGGGGGATTGTGAACCTCCACAAAAGATACTCTGTTCGGCTAGCCTTTCAATAGTTGTCCTATATTATCAACTTGACCATTCCTGTCAGTACTTGGTCATACGATGTTCCCCACTCTTTACAATACAACCTCTCAATACAGCCCACACAGTTCTCCAATTATAATAGTATTAGTCTACAACTCCTGCACCAGTGCTACAAAGTATACATATGCTGTATAGTTCTACAACTTTGAAACATATCTCCAACTTATGCTGTAGCTCTGGAACGTATCTGGACGGATTTGATCTAGCCTTCAAAATGATTTCGGACAAAATTAAGCTACAGTCTCACACAAGAGGATAATATTTCTACAAGTATTGAGAGCCGTACAACTCTAATTTAAATGAGTGCGAGGGTCCCACAAAAGAAATCAATGTGAAAGAAAGGACTTGGGTTTAGAGAGTCCACCCGTATTTTGGATATTTGGGGACGGGAAGCCTAGGAAATCTCCTCAAATGAAAATGTAGACAAATGAAGGCAAAATAGAATAGGAGCATTAGTCCTAGTACGGGTTTAGGAATGAGGAACCCAATCCCAACAACTCGTGTGACCTAGGTTTAATAATAATTGTACACAGGGAGGGAATGGGAATGGTGTAAGAATGACAAAGACGGGAAATCAGACTTATCGGGGTTCAAGTGCAAATAAATCATTTGATTTTAGTAGGCTCTATGCGCAAAAGGGTAACAAAAGGCTGGGAGAGAGAGAGAGAGAGAGAGAGAGAGAGAGAGAGAGAGAGAGAGAGAGAGAGATGGGGGGGAGAGATTCAGTCCGATGTAAAGTGACACCTTGTAGACTCTAATCGATGAATAATGTAGGTGCTATAGTTAACTTCCCAGCCTACCGGTACCCATTCACTTCGGAGTCTCCTATAGATAATTATAGATATACAAGTAATTAAATCCTCTGAAGAACTCCTCCAGTCCTAACACTGTACTTTCCTAGTTTGTGTAACCATCATTATGTACGGCACGTCTCTGGGAAATCAGATGTCTCTGGATGCTGAGAGTATGTAGACATAACCAGGAGCCAGCATAATTCCTCTCTGATAGCTTCTAATCCCTTTTTGCTGTAAGTCACACTTGTCGGGTAATTCTTGAAAGCTCTTCGAATTAGCATGGATGTCTCCTCTGTCCCACTCCCTACCTCGATCTCTTGACTATAGGATAAATACTCATAGCTGGGAGGGGAGAGAGAGAGAGAGAGAGAGAGAGAGAGAGAGAGAGAGAGAGAGAGTGAGAGACTCCTATTTAATAATACACTTTTCCATACTGAGGCAGAACGTTTTTTTTTATTTTCCACACTGAGTCCAACTTTTATAAACTAAATGAGATGAAAATCCAAAGTGATTCCGAGAGTTTTACAACTTTATATTCTTTTGCTCGGGTGGAACTTGTTTAAGTGCTTTCTTATTTCCACCTCGTAGACATGCAGGGGATCACTTCCATTCTTTCTATCACAACTTTCTTCCCAACTTGTTTAACCCTTGGAGGTAATTAGAAACCTTTTACCGCTTTAGCACTATGACGAGTGTGCTTCTCCCAGCCCGGACTTAATTACCTGTCGTACCACTTTTTCCGCGTTTAATATCCCCGCGTTGGAGAACTATTTCTCCCAGGGTTGATCCACATGCAACTAATTATCATGGGTTTTTTACTCCTACTAAATGACTCAACGTTGAAAGAATTTCAGTGGGATTTCTCATCAGGTGGAAGTCTTATTTAACCAAGATATTTTTTTAATGAGAAACGAATTGCTTCGGATTTACAAGCTTTACAGCTAGCCCTTTATTTAGTTCAGTTTAAATTTGACTTGGACTCTACAAGTCGTATTTGTTAAGGGGGTTTGCTAGGTTTATTTTGCAGGGTTTGTAAGTAGACTGGAATCTAGTCAGGACGGATTTGATTTTTGATTTGATTTTCGTTTGTAGATTTTTTTTTAAAAGAGCTGTAAAAAACATTGTGTTAATACTCTGATCTATTATTGGGGTTTGAATTGACTTTTCTTTGTAGATTTAAATTTGAGGGTCTAGCTCCAGAGCATTTGAGTAATTATGACAGAATCTTACTTTCGAATTCTAGGAGTTTGGTATGCATGGTTTAGTGTGGTAGTGTTAGAATGCTAGGGCTCTAAAAAAAATCCCCATGCATGTTCATAGGAAAATTATCTGTGTAGATACATGTAATGGGATGAATTTGAAGGGAAAGAGTAAAATGGTAAACTCACAGTACGTATCGGTCGTGAGCCTGTCAATAGTGTCTTGTTTCAGTTTAGAATTCTTCTTCCCCATCGCTGGCGGACTTGAGACTGGACAGAGTCACAGAGATGGGAAACACGTGGTCACTACACGACCGGAGCACTACTAAACCTAATTGGTTGTGTAAGACAAATAGGCAAGCCACACGTTTTGTGACACACAGAAACACACTTTTATTTTGGGGTCTCCTCTCCCTTTTGGCTCCTTGTTTACTTCTTCCTTTACAATAACAACTTTCCTCCTCTTTCTTTTTTTTTACGCCGCTCTGATGCTCAGTCAGTCCCTGTTAAATTTTATTTTATGACCTTGCATAAGTTAGTCCCAGACATCTTCACTGGAGCTCAAAACTTTTACTGACTTTGCAAAAGCTTCATCTTCTCTCCCGCCTCGGCTCCCTCTTGGACAAATATTATTGAGGATTATGAGACAACCCAGTAATATAAAGTCCAGGGTTTGGAGCGGAATTGTGTCTCAACTGTCTCTTCCTTTTGAGATACAGTGCATATATCCGTATGGTCCTGGACTCCTTCTACCCACTCTCTCAAGAGGCTTATCCGTGGAGTTCTCACACTGTGATGGGAATTGCAAGGCAGGGGCCTTTTTTTTCTGTAGACAGGTTAGTATATCCCTTATAATAATTATACATACGTACAGGATGAAAAGGTCCACTCCCAAGAGGTGATATGTTCGAAAAAGAAGGAATTTTCCTCAATTACTCAAAAGTTATGCTCTCCTCTCCTTCACCCCTCCAACTTTTTTCCCTCAACAAAAACTAAACTCCTCGATATTGATTCTCGGGTTTCGGAGGGAAGATGGGATAATTTAGAAAAACTTTGATGGACTTGAAACTATCACTTGTGACGGGGGGGGGGAGGATTTTCCACAGATTTTCACGCTCTTGGAATTCCTCCTTTCCGGAAGGAATGTCTCTCCAGCCAGGTACTTACTTAGGGTGTGTTCCTCCACAAAAAAATGTTTTTTTTTAAAACTTGAGTCTGTAACTTTCTCAGGAGTTCCGCATCCAATTCGGGCTGGGTAGGAGGGGATGGTGAGACAAATAAGGTACGAGATCAAAAAGTTGGGAGCTGTTTAGCCTTGAGGCGTCAGTAACACTACCAAGGTATACTTTTTACGTCTACCTCTCCTCTCGGGTAGACACTCTCGACCAGGTCCCCCAAAGGAGTCCCAGAATGGAGGGATGCAGGTCGGATTCTCCTCAAGGTCTTCTGGAGGACTTCCTCTCCAAAGATGGGGATGACAGTCGGAGTGAGAAATTGGGGAACTCCTTCCCTTCCCTAGTATTTGATTTACGGGGAAATATATGCAAATCTATGTTTTTTTTGTCACCTTTCTCCCTTCCCAAATATAACAAGTTTTTTTTATTCTATGTATGTATATATATTATTCCAGAGAGCGTGAGGATTCCTAATCTACAGCTCAAATAGATCGACACAGGAGTTGAACAGTTCCTTGGAGTCTTCTGGGTTATGGGAAATGCAGGAGTTTGTGTGGGGGGAGACTGAGAGGTTGATAGTATATAGTAAGGTGACGTTGTTGGAGTGCAGTCAGAGGACGTATTAGGTTGCTTTCTTGTCGAGGCCCGGACACCAACTAGTAACTAAGGTCTAGATTCAACTACTACGTATACGGGAAGGAGTGGATGCGGGTGACACGGCTTTCCCTCTATTACACCCGTCTCACCGTCCTTGTCGTCGTTTGTTTGGAGTGGGAGCTCTCTGGTACTAGTTGGTGGTGCTGGCTGGCTTCAGGAATTGTGGGAATAGCAGGAGCAGAAGGAGTAGCGACAACAGTCGGGAGAGTAGCGGTCCTAAAGTCCGGGATAGACGTGAGACTTATATATTCCATCATCATCGGCGCCGGCGGCGCATGTCTTATAACTTTGAATGTCTTCATAGTTACACACTTTTCATGGTTGGGTTCGGACGGGCCGTTTTTGTGGGGTGTGTGCATGTGTGTCACTATGTAGTTCCTTCCATTATTTACACTCTCCGCATTCTACATGAAGCAATGATTTTTTGGGCTAGTCGAACCCAAAGCAAATCAATTTTATTTCATTTCATTCCATGTAAGTATATAGATATAAAATATGTAGATATAGATATAGGAGTACCCCTGTCCTCTATGTATATCATCCCTTCTCCTCAGCTCCTCTGTCTTCTTGCACGACATGGAATGTGCTCTCAATTTAGTGGTTTGTGTTCCGAGGTCCTCGGTGTGTGTCTGTGTGTTCAGTGTGCAGTGTCCAGCATTACCAGCCGTCTGTGAAGTTGTGGCTTCTCATAGGAATGACACAGGGAGGCGTTTAGTGCCTGTAGTGGTTCCGTGTGTATGGGCCTTTTGTGGACATGTGCATATCCCTGTATTTTTTTTTGTATGCTCTGTAGTCCTTGGAATAGTATTGTACTACGATGGGTATAGTCCGTCGCACTCACGGTCACCGTTTAAATAGGTCTCAGAGGTTTAGTGTTAAAACGGTTCTGGAATAAACGCGTCAAGAGAGGATTCCCAACAATTGCTATTAACCATCCGCCTGTACTTTTTATATACAGTACGTTTTACAGAAATCCA
Source organism: Allacma fusca (assembly GCA_947179485.1). Classification (NCBI taxonomy): domain Eukaryota; kingdom Metazoa; phylum Arthropoda; class Collembola; order Symphypleona; family Sminthuridae; genus Allacma; species Allacma fusca. The sequence goes on from OX359248.1 coordinate 8,998,343, forward strand.
GGGACAGCGGGAGAATAGATGAAATTAAAGGGAGGGGATGCATATAGGATGTACATAGGTATGAGTGCCCCTGGGTTGGAGATGTGTGTTAAATTGTATGTCCGTAGTATGTTTCTATGTGTCAGCGCTTTCATGATTGCTTCCAATATTCCTCAAAATTTAATTAAACGACTTAAGGTATTCGGCTCATTTTCTGCTAACATGGTTATGAATTATGACACTTTCAATCTAGTACTTCCATAGTGGGTTTATTCCTACCTTCCTGGATTGCTGTATATGACTGGATGAGTATTTTTTAGGCTGGATGGAACAAGTATGTATGTAGGACGGGGTCTGATAAATGTAGGTGCTTAAATGGTGTATGAGTGTAAGTGTGCATGTGCATGGGCGAGCGGTGTGTAGTGTGTATTTTGGCCTGTGTGAGATTATATCTATTATTTACAGTAAGCCGGTGTCGATAAGACGCTTCCTTCGTGCAGATCGTATTTTGTTAACTCACACAAGGAGCCTTATTCTTCCTGGCTAAATAATCCTTAATAAGATTTATCTCGGGGAAAGTAGACGGACTTGGACTCAAATCTTTTCTGCACCTGCTGGAGGGCACGAACACGGAGAACTAACCAGTATTTCTTTCTCATTTCATTTCTTTACCCGATCCGTATTGATCCCACTCACACCAGTAGATCCTGTGAAGTCCGGGGTTGTCGGGAGACTCTGGATTTTAACGAATAAAATATATTCCAACTTTTGTATCTATAGATACTTGAGCATCAAGCATGGAAAATTTTCGGATGCAAATGTGTAAGGATATTTAGACATGGGAATTAGCTTGCATTATTTTGGTCCCGCGCCTCCAAGCATTGCAGTAAGACCTGGAATAAATTTGGGGACTGTAAAACCTGGGACACATTAATTCAGGGGGAGCAGTTTCGTGGCTATGATTTACATAATTATATTTTATTTACAATTTAAGATGTGTCGACTTTCCAGGGACCAAATTAGTAAGATTTTACTTGTCCTACCCTCAACAACGACTATAACATTGTCCGATGGACAGCTCATAAGATTCACTATCAAAGCAAGTGCAAAGAACAATTTGCTATTTTCCCGCCCTAATAAACACCAAATTATACTAATTGGGGTGATCCAATAGGAAAATATTCTTTTAATTTTTAAACCGGAGTGAAAGTAATTTCAAAAGATTTGGAGGATAAGCTTTTGTAAAATTGTGGGCTGAAGTATTGTACATATGTATAAGGATCTCCTTGAGGGGAGCAGGGGAGTGAATAAATGATTCTAATCCAAAATGTAAATATGCAATTCAATATTCACCCACATTTTCCGGAGGGTTCTAACTCCACTAATAAAATTCAATTAGACCGTCCTCCATCCTCATCAGATACACAACGTCCACAAATTCTACGCCACCGGAACCACACGCACCCATTTTAAATATTGAATTTTGTCCCTTAAATTCCCAGCTGCTAAATGCTGGGAAAATTCCCAAAAGGTTTATAATGTTTGGAAATTCAATGTCCCTTCGCTAAAATGCTATGGGCAGTGGCAGTAAATTTCTTCCGGTGTTTTTACAGAATTTATGGATGTTCTCGTAAATGTAGATAGCTATTTACAACAATGTCCCTTTCTGGCCCAGCACAAATTTTGGGAAATAGTGCATTTTAGTTTTACTATCAAACTTGGTTTCCTGTTTTTTGTATTATTAAAATCCTTGCAGCTAAAATAAACTAATTAATCAACTGTTAATGGGTGAAAGCCCTGTAAAGGCGAATAAATTGCTGGAAAGGAAAAGAATGGAGCTATAAAATGCACTCTCTTAAAATTCTGCTATTATCCAATCTCAGGAAATTCAATTGGCCCTTCCTTAATTAGAAGATACTTTATTTTAAATTAAAAAGTATTTGGGTAAAGTGAAGTCATAAACCGCTGTAGAAAGTATAGCATATTTATTGTGACTCCGGTTCTAGCTCCTATTCCCGTATTTTCCCCCCGATTTTTATGCCATCTGTAGACTCCTGGAGTTATTCTTAGTGTAGGTCTGGAACGCTTAGAAATAGGGGACACCCAGTATATAGTCGTAAGTGTATAAGTGTAGGTAGATAGATATAGCCTGGACAAAAGGAGAGAACGTGGGATTTACTTATAGGCAAATGGCTGGTTGGTAAGAACTGAGGTACTTATATAGATCTGGATTCTAATGTAGTAATATCTGGAGTTCCTACATAAAATGACATAGTTGATAAATCTACATGTGTCCTTTTGGTTTTCAATCATTTTGTGAAGAGATTGCCTTCGATTAATCGAGAACAGCTGGCTTAAAAATTCCGTCTCGCCTCTTTCCTCAAAAGCATGTTGACAATATTGATTTTAGTCGGGGTAGATACTCCAAATGTATAAACCAGAAATGATATTAAATAACGCCGGAAGGAGACGAAACACTTCCAACACAAGTTGTGGATTGAAAAAAATATTAAACTTTTAACACTCCTATCCTCAGGTGACAATTCATAGGAGGAAGGCTCCTTAATTTTTAAAGATCATTTGGACCATTAATAAGTTTTGTCAAGCTTTTGCAATAGCAATGCCAATAATCATGGGGAGATGTGAGAACTCACCAATTGTTATTTACAGACAGCTGTAGTTGACCCCCGTTCTAAATTTTGCGTACTGTGCAAACTACATAGGACAAAAATTTGGGGATAATAAAAAAAATCCCTAAAAAATAAAGATCCCTATTTAAATTTCCTACCAGTACTACTCACAATATAATTTTAATGGGAATGAGATTTGAACCCCCTGCTTTCTCCTTTAATGTGCATACAAGGTAGCTCATAAAGCTCTTCCTTGTCTGTTTTTTTTTTCTTTTGGGAAAATTTTAAATTCAGAGCTGGTATTTTGACAGCCTTGATGTTTTTTCTTGCACCACCGATACCAATGCTTGGACAGGCAGCTAGTATAAATCCTATACAGGGAAACGCTCCTGGTCATATGATATGAGTGTATGTACATCCAGATTATATATAGATACAGATATATACAGTATAAGGCAGAAGTTGGGTAGTCAAATATTTAAATGCAATCTAAAAACACCTTGAACATAATAAAAAAAAGGCAAATCATTTTGGAATGCTCTCCGAGTCACAGGTCAGAGCCACGTCGCCACGTAATTCCCTGTGACTCCAGCACAAAGCCCATGAATTATTAAAAACCTGGAAGACTCATGCATGCTGAGGGAAAGCTAATTCTAAAGAATAACCCAATGTAGAAAGACACTCACAATAAATATTTATTTTCACTAAAACCGAAATAATTCGGGAATATTACAAGTTATATATGTATATGCCCGGAGTCGCGACTACAATTGAGTAACTATTTTTTTTAAATATTGAAAATGTTATTAAACATCCAAACAGGTAACATCATCTCATCACAACATACATAATTATGTACATTAACTCGAGGGAAGGAACCCCTTCCCTCGAGCGTCTCCTCATCTCAACAAGATTTCCATATTTGAAGCAATATTGTATGTAACGTCTTACATATAGCAAGTCCATTGACCAAAATAAAAGTACAATATTGACACAATACCCATACACTTGGGCTGTACAGTCTCCGCACAGCCGGAAAATACAGATTTAATTATTTACATGTAAAATACACAGAGACACATAGTAAAACATTACAAAGATGTAAGAGTATAACTGGAGGAGGGACTCTCCCCTCTGAATTAACATATAGAGATTTGGATCCTCAACAAATCATACATTTGTACGTACATACAGTAGTTTATCTGAAGTATAAAGAATAATTAACTGAGCTTATCACGTCCTCTTCCATCTGGAGTAAAATATGAGTCAGAGCCTATGTACATATGTATGCGTGGGCTGTGGGGGGGGGGAACGGTCATAAATTGGGAGTCTCAAACGTAAGAGTCCTGGTTCAGCCTGGCTGATTGATGATTTAATCAAATGTTGTACGCCTCCGAAGAGGAAGATGAGGATTTGGATGGAAAGTATTTCCAGATGCCACGAACAGTGGCAATAGATTGTTGTCATAAGAGTGGTGTACTTCCTCCCGCTCCAGCCTCCAAAGGAGTACTTTCCCTCTGACGTCCGGATGGTTTCAAGCAGCCGGTGGGCACCAAAGATCCTTTACGAGCCTTCGGTTGAAACAGCCCCACAAATGTGTTCCGGAACTCTCGAGAAAATAAGCAGTAAATGTAGAATGTCAGGGAGTAGTTAGTCACTTCAAGGAAATTTGCCGTCGCTCGGAATACCTGCCCAATAAAAAAAACATGCTTGGATTTATTTCCCTTTAATTACTTCAAATTCCAACTTTTATCTCTGCGGTTTCCAGTCATTAAACTGACTCATTTGTAGTAGCTCACAATCAACCCCATATGCTCTATATCAGTTTTTTTAAAAGATAGCTACAGAGCTAAGAAGCAAAAGTTAGGAACCCCACAAGCTTTACCACAGTCAGGGAAAGACCGTCTGATTTTTTTCTTTGAAATCTACAAAAATTAAAACAATTTTGTCTCAAGAGGTTACAGTATTGACAGAGTTTCTCCAAAGACATTTTTTGAGGACTACTATTAGAGCTTTACTTTTTTAGTGTTTAAAAAATGTTACACTCATTTTCGAACCTGCTGTAGTTTGTTTCCTCATAAATTGTCTGTGAGGCTTGTTTAAAGACATTCTTGTCCCCACTTGTGTTGGAGTTATTTTCTTTTTTGAAGGATTCTAAGTACATGTTTGTCTTCAACTTTTTACAAAGAGAAGTTTATTTTTCCCTCACGTCCCCCCACTCATAATACGTACTTATTTGTAAACATACATAGATACTATTGTGAGGGAATTTTATTAGAGGAAGAGAGGATTTTAGTCCTGGTAATAAAAGGCAGAGTTTGACATGAACTTCATAAAATGGAGTAAGAAACATAATTAACCCTTTCTCATAAAAGCCCATATAGTCAAGGAACTTGACAAAGGGAGTAAAAAGGGCTTTGTCCTACCTTTGCCCAAGTACTCACACTGTACTGTATGCTATCATATACTATTTCCCTGGAGCACATCTCCTCCCTCGGAAACACTCATACGTTGATAGCATTATGAGAATCAGGAATCTCATTCATGACGGTTTCTCATTCCGACATTTTAAAAGGGAAGAGTCTTCATTTTACTTGACATGGCAATTTCCTTTCAAATTGATTGCGAATTCATTTCATTCCGTTCCGTATTATTTTACCTATAGTAGTCCCCACACATGTTTCCTACTGATATAATTTGGATACTGTAGTATATATTTCAGGTCTTTTGAATTGTCACACATCCCGAAGCTACAACAACTACTCACATGCATAGCTACGTAAATGCACGTATGTAGATACATAGGTTCGGGCGGAAATTGGAGACTGATGAGAGATCAAAAGAAAGAATTTCAGTCAAATGAAATTGGGATTCAATCCAAGAAGAATAAGACGGACTCGGTTACATTGACACAGTGACAAAGCCGAGCTGTAGCTGAGGAACCTTGTTCAAGAATTTTGAGGCCATGGAGACAGGAAGAATAATAGGAAATACAGTAATGGAGTCTCAAGTTCTAGTTGAAATCTAATGGAAATTATTTTGAGGGAACAAGAATAGATACATTAGACAATTGTCAATCCAGGGATAACAGTACTGGGGACTAAACAACCACTTCATCCTGTCAAGTTATCTTTCCGAGGATACTCTTGGACATCCTGAGAGTAATGACATATTAAAAGCTTTCCCGTCATACCACAAAAGCACAAAAACATATGAATTGATGGGATTCCCAAGAAGGATCCCAACCACAAGGACCCGCACTCACTTGAAAAGAGAAGGAGTGGGAACGGAGGAGATCTTCGGAGATGACCACGCTCAGTATTACCATTGGAGTCACGCAGACAAAGAATAGCACGGATGTGGATCCCAAGAGTAACATTATCCGCCTCTCTTCTGCAAACTTCTTGCTGTCATCTCGGGACGCTTTCCCTGGAACGAAACATAAGCAGAGTGTTCATAGGTGACGCTTTCAGCACAGTAAGCCATACTTGAAGCTCCTTTGAAACTACCAGGACCATCGGAAATAAATTACGATCCTCTGGGTGTTAATAAATTCCAAGGAACGAAATAAATCCCCTACAATATTTTTCTTCATCCTACTTTCTCCTACCAAATTTTTATCCAATAATAATTATTCTTATTGAAGCATCTCTTCGTTAGTTCTCTGTTTAGTTCTCTAAATTCAGAAAAAAACTAAATTCAAAAAATACTAAAAATACAAAAATGGTACGGAAAAACTCCATGCTGTTCGTTACAACCCAATTTTGTATATCTACCTGTCATTCGTCTACGATTTGCACAGGTCCTCCTGTAAGCAATTATAATTCGAAGGTTGAGATACGCCAGTAGGAGTGTGGGTCCCAGTCGGAATACAATAGCAATCAGCCATACATAGATCCGGAAGAAAATTGAAGTCACAAAACCTTTGTTTTCTCCTTTCTGGTAAATTGCCAGTCCTGGAAATCAGAATTGGATTAAGTATGATTATATTACCGCCTAGGTTTACACTATTTGTCCATACATGATAAATGTACGGAGGATACAACTCCCTCCTGTAATTACAGGACTCGAACGGAACTGTCAAAGATCCGCGGGGCTGTCCCCAAAACAAAGTGACATATGTATAGATACAGAATTACAGAACAGTTACATCCCATTACGTTTCCCCAAGTGGTTCCCAGCCCTTGAAATTTATTCAATTCAATTTGTCTACCTGACATGTACCAGGGTCAGACCACACAGAGAGCAAGTCTACATCAGCAACTCCCGATAAGCTTATGTAATCTCAAGAGTATATGATTTTGGCAAGACACCAACAGTCTTTCATGGTCCCACTTTTTCAAGCCATTGCAGCAAATAATCCCACCACTTTTGACATATTACACAAACAACTCAGGGCTCATCCTTCAACCATAAGTTATTATGACGTGGTCACTCCTCACTCCCAAATCATCTCGGGAATGTGAGCCAATTTCGTGTGTGCGCCATATTTTTTTATCCTTTTCTTTCCCGATCCCAACATTCCCAAGGAAAATAAATTTTGTACTTTATGTTACACAAGTAGATTCTACTGTAGATATGTAGCTTCACCTACCTACCTACATACATATATAAGACATACTGTCATAAAAATGATTACCATGATTTGAGAGACAGTGAGTGAGATTGTTCCGGAATAAATGGGGAGAGTAGACCAAAAGTGTACAGAAGGGGATCGTGGCAATAATTAAATATGCTTTCTTGGTACCATTGAGGACCCGGGACTTCTCAGGGTGACAGACAGCAACGAACCTCTCCAGAGTTAGAGCCACCAGCATCATCACACCGATCCCTGACGTACAAAAGAACACAAGGAATTAGCAAATTAGCTCCCCATATTGGATGCACTCACGTGTGTCCAAAATTAACCAGTAATAATTAAATTGCTTCATTAGGGACTGCGAGAGGTAGGATCGTAAAGAACCCAACATGGAAGCTCCAACTACTGCTGGTAACAATAATCAGCAACTGGTTTTAATTATATTAGTCTCATTACACACATACATATTTAATTCCTCCAAATATCTTTGATATTTCCCCAGCAAGCAATTCCCCCCTCCACAATTAGTATTTCCTGGGAAAGCACTAAAAGACTAAATTCATGTAATTTAGCAAGCTACAAGGGATCCTAAGTATCTCCAGAGTAAGAACTGGGAAAATAGCTGTAGACTGCAACAGCAAAACAAAAAAAAAAAGAAGAAATTAATTGAGGCTTGAAATTATTATTGCTCAAGAAATTGTCCCGACAACCAATCCTCAGTAGTTGTATGGACAGTTATGTCGTGTGCACTGGAAACTGTGCACTCAAGCAGTAACCAATAATAATTGGTTGCTGGGAGGAAACCATTTTGTCCTACAAATGCTCAACTCCTGCCCAGTAAAGCCCAAGTCGTTCCGTACTTTGACCTTGACTCCACCAAACTATAAACAATTAAGTTTGGAATGCACTTTCACTCCCCATGATACTTTTGTGGTTACGAGCTCTGGGCGTATAGGAAGGACTATACTACTGGTCTACGGACCCTAAATGATTGTTCGTGATCATCGGAGAAAACGTTAATCGGCATTGCTTGTTCTCCACCCTTGAGTCTCCCGGTGGCCTGTGGAAAATGCTCCCATTATGTTTTAAGGGGGGAGGGGAGAACTCTGAAAGAAAGTATGAATGTAGCAGATGGGACTCAATTGAATACTACTTACCCAGACAGGAATTCCCCAGGTACAGTTCCAGATATGTGTGAAAGAAAGCTTGGTACATGTTGGTCCATTCCCCAGTTTCACTGTGCAGTAGAATTCGAACCGTAAATGGAATTGCCACTAGTATTGCCATGAGCGCTGCGGCTGAATACCCTGCAAATCAAAAGGTTCATATTTCCTCTCAATTAACATCTCTTTCACTCTCTTCTGTATAGACTCCACTCCTGTTCATTGAAAACATTTACAATGGGAAGCCGAATAATAATTAAACTTTCACATTTAATTTCTAGGGCTTGCTACTATTATGCAATCAGGCAAATTAATTTTCCCTCCAAAGAAAATCTACACTTTCATAGCCTGGGAGCATTCTTTTAGTCAAGCCACAAAAGGATATGGGAGCATTAGCAAGAACTGTAGTAAGCTTTAAATTATTCCGTGATTTTATCAGGAATTATGTCATTTATCATCATCCGAAAATTTTGTAACATTCAGAAAATCAATTGTGTTTCAGAACTTGTTGTAATTCCATCGTCGTTTCAATGCTAATTTTAATTCTGATAACTTCAAAAGAAATCTTGCGCAAAGGGCTTTGATCTTCAACTTAAAAGTTTAGTTCAGTTTGGAGCACAAGTAGAGTTTTGGTTTCAAAAGGTGTGGTAACCAGAAGCTGTCTACGATTTGCACACATGTGATTTATGGGATTTCCGAGATTTGCAAATTATTTGAAGGATTTTGTAATGGGTTTAGTATCTATAGGATGCTGAGAGATGGAATGTAGTTTGAAATCTTTTACACTGTACAAATACATACTGTAAGGGAATGTATGTATGTACATAGCTAGTGTATAATTACTTGTAAATAACAGAGCTTGTACATAGTTCTAATAATTACTCGGGCAGTCTGTGCAGAAAAATGGAGAAATCCCATTATTTCTTTTTGATATTGAAGGAAGCTAAAAAATTGAGGAGAGCCAGCAGAAAGAACTTTATTGCAAAATTATTGGAGTCTGAAACAGAATAATACTTATTTATGGTGCTGCATAGAACAAACAGTTTTATCTGCACATAAAAAATAGGGAACTTTTGGCTCCAGCTGCATGCAGCACTCTCTCTCTCTCTCTCTCTCTCTCTTTCTCTCTCCCTCAAGTTATCAAGAGTTACCATTTTTCCCACATTGTCACTCCAAGGAGGAAAATATATGTTTAGATACAGTTGTTTGGGGATATTGACTCAAGGACTTAACTCCAGTCGGGAGACGGAACCCCATTAAGCTTTATTATTCTTGGGGCTGGTGATATCAAGACAACATAAACATAAAGGGAAAGCCTAATGTTTCTGATTTATATGACACATGAGGTTTGGGTTTTATGCAAACTAAACAGTTTTTACACTTTCCATAAAACCTATGCAGGCAATCAGAGGCTCTGCTGTCCTCGTCTGGTAAAGTGTCTCGTGCCTAAAAACAACTCAAAAAGATTCCATTCTGTAGTCTCCACCAGAGAAGAATAACACCCCTGCGGTTATGCCATCCCCAAAAGGACAGGACAGGAACTAGTTCTAGGGTTTGTTGGTGGTAGCCGTCAGAAATTGTGGGAGTTGTCAAGACTGTCAGGTTTTCTGTGTACATTTAAGTATATCAATACGGTCTTCCATAAAAGTACAGGGAGAAAAGCTAGGGAGAGTTTGGGTGAGAGAGAGAGAGAGAGAGAGGAAGATACAATCGTGAAAAAAGTTTTCCTTGTCCCATACCACTAACAGCTAAAAGCCCGTAGATATGCAAAACGTACTTCCTTTTAGTGAAGTAAGTTGTGCTCATTTCCTCCAATTCTTTCGTCTGGGATTTGTAAAAGGTTTTTAGAATGAGAATCATAGTTCAAAAATTTTCTGATCTCCAAAAACCATGTTTCCAAATACTTCCCCTGCATAACAAACTTTCCCCTGAGCCCACACACCGACTCCAAATTGATTTTCCATTCGAGGTCCCTCCCAAATGGTGCTAAAGAGTTCCGAACTTTGGAAGAAATCCACCTTCCAAAGGGAACATCAAAATTCCGGACGTGCTTTCCTATCATGTGCTTCGGGTTGAGATTTGTTTTTAAATATCGCCTGGAAATGACTTTATGACGATAAAACAGAGTCTGGCAGGCTTGTGAAATCCGAGCATTTACATGGATATTTACATACAAGGCAAATTCTCAAAATGGAACGGAAGCTTCCCAGAATGGACTTTTACTCACTACTTTGAAGTGTTTCCACTCCAAAGGAAAATACATGAATGTAAATAAATTGGAAAAGGTCCTTTTGGTGTACTCAACTATAATTTATTAAATGTAAGAGACTGCATCGAGTCTCCAGCCGTCATGGGTGCATTCATCCATAAATCTATGGAGTTTTGGAAGGGAGTCAAGACCCCTGGTCGCCCCAATGGTAAGTGTTACTGGCCGCCGTAGAGTATTATAAAGCTACAGGAGTCCTTTTCATAATTTCTCCTCATAATTTCACTACTCAAGAGACTCCAGTTAGCTATATAGATACATTATTTCCTTTGACCAATGGATGTGCAAACATTCCGATGCACAAACACACACATCTATAATTATTATTATTTCTGTATGGTCAGGTACATCCAGGAAACCATGGGATCTTGCAAGATAGCTGAGACTTGAGTATCAAAAATATAAAGAGAATCGACGATGGCTCAGGGCTGACATCAGCGCGCCATTTCCTTCCTTGAACGTCCAACCTATTTGCAATGAATGGTGTGGAAGCCCTTCTAACCCCTCTTGGAATCCCTGACACTTGCCTTCTTTTCCCATTTTATATTCACCTTGATAAAATCGGATGGGTTTTATGCCTCAAGTGTATGGTAAAACAAGTGTGAGATAAAACTTTTCCCCTGGACTGACTCCATTCCTCAAACTCTTGTCGACGGGATTGACTTACTTTGACACAGTTCGGGAATCGTACAAGTTTTTAGCATCCATTTGTGTGAGTTTCAATGCTCCCGAGCTTGAGAGGGAAACGAAGATTACCTGCTGGCCTCTCATCCCATGCTCTACAATGGTCTCTTCCTGAGTCATAAACATGAACAACGTAATGACGCTCCATTGACTTGTGTCGTAAATGTTCCTGACATTCCTATGGCACTGACTGAGGCATATAACAAAGGGACTTATGGGGCTTTTATTTGTACCTACCAAAAGTATCTGTCTATATGTGGAGGACTTGGGATATATGGATTTAGAAAGTAATGTATAGCTTCTGTGCACGGGGTATCATCCTATAGAATAAAATATATTAAGTACCCTGTTCCATGTCCATAGGTGATGCAGACCGATGAAAAATGCACATTGTAAGCTTGTAATTCAAAATTGGAACCCTGCTCTGTAGACGTTCCGTGTCAAAGATCGGAATAGGAAGAGAAATGAAAAGAAGGAAATCTTTGTCGTCTTTGATATAATGGTTCACACTCAATCTGAAAGGTTTGTTGTGCGGGCCAAACCCATGTCTCATCAAGGGAACGAATCGGAGAAGAATCGAAACAGTTTTATCATGTCAGCTCAACTGACGGAAGGGAAACTGTGAGGCTCAATAGGAAAGTCAGCTCTTGCGTGAAGCTAAAGAGCAAGTCCCGAACAAGAGGCCCCCCACCCTTTGTATGTGTACGTCTCCTCTCCCTCACGTAATTACATAAATTGTCATCCCAATGTATAGCGAACTACTATTTGACAGATTGAAAAATCTGGATCGTGCCATTCCGCGGCTGTGACACAAAGCTCTGTGATGTCGTACACAGGAGATATAGAGCACATGTAGGATGTATGTATCTACCATGATGGGGAGAGACGGAGCCGGGATGGTATAAGTCACAGTCTGAGAGTTCCTGGTGCCACACTGCCACAGAGGGAATTATGAGGACGCATATAGTGGAAGGAATGATCCACCGTGAAGTCAGAGCCAGTACGACGATGTTGTGTCAAGTAGAAAATTGTTGGAGGCAGCAGAGCAACACCAGATAAGCAATAAGTTAAGTAACATTGTTGATCAGATTCTATGTAGTCTTTGCTTTCTCCACTTTCCCCACTTTCCCCACGAGTCAACTTCCTTTATCTTCCTGTCGTCTCCCAGGCTCGGAATTCCCCTTGTCTTCTGACTCTCCTGGTGGAATGTCCGAAGGGATTCCTTGAGACGAGGAAAAATGAAACGAATTTTCCACGACAATCTACTCTCCTTCCTTCCAACACTACTATCTGTATATCCCTCCCTCAGACATTACTCTCACTCTCTCAACCTTTGTTTACCTTTTTCCTTGTGGATCGAGTTCAAGAGCAGCTTGCACTTTTTGAAGCCCGACCCAATGCATTTTCCCTCAAGTGTTTATTTATGGAACTTTGGTAATAATTATGTATTCCCGAGGAAATTTCTGTAAGCACATTATCTTACAAAGCAGGCTGTCGGAAACCTCAAAGTAAACTTTAACCACTTTCCAGGGTATTTGCAGACCAAATAATCTTCCTAAATTAATTCCTAAATTAATTTCTCTATCTTCTGAGGCACTGGATGGAATTCAGAGATTATCGACTGCCAGCCCACAAAAGTTCGGAGAGAGGACGAATTAGGGGAGGTTGCTGGAAAGTACAGATCCCGTCTGAAGAACAAAATTCTTCCACGCTTGACTTCCTGTCTGCTTAAGTGAAAGTAAACTGAAACAGGTGAAGGAGAAGACACCGCTCAGTGGTTCAAGGGTTCCATAAAAATGCAGCTGCTGATGACAATTCTGACATGTATACATGATACGTACATGACATTCTTAAAAGTTGTCGTCAGCTGGTTAGGATGGTTTAACATTCACGGGGCGGAATTACTTAAGAAATTCTCATGTAGATCATCAGCTGTAGCTACCCCAGAGACTCTTAAACTGTGAGAAAGTTGATTCGAAGAGGTCCTTTACACTAGTAACAGGCTCATATCTCGTTTTGCATACCTCCTTGAATTCGGAGAATTGGCCACCCGTGACGCCATAGGATCTTCGGAGTAATTTAACTCAATAATGTAGGGATGAGTGGAAAAATATGTAACGTGGGAATGTCCTTACTTTAATTTCTAGTTTGACCTGAAATGTTGACCCAGGAATTCCTAACTTACTCTTTATGTAGATTCTTTGGCTTTGACAAGATTTTGGCGAAGGGGAAAATTGAGTGACGGGCTGGGTCCCAAATCTTTATTAGTTTCTAAAAATAGATACTCCTTGGGCTTCCATCATTTCCCCCAAGCCTGGTCAATTTAATGAAATCTCTAGGGTTTAGTATTTAGATTGTAATAGTCCGACGGCTCAATTTTCTTTCACACTGGGGAGATTTACAATAAGGGTGAGTATGTATTTATACAATGGTCCCAGTATTTAAAGAGGCAAACTAGGTTAACATAATGTCTTCATCCAGACGGTGGACTTGTCTCACATAGCACAGGCATAATGTTTTGTGCCTGTCTTGGGGGAAGAAGATCAAGATAGAGAGAGTATACACGTTCCAGGTGATACCTAGGCGGGATCCAATCGCATCCTCGGAGTTACTCATCTAAGTGACACTAAATATAATTGGATCTGATGGGACATGATCTCCTGCGCTTTATGTACATTGTTGTTATTGTCAGTGTGTACTTGGGCTGGAATCTCCTTCCGAGGCGGCTGATATGACAGCTGACAATCCTGGGCTGACATTTCACATGCACAGAAGTAGGCCATAGGGATTTGGATATTTACCTTTTAAAACAGTACAAAGTGTAAGAATACAATTTTTATTGTATGTATTGCATAATCTTAGGAAACTTGTGTCAAGGTTGAATGAAATTGGATATCAGATTTGGAAAGTGAATAATTATTATTGCAATTTCTACATGCAAGCAGCGATTACCATAGACTTCATTTTCCATCACACTTGAAAATTTATTGCTACAGATAGTGCAGTTAGATGTAATGAGTCAGATAGTGTAATCAAACTTTTCAGGAAGAAGCCCAAGTCAGCTGATTATTCTAAATTAGCTATTAGTGAGAATGCATTTCATTATGGATAGATTCTACCTAATATTACTCAATAAAGAAAAAATTATCAAAACTGCCCGAGTCAAAATTCCATTCAGTTTAATTTATTTTCCGCGGAAGGGCAGAATAATTCCTGGACTCAAATATGGTAAAACCTGCCAGACTAATATATGGAATAATATAACTCTAGATCCAAAAAGTACTAGATCAAGTAAGAAAAATATGCATGCATTTGTTTTGTAGGCAAAAGCCAAAAGCCAAGGAAAGTAATTGTGCCAAAATTCTGAGGAAATTTGTGAAACCAAAATGCAATAAAAATTCATGAGCTGCTTAAAATCAGTGAGGTAACAAGTTTTGAAGTCGTCCACAACTCCTTCAATGACTACAAACTACAAGAGCAGTCAGAGTGAAATAATTTAAGGGAAATTAAGTACCTCGGCGTAATCCTTGTATAACTAGCTCTATCAAACACCTGAATATCATTAACTGTAATACCACTGTTTAAATGCAAAGGTGAGATTTGGTGCAAGACAGGTCCAGGAAAGATGTTTGAGGATGATGTCAGTAAGAAAAAATTTAAATAGTATTCTAATTTCCTAGGCTGCTATTTTACATGACCACTCTAGTGGAATTTGTAACATTGAGCTAACTGAGTTTACTACCCCTGGACTTTCTCCAGGGTAATAAGAATGTGATAATTACTAGAGAGCTACAAATGAGGGGAATAATGACAACCGTCATAATTATTTACTTTCTTTTCCAAGTTTTCTTTTCCCAAGGAAGAGAGCTAGAAATGTAAATTCAAAGGGGTACGTGCTGATCCAAAGTTATTGCTCCAGTTTTTCAAAGTTAGCTATTTCAGAGTGAGGTGAAGTATATCAAGGGGAGAGCACGCACACTCCATAACTATAGATACTTGTACTATGGAGCCGGGCCAAGTCGTGACGGACTCACAAATTTGAACAAAATGTCGTAACTGACGAGTATCCATCCATTAGGAGAGTAAACTATCCCAACTGTACTCATTTCCAGACTGCATCACACGGAATGTATAATGAGAGGAAAAATCCCGGAACCTTACCAGGCGGTCTGGAGCTCCTTTTCCGGAATTGTTCTCACAAACTCTCCAAACCTCCTACAAGCTTTTGATGGCCTCACCCTATCTTGTGCCCCAACTTCCTATCTCTTTACTTTTAGTTAGTCCGACCTACTGCGATGCAGTCAAGGTGAAGACATTAATAGTGAACTTGGTTGGAACTGTTTTCCTGTCATAATCTCCGAGTACAGAGCTGTAAATGTACGTCTCTCCGTGGTGATAGGCACCGGGAACTGGTTATTCCATCTCCATTCCCCCCTCACAGCACATGTCTACATATGCCACTATTAACATTAGTTCTCGCCGGCGTCGCCGGGAATTCACCCCGTGGATAAACTATCATGTCATCAGAATAAGTAAGTTGTCATGGGTAGGAACTTACGATGGCAATTATGACGCGCATGAGATACAGTCGGGCATAATGTAGGGATAACAAGGAATATTAAATGGATTTGTGACGTTTAATCCGATGAGAATGTCATAAAATTCAAGTAATTTCCTCTTTCCCTACATTGAGAAAACTTTCTCCCGAAACCTATTATGTAGTTATAAGTCCATGATCCTCACAGATTACAAGTCCCTCTTCTTCAAATAGTCACAGCACGCCTATCTCTGTTGACAAAGTTCTCCAACCTTATCTCCGTGCATTAACTTGACTGTCTGCATCCGTCAGCGAAATTCATATGAGTCGAGGAGTCTCCACTACAATTACATACTGGGATACTCTGTACACACACAAACGTCTCGTAGCAGATGATGTTGCCAAGGTGCCTCCGGATATTGATGCAATAATCAGATACCTACATGAAAGTTTCATTACAAGGACATCTATAAAATAGCAGTACAAGGATAAATACCTTTGAGATAAAAGTTCAAGGATATCTACATACGAACGTACAAATATACGGTAACATAAAGAGTACGTCTTTGAGATAATAATAATAACAATAAATAAGGATACCTATGAGATACAAAAGCAAGGATATTTAATATTATGAGATACAAAAGCAAGGGTACCTATATTACGAGATACCATTACTAGGATACCTATATATGAGGTACAATTGCAAGGATATCTATACATGAGATACCGTTGCAAGGATACCTATACATGAGATACCAAAACAAGGATAGCTATACATGAGCCACCATAGCAAGGATGCATATATACATATGAGATACAACAGCAAGTATACTTGTACATGAGATACCATATCAAGGATACCTATAATTACATAAGATGTCATAGCAAGGATACCTATACTTACATGAGATACCATCTCAAGAATACCTATACATGAGATACCATCTCAAGAATACCTATACATAAGATACCATCTCAAGAATACCTATACATGAGATACCAAAGCAAGAATACCTATACATGAGATACCACAGCAAGTATACTTATACATGAGATACCACAGCAAGTATACTTATCCATGAGATACCATAGCAAGGATTTCTATACATGAGATACCAAAGCATGAGATGCCCATGTATAGGATATTAAAATTCAGGAGGTATACATAATTAACTATATCAAAAGAAATATGAATGCCCAAATGAAAACAGACGAAAAACGTAGGAGGACTCATCATCTATGATTTTACTTGGACTTGTTAGACTGGAAGTAGTTTGTTGTGGAAGTTATGAATTTCCTGGGAAAAAGATAATATTGTTAAAAATGTAGGAGAATCATTAGCACATTTCCATGTGAATGAACCGAATCTTACTTCCTCCCATTGCATGCATGGCCTCACGTCCGACTTTTAACGACCGTATTCATCAACGACTTTCTCCAGCTCAAAAACAAACTTCCTTTCCATTTCTAGGTAATTTCCAGGAATACTTCATAAATGCCTACATACCTCTGCTGAATTGAACCCACCATTAAAAAAAATGAGGCAATGGATCACCAACTTCATATCTTCCAGCCTTCTCTGTCCCCTCATCCATCATGTATGTATACATTTCTGAAGGTTGCATTATTTCCCAAATTGAAAGTATCAATTTGAATTAATGTTTTTTGAGGGCTTCATCTCTACGGAATGTAAAAGAAAAATCTCGCTGACCGGCCGAATTCCCTTCCCCTGCTGTCGGACACAGTTGATACATCCTTACTACTTTACAAGATACTGACGGAGTAATGTAGTATATGGTAAAGTAGTAGTAATGGATCGGGGAGCAAGTAAGGAAGTCTAAATTGGTGGAATTAGTTGATGTCTCAGGAAATGTTGCTGTGCTGTATACACACACACACACACACACACAAAGTGTACTGGCCTTGGTCCTGGTATCATCTTATAGATGATGCTCCCAGCCCCCGCATAAATTCTTTATGTAGCTCCTCTGTGAAGTAGGACAAGTTCTTTTTGCTATTTTGCTCTGAAGATGACAAGAATATCCTCATAAGATGTTTACAATGTTTCATTAGGACTTTTGGCCTTTGTATGTGCATTAGTGACCGACGGCTGGAAAGTTTCTAAGTCGGCATCATTTTTCCTTGGGAATGGACGATCAACAAGGAAGAGAAGCTTGGAGTTACTTACTCCTCGGACTAAATGTTGGTCGTTGAGACCAAGGAAGGGAGTCTCTAGTAGTAACCAGTTTTTAGTCAAAACGAATGAGAGAGAGAGAGAGAGAGAGAGATCTCCCCCCGGCTTTCCTCTCACACAGTTCTCACTAGATCTGGATATTACTGGAAGTAACTACATAGAGACAAGGAAACTACGCAACTAACTACGTGTACAGTCATCCAGCTCCAGACAGGGGCACAGTAGATACATAAAGTAATTATATGACTACACATTTGTATGTGGACGTATGTATAAATCCCAAAGACGTAAAGATCTCCTATGTACAGGAAGATAGTAGCATTTCTGCTTCGCTGACCCTTCCTCCTACAACTAGTCACACACAAACAACTAAGTCCCATGGTTACTTGGAGTAGGGAACGATCTGGGCTCATTTCATTACTTTAATTTCAAGCCTTATGAACATGGACGCATCTTCATCGATCCTCTCTCTCTTTTCGATGGGTGAGGGGTCTCGTCTCCTTGTGTGTACATAGTGGAAGGTCTTAGGAGTTGGGATTCATTGGGTTGGCTCAAACCCTGGGTTGTGTCAAGAGATATTCGCTCCTCCAGGAACACAACACTCACCCTGGCTCTTTATTTCCAATGTTTTCCAATGGTCAGTAAATAATCAGGGCTATTCGGTGAGGAAATGTGATGAGTTTGTAGGAGTTGTTTGTGCTCCGCCGAGTACAATGCATCTGTGATGCTTTTGTTGTTGACCTACATCAATGTAATGATCCAAATCTCCTTATATTCCAGACTGACAACAATCCTCTCCCTCCCTGAGCCCCTGCCTTTACCCTGGATGTATTACAAGGATCTACACACTCCTCCGAATAAGGAACAGGAGTAAGAAAAAAAGACTATTCTTACTCTCCACTTCAAATAAAACTTGGCAAAAGGAGGAGCATAGAGAGGGCGATAAATCTCCAAATAATATAACCAGAAACGTTCAAAGAAATTTCCTCAGATCCCTCTGTGATCATATGCATTTGTATACCTACTCAGAGGAACAAATATAAACAGAGCATCCTGTTGCAGAGGCAGTTCCTCCTGAATGTCGAAACACATCTAAATCTAGAGGATTCTCACTCACGAGGACGTGTGTGTGGATGCAAACAGGATTAAAAGATTCTGCTTCGGAATTGTCCCCATGGGAAATAGCCAGTACCTACAAATATCTATATACCTTCGTATCAATGTGTGCAAGGAGGAGGAGGGTTATGTGAACATGTTTTTTTTATTTCCTTTGCTATGTCCTATGTTTGCTAGCGTATGTCAACAAACATGCTTGGATCTGGAGTGTAATCTCGCAGCACAATGCTCACTATGGGATTTAACTGTAACCTCCTCCAGCATTTAGTATCTTCTTGATGCGATCAGCTAAAAACAATACAGCATAATATGATGTATTGGACTCCAAGCACGAACATCCTTTTTTCTCATTAAATAAAACAACAGCTGAGGATGTACTGGGCGAGTGGTGTTTTCCTAGATATTTGATCAGGATACGTTCCTGATCGGAGGAGTTGAGTTGTGGTGGATAATGGAAGGTAAACGAATAATGGGATTTAATTAAACTTGGGATCCTCATGCAAAGGAAAGCACTTGCCTGTGATCAAAGGAGATTAACGACTCGAAAAGCTTTTATAGCTCCTGTACTTTCTCCGTACTTTCACCATCAAGGCCCTTTCCGGCTCTTACACCTCCAGTGTCCCCGATCTCCCAGGTGCAACACTCTATTTTCATTTATTTGTTCCCCTGATTGACATTTCCAGATTAAGTAGTACTTTAGATGTATTTATGTTTTGAAGGGCTGGGCCTTTAATGGGAGGGAAAGGAAGAGTGGGAATTAGTTTGTATGTATTAATTTAATTAATTTTTGTTTCTAGATGAAAGAATAAGGACTTGTTTATTACTTGGGAGCCAGATGGATATGTAGTTTTAAGCGATTTTATTTTACTGTCAAATTCAGTCTCCCCATGGATCCTATATACTGACGTATTCTCACCCGACATTTGAATTATTTTTAGTTCATTTTTACTATTTAGGTCTACCGGGATAACCGGATGATGTTGAGAGGTCCGTGTTTCCAAACAAAAAGTTGGGAGGGAAGTTTAATTAAAACCTGTTTGTAAGATCAACTTCCAGGTTTCTTTCTCACACGGTCTTTTGATTTGCACACCTTTTATTACCTCTTTCTCTCTATCAGTAAGCAATTCCCAGGTTCCCAATTTCTGGGAGTTGAGAAACTTTGAGAATGGGAAGGCACGGTTGATAGAATTGATGAAAGCGTGTGCACAGCCAAGTTTACTTAATTCCGTGGGCCTGTCTTCATTAACATTTCGTAATTCACTTGGATCTTCCCTCCAACACACATAATTACATACATATGTACATATCTTCTACTGGGAAATTTATCTCCTCCATTTGTTTCACAAGGACTGGAGCTTATTCAGAGAGTCAAGCAATTGATGAAGGATTGTTTGTACATAATATTTGTGAAAATGAGTTATATATTCCATAGATTTTCCTCCCTAGGGCTGGGGGGTTTCTAATGTCATGGATATTCCCTCAACAGTTTGAAATTTCTTCCAATCTACTTTTAATTAATCGGAAACACACTACAATTTAATTCAAGGGATCTGTCAAACCAAGTTTTATTCTTTTCTGAACCAAGATCTTAATCTTGAATAAGAAAAATTAAAGGGGATGCATTCAAATTGAGATTTTCATAAAATATGGACAAGCAAAATACTTATGACTGCTGTTGGGTAAGGCAGGGAGTTAATTCCCCGCTAAATTATACACATATGTAATGAATTATTACCCTGAACATTCCATGTGCTAATTATACACAAACGCAGCCAAAGATTTCCTCAAATTATCCCATTCCGTTCAAAATTTTCCCCAAGCACTGTCAAGTGTGTAACATTGGGCGGCAATTTTAAATGAGCCAGCCCTATGAGTAATTAATGTGTTTCAAGCAGACGCTTTTATTTCTCAAAAACAGGTTCCCTCGCTTAAGGGGAAGCTTTTATCATTTGAGAACAATACTGTACAAATTACGTTGAGTACAGTTTCTGTCTACCCCTGCCAATTTGTTTGAGAGTTGAAATTTCCTTTCTATTATCCCTTAATTCTATTTCTGTCTGATTTTCCAGGAATTGTAACAGAATTCCTTTGAGGGAAGGTGGAGAGATTCATGGAAGTTGATTGGTTTGATGTTGTTTCAGAATTGCATTCTTCAGTCAAGACTTTCCCCTGCAGTGTAAATTTCATTGTAGGGAACCGACTGAGAGTGACTGAAGGTCCAAAAAGGAATGTCAGCTCCTAACCAGTGTAGCAACATTTTGATGTTCCCTTTCTGTTGTTGAAATGTTAGACGTTTGATTCGGTAGCATTTGAGAAATTGAGGACATGGACACAGTAGTTGAGCAGAGAGCATGGGATAGGAATGATGACACTTTTCCCCCCTGCCATCCTTGTATCAGCCTTGAGCTTTCACACTCGGTGAGGAAGAGCACATGAATTTGTTCAGCGCCTTCAACATGATCTTACTAAGTTACGACATCATTACGCCACGCGTGTGTGCGAGATAATGTTCGTTAAATTGTTTCCAGGGCGAGGGGAAAGTGGAGAAAGGTAAAAAAAAATCTCCCTTTCCCAACCACACCAGCTCGAGTTGGTCGTGAACTCGACCGTTGAGAATCGTCAACACTCATCCTGATTTAAAGGCAATTTCCGGGGAAAAATTCCTCTCCTTAACTTCCCAATCACATCATTTAGGTCCTTTCGTTGTCTTTGTCTCAAATAAAGTGTGGGCTCAGTAAATGCATCAACGCTCCCCGGAAACTTCGGCAATACCTTTCCCATCAAGTACCACAACTTTCCTCGACACTATTATCCTCCTCCCTCCCACCATAAATCCACAATAACTGGGCCTCAATCAAATTGAAAATACCGTGATTTCTCCCCTCAGCCCTGTGACCTCATAGGTAAACTAAATTAAACCTTAAAATCCATTTCCACCAATAATCATTCCCAAAATTGGATTGTGCTCCTCTCCATGAAAGTAATTATAGGATTTAATGGATTTCAGTTACATCAAACATCACACGGAAATATTTATCCTGTCATTTTATGCATATGCTTGGAATTGTATCTAATCGAAAATCAATTTATTCCCAGCTCCAATTTTTTTTTTTAAATATTTGTAGTTACAGTGATTTGAACCTTTGAAGGGATGTGTTGGGGAAAGAGAGGAGGCGTTTTACAAAGCGGTTTCCCGGGCTGTCTGCCCTACATATCCTCAGATATCTAGTATTTTTATCGTCCACCGGCGTTTCCTCTGTATCTGGGCTCAGGCAGTAATAAAGGTTTAGGAATACCCTTTCTGAGTAAACATACATAGTTTGCATACAGAGGATCTCCACACTCTCATTTGATGGTAACTTTTAGCGGACGGTGCCGATAGCTACAAAGGGAAATCAAATACAGTCATTTCCACACAGTTGATTTCCTTAAATTCCCATTAATTCGAGCAATGGTTGGAGGAGGGGGAGGTGGGAGATGGGATACTCTACTCAAAATATTTGCACTTGCAAATTTTTCTGGACTAAATCCTTCCCTTGGGATAGGGCTGGGTTCCTATTTGATTCCCCGTAGATACGTATATGCTTCCACTCCCCAGTTACTATTTCTTTACGGACACACAGAGGTGTATGTCTATACATGCGAAAGTGTGTTTATATATGTACGTAGATACATGAAATTGCATAAGACTACATTCGTGCAAGATCATATGTTTGGATACATGCATAAGCATATGTTTGGATACATGCATAAGCATATGTTTGGATACATGCATAAGCATATGTTTGGATACATGCATAAACATATGTTTGGATACGTACATACATAAGCACGGGT
Source organism: Allacma fusca (assembly GCA_947179485.1). NCBI lineage: Eukaryota > Metazoa > Arthropoda > Collembola > Symphypleona > Sminthuridae > Allacma > Allacma fusca. Next base: position 9,021,331 of record OX359248.1, read on the forward strand.
CTGTAGACGTACAAAAGGATGCGTGCCTGGATACAAGGAGAAGCATATGTTGAGATGAGCCCAGAAGTGTATGCTTAAATACATAGGAAGAAATTCCCACAGAGTTTCCCGCTTTTAAAAGAAACCCCGGAAAATGTAAATATTTGCCCGGATTCAGTGATTCCGCAAATTGTGCATATACAGAGGGGAGAAAGCTGTACAAAGAGAAAGATTACAATAAAATCCTCCCATGCCGCCGCTGGAAGTACCTGGAAGAAAAAAAGCCCGGACTCAGGAGCTAAAAATGATGTTGCATAAGGTTCGTGACAAATGATGTGAAGGGAGCGGTTGTTTATCGCTGAACCTACTTCCAGAGGAAATACGTTCTCCCTCCCCGCAAGAAGGATATATCCCTTGACATAAATCATTAAGATAACATCTGAGATATAATCACGACACTAGGCCCGAATCCAAATCAGGTATCCGGAACAAATCCCTTGTCAAAATGTCAAACAACAACGAGGGAAAACTTTTGAGATAAAAAGCATTTCGGAGTTGCTTGTCTCTCAGCAAGAGATTAAATGAGGAATTAAGGTGAAAATAGAGCTTAATGAAACTTTTAGTATTCCTGGTGGGAATGTAAATGGAGCTTATCTGCCCTCCCTTCAAAGCTGACTACTCCGAGGTTTGCAGTCCACGAGAAAAAATCTACAATAGTCTTTGTTTTTTTTTGGAAGAAAAGAAACCTCCGGGATATTCCCATCATTGTTTATGAACCAGGCGTGCGGAAATAAGTTCCGGGTTCTTGACCCCCTCCTGCACTTGACTCCTGTATGTACGTAATTATATGCATCTGGAAGTAATATTTCAATTGAAAACTTTCACATAAACATTTGGAGAAAGTTTTCCTTTCTTTTTTTTATTTCTCATGTCCCTCCGAGCTCCTTTGAAAGGGAACAATAGGAAAGAGTAGCTTTTCTTCCTGGATATTTTTTTTGAAGATGCTTTATATTAATTTATGCAACGCACATTCTATTATAAGCGTCAGAATATCCTCTATAAATTTCCGGCCGTTTGCTTTAGCCCCATCGACTTGATTAAGACTCATCTTCTATAGCCTGTCCCCCGATATGGTGCCGTATCTTTTGAGAGTCCGTTTCCAGCAATAAACTTGACAGGTAATGAATTTCCCCCAAACTTTAGGGTTTCCTAACTCGTGAGCCATTTTTCATTTTGATTTCACTTCGCTCTTGTACTAGTAATCATTGATGCTCTTAAGCTATAGTTTCAGGTCTTTCTGGGATAAATATGTACATATGTATGTACCTCCTATAAAACAAGAGCCTTGGCATCTTCTTCAAAGTACAACCAAAAAAACAATTAAGGTCTCAATGCAATTAAAATCTATTTGGGAAAGGGCTCCCTTAATTTATAGCTCCACACTACACTGATTTACCCTCCAAACACTTGTGACTAAGATGTTAGTAGCCCATCAAATATTAACCAACACGTATCCCACAGTTCTAAAAACCTCTTATAAATCTGAGCTGAAGTATCTTCCAAAAATTTATATCAGTAAAATTATAATTAAAAACAAAAAGCAATACCGAAAATTTACAAAAGCATGACAGGAAATAATTATCTCAATTACGTGGATATCTGAGTAAAAATCTAAAAAACAACTTTATACATAAATACATCCCTAATTATCTACTTGAATGAAAGTGGAAGGCATGGGAAGGATTCAAGGGTATTAAATCCTTGAAAGTTTATCGGAGCAATTAACCTCGAAAGTTCATATTGAGGATAGTTATACTCACCTCCGGTTCGAATAGAGACTTTTAATAAGGGCCTTGAAAGAAGTAACTCTTCCCTAACAAACGGACCACTGTCATTCCTTCCTATTAGCAGCCCTCAATAAAGCCTGGAGGAGTAGATAGGAGTTTAACTTGGATGGAGGGCTCGACGTAAACATGTCCCAGTACTTTATAAGATGCTAATGATGCTTGGGAGGAAGAATCAGTTGCTCATTGTTAAATGGGATCCCTCAAACATATAATAACGCCCAACTTTCACTTCCAACTGACACAATGTACTTAATGAGAAAAGAGCCTCCAGGCGTCTCTGTTTGCAGTTGACAAACATGTGTCAATACACATTCAAGGAGCGAGATACATAGCACGGAAACAAGTGTTTATAGAAACATGTACAGACATGGGGATATGAGCATGTATGCACATTATCGTACATATGAAGAAGATAGCGATTACTCAGTGCATTACGTGCAAACATCCTAGTTTGTCGTCTTTTATCTGTTCTCTGGCGTGGAGATAATAATTGAGAAAATATTCTCTCTCATCCATAGAAGCAAATAATACATCTCTCTTTTTTTTTTGTAAGCTTTTTTTTTTGTACACGTACAAAGAGAGAGAGACTGATGTTCATGGATGAGACTCGAAGGGTGAATAAGTAAGCTATTTACAAGTATTTCGACATTGCATGGGCGTACTCATGTATGTATGCATACATGTAAATATTATATACATGGAAGCAAACAAAACATACATGGATCTGATGCTGTTGCTACTTTCTTTTGCCATCCTAAGTAAACTAGAATCATTGCATAAAAAAATGTTACGTCCCTTTCTCCTGTTCCATCTTCCAAAGCCTTTTTTCCCAACCTTCCCTCTGCATCTTATTACAACTTTTGAGCTCTAATAACTTCAGTCACACAATTGAATATGTTATAGGGATTGGGAGAGTGTGCTCGGCCGGAGTCATAACCAGAAATGACAAGAGGGAAAGTCTCAGAGTACACATGAAAGCCAGGAATTATTTGAGTGGGAAGAACCTTAGTAACAGCATTAGGTTTCCCATCCTGTCTGGTTTGAAAGTTAAAACCATTTTGACGTTGTACGTATGTGTATAATATATACCTGTATTTTTGGATCTAACAAAACCATAAGAGGGAGCATCAAAAGCTCCTTCAGGTAAGACAAGTTCCCTTTATAGAAATATATCCGGGGCAGAGAGGGTCTGCTCCAAGGTACTGGTTAAAATTTGCAAATGGGAATTCTGGTGAAAGCAGGTGAAAGCACGTGTGAGAGTGTACTCTCACCTTCCCCCTTTCGCTTCCATGCTTTGATGCTTATGGATTTTGAATGCGGGTCCGTACATGGAGCTGTTATTACGGTGCTCACTCAGCCTTGACTCCCTAGAAATTGTGGGGTTGGGGCCGAAACCCACAATTATGACTATAGCATCATGTTACTCTAATGAAATAATATGTTGCCTTGTTGAAATTAAATTTCTCCCGGGATCGTTGAATCCAACTGAATTATCACGGTTAGGTAGCCATCCGAAATTTGCCCTGATTGGGGGTTATAGTAAATTGTTATTACCATGAGGTACTTCACCACACTTCCATAAATGGTGAAAACTAGCTCTCCCTGAGTGCCTTTTCTGCTGTAGAGGGAGGGAAGTGTGAAACTTAATTATGAAATTTGACAAGGGCTAGAGTCGTGCTTAAGAACATTATCCTCTAATAAATTGCTACCATTTTTGTTTACAAGTGAAAGTAGACAATGGTGGCTTTAGGAAAATGTACCTATGGGAAAGGACCACTAAAGTATAGGGGGAAGGAGCAGAGCCTTCCCACGATACTAATTATCCGCCTCAATTACTTTATTACAATGACCTAATTTTGAGCCTTTCGTGCTCCTTTGAAGCTCAGTACCCTCCATTAGATTTAAATAATGGTGGATAAACAAAACTCCAGATTTACTCTCTTCCCCTCTTTGCGTGCCCTTTGAGTTAGTACCCTGGGAATTGTTCCTGGACACATGATTCTACTCCCCTCACAAATGAACACGGCCACGAACCAAGATCCTTTCTCCAGGAACTTTTTCAACATGTGTTTGATTTACCTGCACTTTATCTCCAATGCCTGAGCATCACTCTAGCTTTTGCTCTAGCACGGCTACACATAGATAATTACATATAAGTATAGATACCACAATGATGGAAAAAGAAATTTTTGTTTGGGTTAATTTGATCCATGGAAATTAAAATTCAGGCCTTCCGAGGAAGCCCTCGGGAAGAGAGGAACAACAAAGTAAGATTCCCTCACCAGAGATTACAGGGATTAATTTGAAAGGATAAACACGCCTTAGAATTTTTAATCCTCGATGTAGAATAACAATATCCTTGCTTATTATAGAAAATACTTATTAGAATTGTTTGTGTGTATATATCTATAGATATCTATCCTTGACAGAAGAACCACTTGTGCCTCAAGTCTTGTATATTGACTCGTTGATCCTAATAACTTGTTCTCTAAACTTGAGTTGTGCCAAAGAGCCATTCCGGGCGGGAGAAGATCTCGGGAGTTTTATTGATTTTTTTCACTTCGCATTCTTTTTGTGTGTGTGTGTGCCCTGACTCTCTAGTTTATGTTATGCTCCCGGGCGAATTATATTTTATCTCCATAGTCTCAGCTGTCAGGGGGATTTCGTGTGCGGAAATTCCATTTGATTAATATGGACAGCCTACCAGGTCTTGTATTCCAGTCCCTCATCCCGGGTCATCTGCATGTAAGAGGGAGGAGGCGGGGAAAGTCGGAGAAAGCACGGGGAAATAAGACAGGGGAGGGATACAGTGAAAGTCGGAGGAAAGAAAGGAGAAAGTATAATCCGAAAATTAATTGAATTGCCTCCCAGAATCCATTTCCCCCATTGCATCTCTTTCTGCAATGAAAATATGTATTTACTAACACATCTCCATCCCTGACTGCAATCATTATCAAATATGCAGGATATTTAGAGAGTATTTAAATAAAATCAAGGACATTAATCCTACATTCAGACTTGTCGGAGTCCCAAATCCAATTATGATTAGACATGAACTCTAATTTCTTCAGTTTTTCAATTCTCCCTAGCGCATACAAATCACTGAATTATTCTCACGCCTCCTCTCCCTCCCTCCTCAACAACTCCGCTCAACAACTTCGTTCTATTCCTTGAGTCATGTCTGAAAGTTGGATGTGTCCTATTCCTGGAGTGTGGATGGGGAAGGATTTTTTCATTTGGGTAGGTCATTTTTTACGGAGCCATTTTGTCATCCTACTTTGGCCTCAATCCCTGTACTTCATTGTATAGATAGATAGGTATAGTCAATCTCAACTACAGTACTGTATGTGTCTGTACGTATGTACATGACCACCATTACTAAAATCCTATACAAGGACAAGGAAATCTTCTCCTCCTGAAACAACATAGGAGCGAGAAGCTTATTCAGTAACAAAACCCCTACTTCTCCACTTTGCCTGGATATTGTCTTCCCGTCCCAAGCTCTTACGAAGTATAAAGGAGCAGATGCAAATTAAATTTCCATCCACGTTCCATTTCCTCCAAATAATAACCAAGTTACGTTCACTTCATTCTGCAATAATTTTCTGAGGATTCCATAAGCCCATGTACACATTTACGACCCGTCTTAAATTACTATACTTGGGGCAGCACTATCTCTCAAGTTTATGAGTGGGCGATATCTGATCGGCTCGAGGATAATAATGACTGGATATATATCATTTTTTTGTCTGTACACTTGAAACCCTGCTGTTTCTTTTCTGGAGGAAAGGAAACATACGGAACTTTTGACTCCTTCTCAGGAATCCTGTCAGAGTCGACATTTATTCCAAGATATGTTTTTCTTTTAAGTTTTCCCAGGGAGCAAGGAATTCCGACACGGAGATGGGGAAAAAAATTCGGATGCCTCGAGAAAGTGAGGCTGGGGAAGAGGGGAAATGAAAGAAGAAAAGGTAAGGACTTTCACGCCCAAGAAGCTTCCTCAAAGGCACATATTTTTTAGCCGAATGTGTTTTCGGCATTTTACCGTACACTCCTGGCCCATTGAGATGCCTTTGATTTGCATTTGAATAAACTTCTTGGAATTGAGAATATTAAAGGTGTGTTGTCAAAGTAAATCAAATTTAAGCACTGACTGTTCTACTTGTAAGCAAAAGAAATTCCACCTTTCCATTATCTCAGCATGTATTGACTTCAATGTATTGTTGAGGGTTAGGAATTTTACAGTGAACCCTCTTACTGCATGGTTCGGTTGTGAAGGGATTCTGTGCGTTCCAGGGATTTCCAATGAAAGTGTGTGTTGTTTGATACAAAACAGAGTTGACAATATTGCGGAAAGGAAAATTTGAAATGAGTATCTGTGGAGGGCTAAGAGTATCCAAGAATTCTATGGGAAACGTCTTTTATGTTTGGAAATTGTGTTGAAAAATCATTTCTCCATCCGGACTGAGGTAGAAAATGAAATTCTTGGTTATTCAAAGGAACCAACAGCTCAAGCATGTATTACAGCTGTGATAGTCTCCGGGGTTCCTTCACTCTCTCTCGCCTCTCTCTCTCTCTCTCTGTATTTATCTCTCTCTCTCACTCTACTCTTAAGTGAAAGTATGGAACTTTTATTTTCCAAAAGATACTTTCACAAGAGAAAAATACTTTCACTGGAGAAAGCATACTTTCCCTTTGACTTGAATACTCCCCAGCCTTGTTGCAGTTGCTCCAAATAGTAACCGCACACATTCCTCCAGCCCATCAACTGCAAAGAGCCGGGCCTCCGAGAATCACAAACAACCCCATGAAATATCCTGTGTATTGAAGTTGAATGCATTTTGTAACCTTCCAAATAAAACTCCAGAGCCCATAGCTATTCATCCCAAAAAAGAGTAACGCTCCTTGGAAATGTGTCCAAGCCAATTTAAATGTTTGAATTGTAAATCTCACTCGCATTTATTTCCCTCTAACAGCTCTCCCAGGTATTATCGAAAATGTCAAATTATAGTCATTTTAACAGAAGTAATATGTTGAGTCTACTTTACGAGCCTACACACAAAAAACTTGAAATGCCCTGCATGTATGTATGTACTTGAAGATATAGTTAGATATAAACAAGGACTTATTTTTTAATTTTTCGAGCTGAATTCAGCGCAATACCGTTGACAATATTTGTCGACGGAATGGTCCAGGAGGTTTTATTGTATTAGAATATGTTGTGTATTTAATTACATATGTAAATAAAGCCGGGCTCTGGTGGTGCCACGGTACAAGTTCCATTTCATGCCAGCGTAATCCCATTCGTATTACTAATTAAAACTCGTTGTTGTGACATACTCTCATGAATTCTTAACAAGAAATATGTCCCTTACTTTCACTTCCTACTGTGCTCTCCAATCCTTTCATTATTCATTTTAGCAAACACGCAATCGTAAAATTACTACCTTCTGAGTCCTTAGAGAAACAAGGGCTATAACATATGTAGATACATAAAAGTTTTGAATTAAAAAAAACGTTTTTATGTCTTTTCTCTTCTGTGGAACATTTGACTGTGGGAAATATTCATTGGAGAGGAGGGAGGGGAATTGACCAGAGGGAGTTTTGTTTTATTCCAGGCTATGACAATAATTAACAAAATTCATTAGCCAACTCGAGGTTTACGATTTCTGAGAAAGCATAGTATCACTCCTCAAGGTGACCAATGAGCAATCCTGGGAGTATTCGAGGGATTATTTCTAAAGTAAATATTGACAGAGCAAGGACTCATATGTGTTAGTGGTGACTCTAAACCAGTCTCTTTCTCGGAACAAATGAGGAATGAAAGGAGTAGTATATGTGAATGACACTGGTGCCGAAGGAGGTTGAATGCCAATTGAAAGTAAGAGATATAATGTGTAACCGTGGCCTGGAGAAAGATACTGGAATGGGGAGTTACTACAGACCGTCTGGGACTGTAGAATTCCCAGTATCAGTATTGTACCTCTGAATGGAAGTTCCTCCTTTATATTTCTTATTCCATGGGATACCTCCTGCTTTATTACATAAGTAGACTACATATCTATAGGTACTGGAAATCCTGGGAAATATCCAGCTGACAATGTTTAGAGCTACTCTTGTATGCTCACTAACCATAGCTATCCTTAATGGCTGTCCTGGAGTGCTTTATAAAGGGAGGATGGACATCGGGAGAACGCCACTGCTGCCTGATTATTACTTGACGGAGAGGGTGACGATGTGGAGACCTCCATAGCCTCCCTTTTCTAAATGGTTAAGGTATACAGTTTTTTTATAGAGTTTATATACGTATAATTATATATCCCCTCGTATTTATATAACTGGATCTACACCTATGCATACACATATCTATAGATACCCCTCATATGATTACACATAATATTCCCAGTATAAGCCCATTCCACAGAAATGCATTCATCTTGAGAATGGATTTTTTTTGTTGGAGGGAGAATGCGTGACTGCACTCGGCAGCATATTACCCCTGCGTCCTACTTCCGTCCTTAAAGACCCACGTTGTCTATTATTGATTCGGATTCGAACCCCAAAACGCTTTATAGATGAGGGAAATTCTCAGTCAAATAATTGTATTTAAGAAACATCTCTTCTCTACTCCAGCCCTTTGAAGCTTCACCAAAGGGAAGGAGACAATGTGGAAGTCAACTGAACCTCCCAGACCTTAACTATTTTTGGATCCATCCCATAACTCTTGTCCTATTTTTAAAACCACACGTACATAATTAGCCCACTGACAACTCACATCCAATCTATACGATTTGTACAATTCCATCTAATTAAATCTTCCCTCAAGTTGACACGACTTCTTTTTCCTACTATCCAGATTTTTCTCACTGACGGCAATAGAGACCTTGAGAATAAATTCTGGTGTCTTAATGTACCTGGGATTTTTTCTACTTTTAATGGAAGATCCCTCCGGGAACTGGGTGGAATTATTTTAGAGAATTAAAGCCAGACTCTGAAGAAGGGAATGGGAAAGATACAAGGACTTTCTCTCTTGGAAACCTCAACCCCGTCGGCCGTATCATTTTTGTCACAGACAAGTTATTAACAATTTTTCATCCTAATCCTTTGACAGCCTGGCTTAGAGTTATCACGGAATTGCAGGAAATCAATAATGCCGAGGTAGCATTACAATATCTCAGGTTTCAGTAAATCCTCCGCGCCTCCATCCGGATAATTAGATGCTGGTGAAAGGAGGAGGTGCACATACGTCCATGTGGACGTTACGTGGACAGGCGGCGATACGGGGGAAAGAACTAAATTGAAAGAAATCTCTTTTATGGAGTCTCCACTTGAATTCCTAATTTAGGTATTTTATTTTTAGCTCGCTTATAATAAGACACTCTGAATCTTACCCGGAAAGAGTCTGAGGAAAGTTAGGCGTTTAGTGCTACTGAGTAAATAGATCAGGATAATTTTGTGAGATGATGAAAAGGAGGAAGGGGAATCAAACCCGGATGATAACCTCCTTCCAAAAAGACTCCGGACTTTGAACTAGACATTGAGGAATGGGGAAAGAGAAAAGAATGAGCTAATTCAGGCTTGATTTTGCGGAGTTTTTCAAATAAATTCAATATCTCCGTCTCCTGGATAGAGTCAGTGGACCATCCTGTACGGAAGTCCACGGTACTTAAAAAAAGAACCTGAAAGGAGAAGCACTTCCCTCTTTAACAATTTAACCTGAAGTTCCTTCTTTCTATTGAGCCCTGGCTGGCTAACTTCAAAAGGAACTACCTCGGGTCCGTCTGGTCCAATTTTCAATGTACACTCTTGGACACTCTAGGTCAAATGGACGTGATTTAAAAGTAAAATTCCAATAAAAATAGTTGAATTACGTTGAGAGTAACTGTGTTCACGAGTAAACTATTTTTTTAGTGGAACCTCCAGCCCCCACGTAGATGATGCTAAGAGAGAGATACATACATTGCTATATACCTAATTGTAGGGAAAGTAGCTTTAAGAATTTCCACACAAGGAGTCATATGAAATGTACATGTATAAATCTTAATGGGGACTCATCAGACGGAAAACTCAAAGGTTGAAAGTTCTCATTTGCGCTGGATGCAGCAGCTGAATTGAGAATGAGAAACGGCTCCGGAATCTTTTCAGGGAAAAAGAAACTTTTCTCCGTGGGTTCTTCCAATTGGACATGTTGGTGCACTATACATATAAATACATATTTTTTCCATACATCCTTCCTGGAAGGGTTGGTTGAAAATCCTAGTTTGATAACCTGGCACTCCCAGCTGTTCCTACATTTTTGTAATTCGTGGAAACATTTAAGTTCTCCGTCTATTTGGGGGTGCTTAAATCCCTGGTATTTAAGTCCTGACCAACTTTCCCTTGAATGAGTTCAATTTAGCCGAACATCAAATAAAGGCTCAAAAATTGCTCCCCCTCTTCAACAAGAGACACTTCAAATGAATCTTTAATTTTAGTAAACATATGCGAGCAAAATAAACTTTTTAATGCCCCACACATTACTGTATGCCAGGATAAAACGCCGGGAAAATTCCCAGGGATAGTTCAATCCAGATTTTTAAAAAATTTGATCCTGTCATAAGATCCACAAGAGTCCCCAAAAAACTTGAAATGGGTGAACTTGAGCGAAAAATGATTTTTACAACGGGAGCTAAATTGAGCGGAAGTAAAAAGAGCAGGGAAAGGAGCAAGAAAGGGGAAAATTTGTGGGAAAAGAAAACATCAAGCGGCATTAAAATACATGGGAGGGACGCACTTTATTCCCTCATTCACTGCCACATTAAGCATGAATTGGAGGGAAAGTGACGTCAAATTTCGGCATAATGAGTGAAAGGGAGTGAAAGATCACATTTATTTTAGAATTCCAGCTCAACTGCTGTTATACGGGAAGGGAGTTAATCCGTAGTTTCATGAATTATTTCCTTGCTTGAGCTATACACATATGTACATACATACGTAGCTAGAGGATCCGTGTTCTACAGGAATAACATTCAAGATTTGAAAAAGGGACCCAAGCTACCCATCTTGACTGTTATAGGATATTTTCAACTAGAGCCAACCCTGGGTCCTTCTACACCGCACGTTTCCTTCCGATGAAAAGACTAACTCAAGTTGTTTGTGCGGAGTGAGAGGAGCATACTCAACGTTCACCTTGTTCCCTGGCGTTGAGGGAAGAGAAAATCTCATAAATTATTTGCAAAACTTTCATGCTCTGCAGCCTTCCCATGCTGTCTCCGAAAAGAGGAAAGGACTGGAAGAGGAAACCTTTGTTGACTTGCATTTTTCAATATCCTGGACCATTCTTCACAATAATAGTTACACTGGCGGAGATTCTTTGGCGTATTAATTTTCATTTAAAGTTTCCCTCCTTGTTAGTCCCAGTCCATGAAAGCGTAACATTATTGTAACACTCCATTGGTCTCCCAGCCTGTTGTTTCCCAGTGCTCATTTCAGAATTCATACACTCATACTATTATAGTATACTTACTACAGGACGTACGTATGTATGTATCTATCACTATACAGGATTGATTTGAGTGCTAAAATATCCGAGTGTATGGCACTCATTCTCGAATTTTCCGGCGGACGGAGTTCACATAAATTTTAATTGAGAATATTTTGAGAATGGGAGGGGATGATACTGGGAACTAGTTTGAATTTCAAATAATGTTCAGACAGTACATTAGATATTCATTTGAAGCCCTCAATTTTTCAGGGTGCAGGAGCAACTGCACTGAGCAGTAATTTTATTCCTGAGCTTACATAACAAAAATTATGGGAGCCCAACACACTACAGCCAGTAACTAAAAGTAATGTGTTTACTTAAGACAAGTAATAAGGGTATGGTCACATATTGAACAGAAGGACGGAGACGCACATGATTGCGTTTGTAAACAAGTGAGAGACGGAGTTGAGACTGTTGGGACTACATGGGAGGAACTACTTGTACATACATATGTATGTATCTACATATACATATCCTCCGTATAAAATATACATGGTGTGAGAGTAAGTAGCGTGAGGCCTAATGAAACCCATAATAAAGAGTTTTAATCCATTTAGGAGGTTTCCCCTCTCACTCTTCCTTTCTCTTCCTTGTAACTCAAAAAGAAATTACTTGTTGTTACTTTCCTGTCGAGTGAAACTCCAGTGGACCTCTGTTTCTTCAGTATTTAGTTACACACATGGGTAATATATTACTGTGTAGGTACATATGCTAGTCTATGTCGTTAGCATTGCTGTACTTTCCTATCTCATTAGAAATGTTAAAGTACTTTCCTATGCATGTACACATGTAAGTTTAATTGTATATCTTGTGTGTGTTAAAGTATGTATGAGCATTTACGTAGATGCTTATAAACATAGATATGCACAGAGGCATATTGGCATGAGCCTGTCTGGAACAATAACAGGCCTGGGTATAAACGCCTGGGTATTTTAAAAACTGTTACAGGGAATTCAACAGCTCCGGCTGTAATTGTGTAGGAAATACGACAAAGATTCCTGTTTATGTGCTTGTCATAAAATGCTTTTATGGAGGGGGAAAACTTTATGAAATTCTCATAACCATTTTATGAAATCTTTACTCATGGACCTAATCTGAGTCCCGGGATATGTATGGATTTGTTTGGAAATCCCTTTCTCTAGAAGGTAATAAAGATAAAGTAAAAACTAATAGGAACTTATTTCTTCCTATCAGTCTTCCTCCCCTCAACTTTCCCTGCATATATATGATAGTCTCAGAGAGCAGAAATCCCCAAAACCTGCTACAACAACAAAAACCGCCCCACTCACAGCAGTGGGGGAAATGAGATGGCTCAATTTAATTCCATGGGATTTTTTTTCCTTGACAAGAAACAAAACTGAGAGGGAGAAAGATGAAGGAACTCCGTCCTGCCCAGTATTACAATCCCCAAGATTTATGACTCCACACAGTTACGTTCCCTCAAATGAAAGGACACATATTTTGAAATCGATACAAACCATTAGTTCATACTACTTTCCCTTTCTCTCCGACAAGTGAGGAAGAGTCGGGGAAGACAGGATATAAAAAGAGAGATGCTCCTGCCCCTAACCAACATCACTGTCAAAAACATCTCATATTCATATGAATACAAGCAGGTGTGTGTGTGTGGGTGGGTGCTGGGAAGTTTTTCCTCCGTACTCAGAATATTCATGTCATCCATATCAAAGGATTTGAAGGATTCGGGGAAGAACATACTTTCCCAAGTTTTATGAGTTTTTTTTTATATCTTGCATATCTATTAATCATAAATTCCAATCTGGATTATTATTGCAGACGTCAAAAGCGAGCGAAATACATTCACAAAAGTGGGATTCAACAGAGTGAGGGAGTGCGTATACACCCCAAAGATAATTTATCTCAAGGAAATGAAATGAAACATTTCAGTGCGAGTAGGAAATCTCAGCTATAAGAATGACAATTCCCCCCTGGAAGAAAGAAATTGAAAAATATGATATACTTTGAAATGGGCGCTCTTAAGATCTAATTTGAAAATTGGAGTGACATTCTAATAAATTCTAAGATGAACATTAAAATTAATTAATTAAATTCCCTCCGAAATTAAAATGAAATGAAATTTCCCTCCGATATTGGCTTGACTCTCAAGTTCTAAGACATTCTAAATTATTGTAGAGATATGAATCCCAGGGAGACAATGTTTGGCAGAAATCCTCAATCAAAGTCCCAGTAATAATATTTCCAGTCAAGGAGTGATAAAAAAAAGTCAATTTACTTTGGGAAAAAAACTACATATTTTTCGTATCCCCAGGAAATTTCAAGTTATGGCGGAAGTAATGACTGATGATATATTTAAGTAGACTTTCAACATGTATTTACATTATCTATGAACAGGATGGCAGAGGCTGAGTTTGAGGCTTGTTTGGTTTTGGGTGGCGAGCACTTATACCATTGTAACGTTAGATATTCTCAATAGATTCTTCAATGTTGGATGACTTTGGTTCGGCGTAAATCCTGGTTATGTGCTAACATATTTGATACATTTGGGATACATACTTGTGAGTGGATACTGTCAGAGGAGGCGAATACCCCTCATAGAAGGAACTATAGAGAGATAAATGAAGTGATGGATCGACTCGTGGTTTATGTTTCTCCTTTTTCCGTTTCGCAGCTATATGTAGACACATGTCCATGTGCACTTAGATAAATACTGGGAGAAGCCCCGCGAGAAGAGCCGGATGTTCACTCCAGCAGAATGGCCAGGCCACATGAATTACGAGTTCTAAATTTGAGGAGCCGAGTTGATCAGTGGGAAGAGAAAACACGACCGATGGGATCACTACAAGAGTTGTAGGAGATGACTGGAATAACCAATAGACTCCTAGTGTGGGAAGATCTACGGCGATCTTATTACTCCACTAAAAATAATGTTCTGGTAATACGAACTGTGAGCATCCTCCAAGTATATTTAGATACATATTGGGGGATGCCAATAGGAGATACCTTCTTCCTTCATGCTCACACCCGTATGTTTTTATGGTACAATTAGGGCCAAGTGCCTAATGGCAGTTGGAATTCCGACCTCCCCAATATTACCACCACCACAATTCCCAGAATCCATGTGTTTGTGTCTCTACCCCAGAAAGAGAAACAAAATGCGAGAAAGTTCCGGGAAAGTTTCGGACACCAAAACCCAAGTTTCCCTATTTACTCAATTTTTTTGACAAGTAGGGGAAAGTTTGAAATTGAAATATCTATTTGGAACGGACGGAGTTTTGCTATTTTCCTCCGGACCTCCAATATATTTATGTTGTCAGCAAATAACTTGAAATGCAAAAATTTTCCGATTTCCCTACTATTCGGGAAGTTAAAGTGGACCTCTTCCACTTTGAGTTGAGCTTCGACGTATGGGGAGTGACTATGTATGTATATACCCGGGCATGGATGCAAATGTAATGTGACACAACCACTGGGACATTTGAATGCTCCGAAGTAGAAAATTTCGATTTGGAGCTAAAGCGTGTGAGGAAATGGGCTGTTGTTTGTTATGACTGGATGGTTGGGAGATGAGGATGGAAGAGACATGACGTACCTCTCATGTAGACATAAGCCGTTCCCTTCATGTTGGGTTGGTTGAGGACGATGAGATTGAGGACGTTGCCAACGATGCCCAGAGCACAGATGGCGGGCATGAGGACGCCGTAGGTGACATATTTGACTCCTTCTATATCAGGATCATAGTGGAGTTTCGTCCGGTTGTGGACGGGACAGTGGGAGAGGTTCCCTATGGCCGGAATAAATGAGTCATTGTCGTAGTCATAGCTGTCGGGACCCGCGTCTTCGAAAGCTCCTGCCGGGATGGGCTGGATGGCCGATGCCACCGCCGCATCGCCCATTATCCTTTTGATGACTTTGTCTCTCCCTCGCTCCTATCTCTGTGTATACTCCTATTTATTCCGCACGTTCTTCCCGGACAGTAACGGGGAGACTATTCCCTGGTGAGGGGGTCAATAGCCAATAATTCTGTCAGGTTCGAATTGTTCAACAGCTTTATGGGTGGGACGAGGGACGTGAACTTGATGTGGAAATGATGTCTGTCTTGTCTTCCCAAGTCATCTATCTTCCTTAGTCTACAGTTGCACAGGCTAGAGAGAACAACACAGAAATCAATCAAATTCCTCCGGAGATAGAATAACATGTCCCAGATAAACCCTCTATCTGAGGAGTAATTTTCTCTGAGGATCGCTCATCCCATAATTACCATATAGAGATTATCCCAGAGCCCCGCCACAACAACAGGGAGCTCAAAGATGCGTATCTTATAGGTAGATATGTCAATATGAAATATTAATGCTAATGCCCTCCGTACACTGTAGTATGTACGTACTCATGGTCTGTGGGAGAGTTGAAACTATTAAACAGCGGCTCTCAGTGAGATGAGATACGCTGACGTTGACGTATCGATAACAATCCTTCCGGAATTCCCTCGTTTTAGACTCAATTTCATTCTAAAACCATCCTACGGATAACAGATTGCTTTAAATTGAAAGCTAATCCATAATAGTGTAGGGATCCTAGACGAGCTAGCCTGATCTGAATAGTGTGGAATGGCTTTACAAGGAAATTGATAGCAATTGTTTTCCCACAAAATGTTTCGAATCGGCACTGCTCCCCGGGAACGTTCAGCTCCATTACTTATTAAATTCAATGGATGGATGTAACCTTTATCTTAAAATAATATTATTTTAAATTCCAACGAGTTTGAATTGGTCCAAATGGAATCAGCAAAAAAATTGTACCCATACTGTAGTTGCCTCTTTTTTGCAACGTGAACATTTCTCTAACTCTATGAATAAGAATTAAAATTAGTAGGAGCTGTCGAAAGGAGATATTTTACATATTATAATTAATTCTATGTGTTAGAATGCAGGTACATACATATTTCGGAGGGCGCCCTTGGATTGTCTACGTATTTCATATAGATGATGGAATCTCCATAGTTCGGGAAATTTTAGGATGGCCCAAGCTGGAAATAAAATTGGAGAAGCAATTTGTGAAGTGACTTTGATCTCGTAAAGAACGAGGGTAATAAGTAGGAAGTGGATATTGAGTTTACTCTATTAAGTCATACAGAGAGGGAAGGAGTCTTGATACTACAATAAAATAAAAAAATAAGGTAGTGTTTAAAAGTTTGGAGGAAAAAAACGGGTGAGGGAAATAAAACCCGCTGATGTTGCAGAGGCATCCCGGGATTCCCACATAAAATGCTGGCAGTGAGAAAAGGAGACAGTGTCTTAGCATTTATGCACATCAGGGTACTTGTTCAGTCAGACTCCCACCGACAATAATGCAAGTAACAGAAAGAAGTAATATTTCATTTTTGCATGGCCCGGACGTACATACTTTGAGACAGGGAGGAGAAAGATGAAGAAGTGAGCAACCAGTTCCTCCGGCACACTCGACCGTCTCTCACAGATGATTTACGACCCAGCCCTCTCTTTACATTCGGGGGTTACTTAGTAATGCTAAAAAGAGTTTGTTCCTTGCACTTATCAAGGCATCGGTACTAAAGTGCTGCATGAAAGGAAATCCTCAATGCTCAATCGTATCAGGGGTAGTAGGAGAGACGGACGGACAAAGATGGGAGAAAGAGAGGCGAGAGAGAAAGAAAAAGAGAGAGAGAAAGAAATCAGAGTGAAATCCATTTTGAGGAATCTAATGCTGCGGAAAGTTAGATAGTCTTGTGCAATGCATCATCTGTACAAGGAATATGTTGGGGAATGGGAAGGCGTTGCTCCTATAAAGGCCGTAAGAAAGCTGTAGATCTCATTGGAAATTTTCCCATCTGTTCCCTGACATTTCAATACTTAATGGCTTCAAAGGCCGACCACTGTAGTACAAATGGACATCAACTCCGGCCAATACCCACCACCTTAAGTTTAACTAATGGGCCTGAGTTCCTTCCCAATAGCACTTTCTGATGAGGACTAAGATTGGAAATACGGTAATAAAAATTACAGCACTGTAATTTGGAACCTCGCCCGCTACTTTTATTAACACGGGGTTTGTTGACTATCCCAGCAACTTGAGTTACTACACTTCCAACTGCCTACCATTCCTACTACCGAACATCGTCTGCACATATGTACATCTGTGTATCAATAAGTATAGGCGATTTTTGTCTGTGCGGAAGAGCCTTGCTATGCAAACGAACCAGCAAAATTAGAATGACAATGGATGCAGGGAAAGGCCATGCAAATACAGCCGGAGTTCCTTTAAGGACGTCCACAGGATACGTAACTAGCCGTAATAAAGCTCAGTGGGGATTAGCCACTTTGAGGATGAAATCCCATCTAATTACAATACTTTACCATAACTGTCTCCCAAGCTCTTGTAAGTACTACAAGGGATGAGAGATTAAAGGGTGTAATGTAGGATCCATAATTACGAGCCGGGAAACTGTAAAGCGCACAATGTTTCACGTTTTATGGGAAAGATTGATTAGCTCTCTCATCCCATTGGATTATGTATTTGTGTATACCCAAGATGCAGGGGATGTTCTTTCTTGAAACAGCCCCTAATGATATGTCAGAGATCAGAGGGTAATGTGTTTTCCGAGAAATATTTCCAGTCAATAAATTAGTCATAGTTTGTAAGGGATCAAAAGAAATTCCGGAAAATGAAGTCATACGTTACGAGTCCCTAGTTTCTTTAGTCAAAAAGCCTTTCTCTTGTTTGCATGGAATTTCAGGACCGGAGGAATTCCTTCCTTTATTCTTATGACTTGAAAATACATTTAAATAAAATGGTTCATGGAAAATTCAAAGAACTGACAATGCCAAAAGCGCTATAGTTTCAATTGGGATTTGGCATGCATTTTGTCGACGATGATTCCAGGAACTCCGGTTTTTGGATATTTAATATGGAAAACATAACGGTACCTATATATCTCATACGGACTGAGGAACACTAGGATAAAAGTCCACGGAAATATTTTCATACATAAATATAATTATTACGTACTGTGCGAATTGCAAAATTCCTATTCCGAACCTCATTTCTAGCTTCAATTTAGATTCAAAGAGACAAAGTGAAGCGAGAACACCTTTAGAATTGTTAACTCATCCAGGCTGACATGTACCTTGAAGTTTCTGTATCTCGTGATGCATACTAATACTACACTGATGACAAGTTGTGTAAGCTTTTTCTAGCGAGAAATAAATTGCTCCTGGATGTACCAGCAATACTAGACAGTCAACGTCTGCCAAGATACTTTGAATTTTGTTTTTTTTTATCAAACCCACCCCCACAGTATTCTATCATTACCTGGTGATACTCAGCTGGAAAGATGCAAATTGGAATGGCGTGTCCACAATGAGAGTTTGTTATGCTGTTGTTGAAGTGACAAAAACAGGGGAACCCTGCAGTGCGAGGCTTGTTTTGTGTACTTCTGCATTCTGCCTTGTATCAACAAGGAGTATGTACATGTGTACACAAATCCCTGTAGGAAACCGTCAAAAGAGAATAACATGTTGCTATAAATGCATTTGATTTATTATCGGAGCACAGGTCAATAACTATATTACTTGACAGTAACTTTGCAAATCACATCCCACACATTGTAGCTATAGCTCCAATCAGCGTAGAGGGCCGGAGGCTTGTTATTATTTAGTACGTGTATGATATCTGGTGATGCACTCTTTTATGAAGTACTCTTATCTTTGGCTAAGAATTACAAGGAAATAACTCCTGAATTTTTAAAGAATTGAGGAATAAAATTTGAAGGCATCTGCTTTTAAAATCCGAAGGGAGAAGACAATTTTTGAAAAAGTAATCAAACAGCTGCTACTATTTCTTAAACAGAAGAATGCTACTTTGGCTTCTTACCCAACTCACTAGTGCTCCGCATGGGTACAAAAATGTTGTACCTGGACCTGAACCTGTACCTGAATCATGGGTACATGGATTTTTTGAACCTATACCCGTACCTGTACCTGAATACCTGGGTTCAATTTTCCTGAACCTGTACCTGTACTCTAACTCAATCAGAAGTACCTGTACCTGAAAAGTACCTGTACCCAAAAAGTACCCAAAAAAGTACCTGTACCCGGGTATATTTTAAAAGTACCTGTACCTACCCGGGTATTTTCGATTGTACTAATTTAAAGGATTACCTAAGATATTACACGAAATAAAAAATTTAAATATCTGCCACCAAGACATTTTGACTTAATGAATTTATTTATCATATTAGATTTTTTATTATTTTTTATTCTTCGAAAGCATGACTAAGTAATTACTGGAATTATTAGTAGCTATAAATGATTGCATAAAGGTTGAAAAGGTAACAGACAGCAAAGTCTACGATATGAATATGTTCAATGTAACAATACAATTGCAGTGTAATATTTTCTAAACTTTCAATAATGCCGAGAAATTAAACGACTAAGAATTTGTTTTGCAACCTGATTTCGTAATAGAAAACATTTGTTTAGATTCAAACTCCCCAGATTTTAACTTCAGCCAAGCTTGTAGAAAACCTATGTACCTTTCCTACTGTATCTCCACTCTTATAAAAACGTTTATGCGTCAGAAAAACTGGGCCATCGGAGAAGGCTCGCTCTATCTGCACTCCAGTTCCAGGAACTGCTAAAAAATCTCTGATCATTCCAGCTAATGCTGGGTAACTATCCACGTGTTCCTATATGGTGGAATTAGTTTTCATGACTGAGGTTATACATATAAATTTTGATATAACATGTTTCAAGGTCAAAAATTCGGATGAGTTTTTAAAGCTCAACAACACATTTACAGGCTTTACTTGAAAATTATGATTGACTGATAAGTACCTGAAAGTTCAGGTATTTTATATTCAGGTTCAGGTATTTACCCAGTGAGTACCCGTACCTGATGGGTTTATACCCAAAAGATTTGTTTTTGTACCTGTACCCATACCTGAACCTGAACCTGAATTTTCAGGTATCTAACGACTGAACCTGAACCTGTACCCAAATTGGATGGGTACAAAAAGTATGTACCTGATACGTACCTGTACCTGAACCTGTACCCAAATACCCGGGTAAAACCTGTACCCATGAGGGGCACTACAACTCACTGTGTCTCGAGAAATTAGGAAGAAATAGAGTGGCTGAAGTGTTAGGGCTTAATATTTCAAAATTCCCTGTCTGATTATTAAAATCCCGAGTAGAGTTGAAAGCTTAATAAGGCGTCGGGGTCTGCTGTGTACACTGTGGGAATAGTATCTATAATTACTTAGATATAGATATACATAAGTACATACATAATTCTATCATTCTCACACACTTAAGTACGGAGGTTTGAATAAGATCACTCAACCGAGTATGGTACTGTGACTTCCCATAATAAACAGTGATTTGTCAATGAAAACTTTAAGAGTGAAAAGTTGTGAGGGAAATTAAGCAGGGGAAAAAGTTTCTCGTCTCATTGGGAAAGAGCCAAGTCAGCTTATTTGTCAACACGGGTGTCAATAAGAGTGAAAGGAAAATGGTCCATTAAATACATGGTTTTTTCTTCCCGAGGCATAATGTTTACCCACAAATCCCTGAGGTAATAATTTACCCATAATATGAGAAAAGTAACAGATCCGAGAAATGTTGTGACAATTCATGAAAAATGGGACAATTTCTCCTAAATTACTATTTTTCCTACGCGGCTATAAGGGATGAATTTCAAATAAAATATGAGGGCTTAAAATAGACAAATATTTACAAAATGTTTTGAGAAATTAGGTTAAAACCCTGCCGCACTAGTTTGCTCCAGTTTCCTCCTATGACGGTCCCTATACCTCAGGCTCTCATGATGATTTCCTCATAATATAATAAAACTTACTTTTAAAAATTAGGATCAAATTTTCTACAAACTTGAGTTTTCATTGTTCAGTTCTATTTCCCTTCGTAAAACACTCACGGATGGAATGAATGAATTCTGAGTACTGTTCCCGCAGTTTGGGGTTAGGGACGGGGACGGCTGTCGTCACGCCGTAACTTCAAACTGTCGAAACCTGACTTGACATGATGTTGTCACGTTCTTTGTATTAGCAATCAGAGGAATTCTCATGACTGACACGGATCAGTGGATGGTGCACTTTCTCCGTCGTAAATCTACGATCAACTGACATCCAGCTCCCTGTGGAAACCAAGTGTGAGGATCTTCCCTCAGAATTTTCAAACTCAGGGATACTCACGTACATGTACATATATGCCCTACGCATCTATATTTACAATATTACGTAGCAGCGTGCATGGCTTTATATAAGAAGGTACTCTTGTAAATGATACGTTATGGAATTAAAACCAGCTCGAATTTCACTTTTAATTGAATGTCCTCGCTGGGAAGATACTCGGCTTCTGCGTAATTAACACCCTGGAAGTAGAAACCAGCCGTGTCTAAAAGCAGTGAGATAATATCTCACCGTTGTCAAAATCTAAGTTTCCGGCTGTTTCGGGCTAAAATCTAAAGTAAATAGCTATTCTCCCTTACTTCTATATAAAACCAAGCCCCTTTGAACATCCGATACGCAAAGCTGCAATCCAAGTATCTCCTACTAATATAATATAACAATTTCCAGAAATAACACTAAAAACAAGGTTATCCCTGAATTTTGTCCAACTATTGTCTGGTAAGTCGTAAAATATTTAAACAAGCTGAGTGTTGAGACACTTAACGATGACTGCAAGAATTAAGAATATTCAAAGGTTAATCAAAATTAGACTGGATAGCTAAACAGGATAATTTTATAGTTTCTTATAAATTCCAAAGAGATAGTTATAGATACAACTGGAGTGTCAAAATCTACAAAAAAAAATCAAATAAAAACTGAGGATGCTTTTGCTATAAATCCTTATAGTGTCTTCCCCAGCGATTGTATTTGGGATGCATAATGTGCCCCTTGTACAATTATACAGTGCAGGGCCCGCCAATATATTGTGCTGCCTAATTGAATTCCATTAGCACCGAGGCTGTTAGTGACAATTAATATCTTGAAGGGGGAATAGTGACAAGTGCAGTTGTTGCTGAGAGAATCCCTGAGTTGAATTTGAATGATGAGAATGAATTAAGGCGTAATCCATGTTAAGAGGCACTTCTGTCTAATTACTTAATCGGAGGCATTGTAAACCTTATGCATGGACCCATAAAGAGGGCTGTAGGGTTCCCGGAATAGTGCAAAGCAAAGAGCATAGGATATCTATAGCTAATCTTCTAGGAGCCGCCGTGTCCCGAGACTGCGGGGATATAGAACAGGTCGTAGAATGAAATTAGGGTTATGACGAACGTAAAACCATGCACTTGACAAAAGTTAATCTTTGAAGATGCCCAAGTTGTGGGATTCCACAGGATTTTATGCACTTCCGAAGTCCCCTCCCAACCCCCGCACATACTGACGGGAAGGACTAGTATCAGGAGGATACTCTCCCAGCCGCAGCCAACTGCTACACCAATTTGAATATCTCCTGTGAAGATTAGTGTGAAAGAAAATTGTATACAAAACGGGAGTATGGGACTAGCTTCCGAAATGAGTAGAAAAATTGGACCTCAGCAAAAGAATTGCTTCCTCAGCAGAAATAGGAACTAAAGCCCTTTCAATACACAAAGGCAGCTTACCTTCACGACTCCTGTGAGCTCCAATGTTCCTATTGGTGGTTATTATGGTTGGTGGGACCAGTAAAACTTATAAAATTGCAATTACTTTTCACACATTGATTTTCATGGCACTGAGTCAATTCCCTAATCCTCATAATACCCGAGTCCTGAATGGAAGAGATTGGGCCGAGAGAGGAAGTCTGGAACTATATTAAGCGATATAAACTACTCTCCGCAAGCCGCCTGTCTTCCGGTGCAAAGATGCAGTAACAGAAATCGATGTGATGGGGAGAAATCACAATAGCCTATGACTCGTCCAGGAACTTCCACTATACGGTATGTATACCTCCAAGAAAATTTTCCTCCACTGCACTGGTAAACTTGAAGCTGGGAATTGAAAATTTCAGAGAAGCATTTAGACCTTCCGTTCACGTTTCACGGAGGGAGTTCTCAACAAGACTGAGGTATCTAATGCAGTGACTTTATTAAACCTCTCAAACGTACAGACACTATTTCTCCAAGACTGTTCCCGTATAATTGAATAGTTAAACAATCTCCATTGACATTTAAATTATCAACGGGGAAGAGCAAGCGTTGTGGCAAGTTAATTCAATTATTCGCAAGACTGTAACTTTGAGTGTCAATGAAAGACACTCTTCTGGTTTCCTTCCTCCTTCAACTTCTTCCTTCCAACTACTATACCGAAACCAAGTCCGTACTTTGAAGCCTTGCATAAGAGTAGGGAAGATTGGGAAGTTACCACATCTTCGTGTACTCAACTCACCACTCTTTTGTGTAGATGTGTCTATGTACATGAGCTGATAGATACAAACACTGATATGCGCCAATGTATCTGCATGAAAGACATGCTGGGACGTCGTAGCAACTCCAATATCATCTATTACTATATTGTACTATCTATAGATATATTATGCACTACCCGCATATCTATATCTGTACATGCATCCCGAACGACGTTACATAAGTTTCCCACCCTGTCTGCAGTTTTTTGAGTTGGAGTAGATATTTGGAACCAGGCTACTACGAATTCTACATCCCAGAGTATCTGCGTATAAGATCTCATGGGAAATAAATAAAATGGTACAGTGTGTACGCATCGCGACTGAAACAAAACTCCTGAAACCGGTTGGTAATCACGTAAACAGTCCCATTCATCAAAACTCAAGTTCGTCAGACTTTCCCTTTTAATCGCTTGACCCTTCCTAAGCCTCAACGTGGGATGATGCGGAGTATATTATATAAGTATAATTGACAGTGTACCACCTAAAAGTTAACCAATTCCATGACTACCGTAAATTACAGGATTTCAAACACTAAAGACCTTGATTGGGGTAACATTCAATCAGCCCACGACAGAGTGGGTCATGATCATTTAAAATTCCTACGCCAAATCCTGTATCTACTTGAAGTTGGTCTTTCTGTGATACAGCTCCAATTCTCCTACCCCTAGTAGTACACTCTCAATGTAATACCAGACAATCAGTTCCTCGAAAACATACAAGTATTGACTTTTATGGGAATTTATTCATTGGGTGGTAAACTAATTTAAACTATGCTGAAGCCATATCAATTTATGCACTTGGGGGAAGACGCTGCCTCACTTCTTCCCTATACGTTGAGGCCACAACTTGTGATTGTGGAGACTCTCTATTCATATAATTTCCGCAAGTGTGCTCTTTATTATGGGAAAAAATCCCTTACAATAGGAAAGTTTAGATTAAAATACGGTCAACGAGAGACAGTTAGGAATTGCGGGGAGAGCTCATTTTTATTCTTTCCCATATCATGGGAAGCCGAGGGTAGTTTTAAGAGCCTCTATCGATTCTGCATAAAAAACACTAAAACATGTTCGTAGTTTAAGATCAAGCCTATAACATCAGATATGAGACAGAGCACTAATAAAATAATGGGGGGATCCTATAGGAATAGCTCTTTGGGCATTTGGGCACGTTCAGGATACAGACCCTATATACAGTAGAGTCGGTTCGGCGGGGTAACCGCCTGTAAATGATATGATCCAGGTGGAAGGAAACCAATAAGAAAAATCCGCAGAGGCCTTGTTAGGTGTTGGAAGAAACTTACTCTGGTGTCTCTCCAACTTCCGGAATAACTCCATAAAGCTAACAATCAAGATGTACATAGCCGTGAGGTAGTTGGGACAATGGGAAAAGCCCTGGCTTTAGAGAGAGAAAGAGAGAGTTTAATGACTTTGTGGTCGTAGCTAGCTTTTTACGCAACGTACTATTAAAAACATTAAACTACCCCGTTCATTAATTTGCTCAACTTTAATGAACATTTATATTATTCATAAACCAAAAGGAGTGTTTTTGTCCCCCACTACATATGTATACGGGATAAATATAATACAGACTGGATAAATCCCAGGGACTTGCCTTATTGTGCTCACTCGGTTGTTTAAAAACTATTTAATTTCTCTCCCGCTACTCCAATGAAGGGACCATCGTGTTTTATTCCTTTCATTAAGTTTTAACTGGGTGGTAAAACACTTCAACGACTTCACTCGAAGATTGAATTAAATTGATTATGACATGAATTTCCAGTTTTAAGCAAGGGACCATTATTTGTCTTTGGATATAATAATGTTCGCCTGATTATTATTACGCCAGTCGTGCCAAAATGTTGTGTTTGACAGGGAATAATTGGACCGACGCTTACGCTAGCAACCACTACACTTGTTTACTTTGGTATGTAGTCTCGGATTTGGCAGGCGGAGGGAATATCCATTAAGTAGAAAATAGATAGGAGCAATTTAAATGAAGTGTAGTATCTATGCGTAGTCCAAACAGGGAGTCATTACTGGGCTGATGGATAGTCAGAGCCTAGCTCATATTTTTTCTTGAACCTGTTGATACTTTTCTCTGTCAGGGCAAATCCTCCGTACAAGACCTCTTATGCACTGTCTATGGTCTATATGGAGTGTGTGAGTGAGTGTAGACATACATAGCTGGGGTTCCCAGTGAGTTAAATTGTAGAGACTCTTCCCGTCATCTTAATCTCGTAGATTTTACTGTTGTGGTTTAGATTTGAATTGCGGAGCTCAAAATGAGGTTTGTTTGAGCAAAGATGAGGATTTACAGGAGCATTGTTTTGTTTGTTACAAAATTATTCGTGGGAGACACTTTCAAAGGAGTGATTTCACCCTAAAGAGTTCTAATACAGGAGAGAATATTTGCTTTGAAATTACGAGATTGGAAAGAAAATCCGTCAAAGAGGGACTAACGCACGACATGACACGAATCACGAATCCCAGCTCAATGGACGCACTTGTTTGAAGAAGGAAAGTGGAAAGTATGCATTGGAATGAAAGTTATAGGGAAGGATAATTATATGTATGTAGATATTAGGGCTCTGTACATAGATATGTGAAGTACACTTGAGGAAAAATTACATCAGGGAGACCCATGTACTCGTGGAGAAGTAAACAGACGGAATTAGTGGAGTAATAAATATTTTAGAGAATGAACATGCAAACATTCGTTGGTTGTAGTCATAAGTCAGTGTTTGAATGTCATGTTCAGGACTAAAGATATCTTTTTGGGAAAGGAGTCGAGAGTGTTTCCAAGGGAGAGTGAAATGTGAGGAGCTTTGAGAATATTGTAAAGCAAAGTCAGAGTCATCGTCTCTAATGGCCTGATTGGATTTGGAATTCGGAACATTTAAATAAATCCGAGTGACTCAGGGTTCACTTGATAATCAAGGAGGAGGATGTGGCTCGGTAGGCTTGTTTAAATACCGTAATAAAACCCAGAGCTTAATTTTGACATTAAATGTATGCATGGAGAGCGTATGTAGCTGTATGTATTTGAGACTATATGTACATGAAAATTAAATAATTTAACTGTAATGACATTGAGTGTGGCTGTATTTTGATGATGCACTTGCATTTTGGCTTGTCATGAGCTACAACGGGCCTGAAGACTCGAAAAAAAATATGAGCATGAGAATTTGACTGGGACTGTGTGGTAGTAAATAATTGCTCGGAGACTATTTGCGTTTTCTTTGGAGTTGTAAGGAGTGAGGAAATGTATGTCATTTTTATTGGCGCCGATTTAAGATTTGAGGCTTGTATGATATTACACGGACATTTTAAAATACGACCAGAATTTATGTGACTTGCTCTCCTGCCTTCTCTATATCTTCCGTAGTTCCACTTACGTATGTGTAGTGCCTTCATCATAAAATGTTTTTACGACCTTTCCTATGGTTTTGATCCAGCGACTTTTATTTTAGCTATTGGAGTCTCCACTGTATTCCCTGATGGTCCCTACGTGCTCAGCTTCCGTTCGTAATTCAAAGGATGACAGTACATGAACGGGAGTTAGTTGATCAGAAATAACAGGTTCTTTGCATAAATAACTACCGATATGTGCGGTTTCCTTCAAAATTTTACAAGAACTTTGTTTACAGGAATCATGACTTCGGAGAGGTTGTCAGGATTTTGAAATCTACTTTCCTCACTGACATTCAGCTATGGTATACTCTAAGGAAGGCATTATCATGCCCGAGCGGACCTACTGACAACATGTAAATTCAGAAGTGTATGCATTCTCAAAGATGATCTGTTTATATGTCTCAATGCCGAAATGTTACTTATTCCCTATTTTTATGAAAGATAAAGCTCAGGGTGAATTTACAGGTTACAGGAGTCGTAAATAAACCAGAAACTGTCTTACCTTCCCAAAGCCGACTTACATGGTAAGCTTCCAAACAGGGTTGCTTCTTCACTCGGAACCCAGAAGATTTTAAAGTGTTTTAGAAAAATAAATACTGGTTTATAGAGATGCGAAAAAGTCAAATAGTTCACAGAACGTCACAGGTACAGAATTGTAAGGATAAGTTTCAGTTACAAAAGTCAGAATATTCTTTCGCTGAAATTTGCCCAAGTTGGAAATGTTGAGGCAAGTCGAATTCGAAACCACCCGTTCAAACCGACATGAACGACTGAGACACTAGCGAGGTTGGAGGAGTACTTATACGCTTTATATGCGTTGCCCCGTTGACTCCCGATCCTCCGGAAAAAAATGTACACTTTTCGGATCTCTTGTGTCCGTATAGTTGGAACGGCAGGGACGGAGAAGGACTACTGTACACAATCCAAGGAAAATTTGCGTCGTCGCATCCAACACGTTTCACATCATCTTCAATTCCACATCCCACGACCCGTTTCGTCGCCTAATAACTTTTCAACAAGGGAGCACACGGAGTGTAACTGAGTGAGATCCGTTTCGGACCATGTAATAAGTATGCTTTCACGGAAGCAAACCGACAGGCCACTTATTGCTTTAAGAGCCATTCTTCAGTAAACTCCTTGAGAGCAAACAACGGAGACAAAATCTCTTTTATGAAAGTGTCAACTTTATACAAAATCCTCACTAGCAAGGATTTTAAGTCTTTCCCCTGCACGTCCTCAGGTTACTGCGAACGTCCAACTGTGCCGACAATAACACAGGTATCAATTTCCCGCAGGGTATCTACTGTATATGTAATGTATATACATATATACTCCACTCTACGTGCATACTTCAGTGTCTAATATAAACCCGAAGTAAAACGTGTATGCCAGTACAGGCTACTTTTTAAGCTCATAAATTGTTTTTATTTTCACAGTACGAAGCATGGTCTTAATCCTTAAGTGGTTGCAGGAAGACAACGTGATGAGAAGCTGGAGGAATTTGTCCTCAATTTTGAAATTGAAAACTAATGCAAACCCCGCTTTATTGTGGTATAGTTCAAAACTTGTTGAAATCATAGAGGAGTCAAGTGGGGGCTATGCTTTCCCTTGACATGACATTTTGGGAAGTTTTCGCACCATCAGTAGTAGGCTCAGATTCAGCAAATGATAAGTTATATGGATGTCAATGACGCTTAGCTCAGGAACTAGGTTGCTCATTTGTTGCTATCATCAAAGTTTCTGCCTCGGTTTACCTAAAATTTCAAAGCATCAGGAGAGTCATGGGTTGAGTGGATTCAGCATGAGATACTAAATGTTTCGCTGATTAGTCCTCTTCGGATTTGGGAAGAGCGGAAACTAATTTGGAAATTCTTGGGACCAAGGAGGGCTCTTATACCCTCATTCATCTTCAGCGTCATTCATTAATCCAGGATTTTGACGTGAGGATGAAGCCACAAACATTCACAGCCTCAAGCCTCAATGATGCCAATATTTCATTTGTAAAGCATCCTAAGCTCGCTTTGGCGGTGAGCAAGTTTTGAGGCGTGTGAGTAAATTCCCTGTGCAAGAAATGATGGTAGTTTGTCCTTTTGTTGGTTTCATGTTACTTATAACTGATACTGGATGAGATGACTAGGAACAAAAGATATGTGAGGAGGAGTCCGGACTTGGTTAAAAATAAACAATAACAAGGGGGATATCGGGAACTTGTTTCCCTCCGATGAATAATGTGGCTACAGTAAAGAGGGGCGACACTGGAAGAAATGTCTGTTACGTGAAATGAGATTAGGAGATGAAAAGAGGAAACGGGCTACTGTGAGATCCCGTCCTGGTAATGCAGTAGATCCTGCTGGATAAACATTACAAGTCCGGAAGGAAAAGAGACAATGCAATGGAGAGACATGAATAATATCGTGAACGGCACTGGGATGATGTATGATGATGTGCTCCAGAGTTGTGTTGCAAAATAATAATGCAACTAGTTTGTTTGTGTCCTAGAATTGTATGTTCATAGGGAACGTGATGAGGGAAAATAAAAATCTGAATTTAGGTCTTCCTGTGGATATGTCAACATGTAGATACCAGTTTAGAGTCTTGAGAACACACAAGAATTCAATTGTGCTCGCTGTCAGATCAGGATAATGTCAAGTGAAAAGATGCTTTGTTTCTGGGACAAAGAAGTTTTGTTTACGTTTTTGTCTTATTTGTCCTTCGTACAGGATAATATTTTATCAAGACTCGACTCATGAACCGAAATTAAACTGGGTATCGTGGAGCAATCATTGTACAAGTTTAATTCGGGGAAAGTACAGATGGTATCTGTAATACTATTTGGGATTGTTCGGTTCTGTGCATGTACACAGGATATACGCATTACACAAGTATGCACTAATTATATATTGTGCAAGATTTTTAATCATATGGCAGTGCTACACGAATATTACAAAATATACTTATGACGTTTCATTCCCACTTTTTGGATAGGAGCAGCTTCTCAGGAGAGTTAATTGGATAAATGTTCAGGCTTATTCCTATGCTTAGTACTACTTACTAATATGCATTATATTATAAAAATAAAAATTATTATTATTATTCCATAGCACAGAATTATGTAGTAGCAGTTTATTTGTGTAAAATTGAAACACGCAGTAGGCCCGTTATCACTGAAAAGTGTTGCGTAAATACTATTCTAAAGGAGGAATGACCTGCTAATTATTTTGTACTTTTTCCGATTTCTCCATACCACGCCCAGTTCCTGATGTATTTACACCTGCCATAAAATTTACAAAATCACGAAAGCTGTTGGGCAACATGAAATTGAACAATTAGTCTAGATTTTAACGGATAAGCGTTAACATCTGGACATTCCGAGCCCAGGTGTTTTCCAAGATTGAGACATTGTAGTCCTCCCTGGGATTTACGACATGTCTATCTCAAGCACTTATTGTTAGTTGTATTTTTGCTTTTAACTAATGACTGAAGCGTTAACTAGCCCGTTGTGTACGAAATCCTAGATATAAAACAAGGATGCCCATGCAATAAATATAGTGGAACCCCGCTACTACACCAGCTGTTGATTTACATTTTTTGTTTGTTTATAATACATTACGGCATTAGGGGCAGAGCTACAGCTTAATTTCGTAATCAGTGTATTTCAGATAAACACTAATTGTAAATGATACCAGTGCGCGGTGCTTGGAGTACTACAATAACAAATACATCATTATTATTGCAATCAAATCTCCTGTAATATTTTAAATCGTTTCTAAAGTTGGGGGGACGTCCATATTGTGGATGTCGGTTGACCGTAAAAATGTAATACATGTGACAAGATAAGGTAAATTATTAAGTTAGCTTTAATAGTCGGTGGGAAGGGCATGCACACTTAGAAGCACCATGGTTATACAAATTCCTTCATGGTTTTAAACGAAATTTTAAATAAACGCCGTTCACACTCCGTTGGCTTTCACTGTTAGGGGTTAGCTATTTATGACATACAGTTTGACACGGCTTATAATTATGTAAAACTTGGAAATATAGAACGTATTTCGGAGTTCTACAATTTGGGGACAAGTATTGTAGAGGCCCCAAATTCTCCAGCATAGCCAGTGGCGTAGACATCAAAAATTGCAATTGGTTGCCAGACAGCCCAATAAGCGAAGCGATGGGCGTCGTATGCGTTTCACATGAGTACAAATGAAAATTATTTTCGAAGCTTGTTTTGGTAGCGCAATTTGTTTTTTCATGAGTGAAATTTTCCGAAGTCTCAGAAACTAAAATATTTGAAATGATTTGCATACATGCTGAAACGTTAAAAGGTTTAAAACCCAAACCCAATTTGTATGTCTATTTTTTTCGAAAATTTGAAGTCGTTTCCACAATTACATGTTCAGTGAAATGTGGAATCCCTCGCAAATCGTAAATTATGTTTTTGAAATTTTTCAAAATTATTTCTTGAAATATCGAAAAATTCAAACTTCAAAATGGTCAGGAGGTTGTGTTGGAATTTTTTTCCAGCTTAGCTTAATGGTAATGAAGCCTTTGTGTAGACAAGTTCAAAACCAAGATCACTCCAGGATTCCGTTTGTTGAAAAGTTTCCCATAATTTTTGGAGAACTGGGAAAATCGAAGTGGTGGTTTGACAATTTATGAGGTCAGGGTACTATTGCTCTAGTCTAGTCAGACTAGGCTAGACTAAGAAGAAAATGCACGTAAAAGAATAGCCGTGGTGTTAATATGATAAAACTTGACTAGAATAGACTAGTGCAACTTGCGAAATCACAGGACTTGACTAGACTTGGTTTGCATGACTTCTTGTAAAAACTAGTCAAGTCACAATTAGTTGAGGCTCCTTCATGTACAAAATCAAAGCTAGTAAGCCAGGGTGAAATTCCATCGTCAGAACCGTTTAGTATGCTTAAGTACATGTGTTCGTTTTTAAGCATTGGTGCAATATAGATTTGAGATACAAATTATTTAAGCGCGCTACATAAATTATTAAAATTATTTGTAAATTATTAAAGCAATACACAGTAGCAAGGGCGATGACATTGTCACGGGCAGCCATCCACCACCAATACCGCCCATTCTTTCAAATTAGAAGAGGAAATTATTGAAAAAAATATGAAAAAATTATTAAAGCATTATACAGTAGCAATACGTAAGTGCAGATGCAGTGGATAGTGCAAATGAAAGTGACATACATAATTATCCTGTAGAGTATACTGTACTTAAACTCCATTAATCCTAATGGAATGTTAAATTTAAATTGGAGCGATTATTATGCTACTCCGAAAGTTAAATAGTAAACGGGGTCTACAGAATTGTACATGGCTGATTATTACAGAATTCAAGCAGAAAATTATATTCTCAAAGGTTTTAACAGATAGGGCGAAAGGGGAAACAATGTTTCTTCCCCGAGTTACTTACACTTAGGGTATTTCGATTTGAAAATGCCCGGCATTTTGGGCAACTTGCCGGCCCAAAATGCAAGGGCATATTGGACAAGGGCATATTGGGCTTTTTTATCGAGACAAATTGGGCATTTTGGGCAGAATCGTGGAATATATTAGCACAATCTATACAATTTGACAATGGATTTCAAACTTTCGTTGTAATTTTGGAGAAAAATCGTTCAAAATTACCTTGAAAATGTTATTAGATTTGTCAGAAGACCAACAGAGTAGATTAAAGGAATAGTTCCTACGGGCATACGAAAGTCTATAAGAAAGGACTATAAACCTGTTTTTTATCCATAATAAATCAGCTTCAGTTGGATTAAATTGTAAATAAAAAATGTTGGGGGAATACAGTTGTTTTCGATTGAGAATTGACACTTGGTATTCTTAAGGCACTTTTATTTCCTTCATATTCATATCAGGAAAGTATTATTCGCAAATATTCAGTCTATTAATTGCTTTGAGATTTAAGCATTGGTACTTAGTTTCGATTATTACATTAATTCAGCACACATTTAAATTTATATCACAATTATAACTTGAATTATAATAGTACTAGAGCATGGTTTCATATCATCACAGGATTATTCTTAAAATTATTCAGTCTTGTAATATTGCTTTTAAAGTTAGTCTTGCATTTAAACTGAACAACTAGAATAATAATTATTGATTGCACAGTTGAAATTACAGATCACATAATATCGTGTTATAATAGTATAGTATAGTTTGACAGGAAATGTAAACTACGTACATGACGTGTAATAATACGTTTAGTATTGTCATTCAGTTTTCAAAGTCTTTGTTTTGATTGTTACATTAGATTTTCGGTTTAACCTGCTAGATTCATTGCACGGAGGATAAATCGGGCATGACCCGTTTATTCTTGTGACCGGAAAGGGTCAACACAGAGTCTACCATGTCCATTGAAGCTTTCTGAATTTTTCACAGATTTCAATCAATGCGACACGGAGATTTCTGTTCGCCAATCGGTCACAAGCCACTGAGCTTTAAATCATCTGTACAGTTTGTTTATAATACGTTCATGCTAAAAGTATAGATAGTCCTTGATGCTGAATGTTTCACAATTGTTGTTGAGTTAACAATATAATTAAAATAGTTAAAATTGTGCAAAGTATAAAAGTTATTATAAAAGGAGACTAGATTTATTGGTTGGGAGCTTGGACAGGGAGATCGTTGCATCGTTGTTCGGCCTTGTGTCGCTTGAAAGTGTAGTTGTCATAGCACCCAACTCCACAGACGTCACACACAACTGTCAACAATAGCAAGAGTTAATAATTAAATATTATACTGGTCTTTCGATTCTTTTTGTAAGTTTGCAGAATAAATTAAAGATTGTATACCTCGAGTGGATTTGAGGTGGAAGGAGCGGTAGTGCTTCCGCATTATGCTTTTGTATTGCAAACAGTTTTTGCATCCCTCAAAATCACACTGGATGGGTGTAGCTGCGGATTTACGTACTAGCCGCTTGATGGGCTTACGTAATTCAGTCCGTGTACTGGTTGAAGCCACCGCGTCGCTGCTACATGTTGCTTCTGCCGAAGAAGCTAAAGACGGCAGCGGCTCTGGATTTCGAACCCTTATCATTTGCGCGTACCGGTCACTCAAATCTAAAACAGATATTGAAAAACCAAATTGAGTTGCTGAAGAATTATTTTCTCTTCATAAATTATTATTTTTACTTACTGACTGGATTACCAATATACTCCATCCAATCCAGCTTCATGACACGGATGTCAAATGGTGTTGTGTCTCCATGCCTCATCGGCATTTACAATGGTGTATATTTAGCAAAAAATACCTACCATCACAATAGTTGACGGACTGCGTGACGTTGTGGCCAAGACTGAACACTTGGTGGTACTAGTTCGACTTTAACATGTGGAATTCGCCGGGAAAAATTAAATTTCTGAAAAATTACGGTGTAATTTACACCCCACTCCTCAAGCTTCTTGGGTGTGAATAGAAGCTTCAGCGCTGTCAGTTTCCTATCACATCGTACCACCGATGGCTTCAGAACTGTTGGCATGTTCTGTTCCACAAGAGTTTCAAGCTTCAATTTGTCCCCACTTGGAATCGTGAGCCAGATCTTCGTCGATCCATACAGATTGCAGATGGCCGATGATAATCTATGGTCATCTATATGGAGTGGAGCTGGAAAAAAATTGAATAACCGTATATTATTCATCGGAAAATTATTGCACACAAGAAAACTAACTCATATAATAATCCACATAAAATTAAATCTAGTACTTACACGAAGATGATGGCCGTCCAAAATAGGACCATGACTCAGTTATTCCCTCCTTGTGTTTGAGGGAATTATATGTAGACATAGGAGATTCCAAGTGGGCCAAAGAGAAAGGATGAAACCTATTGCGAGTTGGCTCGCCCCAGAAATTAAAGTCGTTAACATATGTAAGCGATTTTGATTCGACTGATTCAAATTTCCTGGTCAGCGTCGAAACGATATCCACATTCTGGTCCATCAACACTTGGACTACCAATTTGCGCCTCACAATTGGCCCCGTAAGGTAGTCTTCCAAGGTTTCAAATGTGCCAACAGGATCTTCCTCGATACGCTCGAAAATTCCGCTTTCCAGTTTCTGGTAACTACACTGGTCCACGGTATTAATCTTGGGCTGTCGGAACTTCTCAAGATCGCAGTGGGTGCGCTCCAGCCTCCGGAGGAAATGACAATAGGCAAGAATTTTCTGTGTTGATAGACTGCGCATGGAATGGGAATCTCTGGTCAATGAATTTTCTGAAATCATTCAGACTGAGTTGTTTTGGGACTAGGACCGAACAAAACTGGCTAGCCTGGTGGACGTCGTTGTAAAAAAATATTTTTCCATCCTGGCGCTCAATTTCCAATTGCAGTTAAAATTAAATCGACGTAATTTTGCACGAATACACCAAGCGAGAAATTTTCCAAGTAATGACAAATGACAGTCCGGTGAAATTAAATAAATGGTTAATGTTCTTGCTAGATATTTTTTTCTTGGTGGTTAGTTGAAGACACTGACAACAAAAATATTATTGCTAAATTAATAACATTAAAAATCATGTCATGTATTAAATATTAATTTCAGGCTGCTACTTCAACTGTTACTACTGTACGGCTTTAATCCGTGCAGTACACTCTCGCTATATGAGCACCCTAAAATCATTTCGAAGGATCTCCTATAACGGCAAGCTCTTCTAATGAAAATGTGCCTAAATAAGTAATTGTTGGATTTTGGTGTATATGAGTACACTACATACAGTAAAATTTGTTTATAACGGAATCGCGATGGAGCTTGGAATTTTGTCCGGTTATACGAATATGACGAACACTATATGCTTCCACAGAAGCTTCTGGTGGGTAT
This sequence comes from Allacma fusca, assembly GCA_947179485.1. NCBI lineage: Eukaryota > Metazoa > Arthropoda > Collembola > Symphypleona > Sminthuridae > Allacma > Allacma fusca. Next base: position 9,057,336 of record OX359248.1, read on the forward strand.
GAATAATTGTGTCCGGTATAACAAATTACGTTATAAAGCGGTCCTTATACAGCGATTTTACTGTAATATATACACACACTATAAATTGCTTTGGCTGAGTTATCTTCAGAATAATTATTTGTCTGTTCATATGCTCTTATAAAAAACATTTTACCGTGGGAAATATCGTGTCAGCTCTTACGTTGTCAAGCTTCCAAACCTGCAAAAGTTTGAAATGGCTCGACTGAGAAAGCTATGGAGGAATGCAAAAGTGAAGTGAAATAAGGTTTGGTGTGTTGATTGTGTTTGGTTTTCAAAAAACATGCATCATTAATATTTATTCCCATTTTTTGGATTATATTTAGCAAGTATAACATTGACCAAATGAATGTCGTGCACACAAATGTTTGTAAATAAATTTTTGGTTGTTGGTAAAAAAATAATGTATATATCAGTTACTTTTTTGGGAGCACAAAATCCATATGGAATGCTACAATTGTAATCGTTTTCAGCCCTTAAGATTCTTACAATGTTTAAATAGTTAAACCCAGTCATACGTTCCAAGCCAATATATACAGTACTGCCTTCGCAGTGAATCGAGCTCATGTTTAACTTGATATGCTGATGTTTCCTATTGGCATTTCTATATGAATCACGAGTAAACCCACTGCTTACGGCTCTGGAAACAGAACCACATTGAATGTTTTGTCCATCACCAGTAAATGTCGACACCGAGTATTATTTTGCCCGCAAGGCAATTAATTCTCCTATACATAAACTTTCCACCTTTAACCTCCCAGCAATTTGACGGCCACTCAATCGTAAATTAGGGCACTTTGAACCGAACAGTTTAAAGAGTGGGTGCGATTCAGGAAGCTTTGAAAAATAAAAACTCATGTGGTTTCTAGCAATTGTAGCCAGAAACCGTATCTCCGAATCGCAAAATATTTCGAGAAAATACCCGTCTGTATCCACATATAGTAAATCGCAATAGTAGTAATATTTAAGCACGTTACGTACAAAATCAATAAATCGATTTTGTACGTAACGTGCATTAAGGGTCCCAGTGCATAAGGGTCTCGTGTTGAGGGACTGGAGGGAGCAGGGCTCGCTTTGGAGTTTGAAGGGTAATGTATGGGACGCCTGCATGTGTATACATATGGCATTAACTGTGCGTAGGGCGCTTTGAAGTACAATGAGCATTAGTTTATACAGTTGATTTATTGAAATAAAAAGCGGGTGCAACTCGCAAGCTCGGAATACGTATACACATGAATTATCATATACACATGAAATATCATAGAAATAGTCGAAAACACGTACATACAAGACATTCAGTCACTAGATCGGAATATATACGTATATATGTGAGTGTGAACGCTAAATTTGTAAAAATACGTCTATAAATTAAAAAAGTTTGTAAAATTGAATCTCAAATAATTAAAGTAGTCTTGAATCTTCTTCCCTTTTGTTTTTCTTGAGCTGAAATTGTAAACAAAAAAAATAAGAAACTTTTAAAAACATGACATACGTGCAAACCATTGCAAATGCAGCTACCATTTGATCATTCCTTTTGGGAATGAACTGATGAACAAGCCGGAATCTCGGGATGCGACGAATCGCTCAGCACGGACCCGGCTTTTGATCCTTGCTGAGATCTTTTAGCTCGTCGTCTCTGGTCATTTCTCTTCTGAGTTTTGCTCCGGTGCGTCACGCCGGAAGCATACTCGGAGCCAGCTTTTGATCGTTGCTTGGCTCGTTCTCTCTCGGCTTTTCTCTTAGCAGTTTTGCTAAGCTTTTGCACTCCAGAATATTTGAAAGAATGCTGGCTGCCACTGGCTGCCACTGGCAGGAGCATCCGCAGATTTTGGAGGATTGCCTGGTTCTTTCAGGGTGCGGGCAACAGCGCTGACAACGGAATACGTATGAGATTTCGGCATTTCCATAATGCCGGTCTCATACGCATCCTCATCTCTATAGGCACCAAGTGTCCTATAGTACACATTGTCTTTGGCCGGATACGGAACAAATGTGCCTGCGTCAGGACCGGGAAGACCGTCCGAGTCCTTAAAATAATGACGATAAAAATAGTGTTGAAATGGGGAAATAGTATATAAGTATATGTGGGGTAAAAGAGAATGAATACTCACATTTGGATTCCTTCTGCTTTTAAACATAAGTATCGGATCTGCAACTTGAAAACCCTCGCGCTGAACAAGGGACAAGTGTGCAGAAGCCGAGAATTCTTCAGGGGAAAGAATATTGCCTAACTCTTGCCCGTGAACACGAACAAGAGTATCGCCGGAATCCGGTATCGGACATCGGCACTTTGGCACCCATCTCTCTTCGATGGTCATGCTCTATATAAGAGAGTGAAATAAAAATTAAACAAGCGGATTCGGGAAAAACAATCATGTAAATAGCTAGAAAATGACTATAAAAGAATGACAGTCATAGAAACTCATTCCATAACTTGTTTATCGGGTAAGACCAAGAGTGGTCTTACAGCAGGAAGCTCTGGTAATCAGAACTTGACCGACCTCTTGTAATAAAATATAAAATTTTATTTTGAGCATATACAATGCTCGGAGGGTATGCAGGAAGCGCTTGGACATCAACCACGGTTCGCATCCTGGTGTGGTGGTCTCTGAATCCTCCTCCTCTTCAGACTCGTCGTCTGAAAGGTCGTCTACGGTACTCGTAGTACTCGTAGAAGTGGATTTAGGTTTTCCGCTCGTACTAGTAGTAGAAGTAGCCAATGATTCTTCCACGAAACGCATTGAAACTTTTAATTGTTTCAAGGTTTTGACATTTTCTTTTCCTACCCCATAGATAATGTGGAGCTTATTTGCTCGACCATTGTCTCCCTGGATAATGAAATCCAGTTCGGGGAGAACTAAAAGAAATCGAAATATTACTACATAAAAGAACAAGATTATTCTAAAATTGTGTGTAAGTAATGAAAAACTTACGCATCTCGTTGAAGTGAGATGCAGAAATGTAGTTGGACGGAAGATTCACAACTACAGGACGCTGATGTCCGAATGTCCGAGACTTAGTAAACTTCAAAGGAGTTTCTATGTCAAACGGATTAAGTGGGGACGCAAAAGATGAACTGGTAAAAGGACCCAAGTTTAAGGTCGGGTCGTCGACAAGAGACGCTTGAACTCTCTTGGACGTGCATTTAACCATGTACTTCTCGAAATCAAGGAGAGTAGTACTACTGGTCATGCTTGCAAATAAGTCATCTGTTAGAGCAGCTGACGACATGGGGTCAACTGTTAAAAGGGAAAAAAGAAAGTAAAAAGCGGAGGGTTAATTGGTTATAAATTAAGAAAATAAACCTGAAATGCTTTTGATAAAATGCCATATAGATGTAACACGAATGATTATTTTGATGTATTCGAAGAACATTTGATCTCCAAGTATAATATTTTCTATGTCATTATTACAGTTTTACTGTTCATGTATACAACAAAAGCCAAAAATGCCGTAATATATTCATCTCTCGTGTTTTTTCTCTTGAGACAATAACTAAAAGCCAACTCAAATACATTCGGTAAATTCAAAGTGTTTGAACATAAGTATCCTGTATGTAGAGTTAAAAAAATTAGGATTTCTATGATTTCGAAATCTAGGAACCGTAATTTAACTCTATATACTGGATACGTATCTTCGAACACTTTGAATTTACTGAATGTATTTGCACCAACTTTCAGCGATTGACTCAAGAGAAAAAACATGAGAGATGAATATATTACTACATTTTTGGCTTTTGTTGAATACATGAACAGTAAAATTACAATAATGGCATAGATAATATTATACTTGGAAATCAAATGTTCTTGTATGAGTACTTGTTTGATTGACTCATCAAAGAAGGATTAATCGAATTTGTATTTTGAAATTAAACATTTCAAAATACAAATTCAAGAAGAGACCCGAGTTTAATGACTCAATTAAACAAGTACTCAATTCATAACATAATTTATTATGAAAACTATACATATTTCAAAAGTAATTATATACTGCATACGACTCAGAAACAAAACAAAAAGACCTCTCATACTTGTATTAGACGCATCAGTGTCGTAAAAAACGCCTGCAATGTCCACGCGTTTTCCACCCGTTGGCTTGAACCACAGCGTATCTGGGTACCTCTTGAATCTGTGGTAGTGTCGGCCTGTAATGGGGAAGACACGGGGTTGGGCAAAAGCATTTCCGGTTTTTTCTACTGTCGAAATTATCATTGCCGGGACAATATTGAGGTCATAGTCCAGCTCAGTGAAGAGATCCGATTTTAGTTGGTCGAATCTCATGTTCCACTGTTCAGCATTTGGGAATCTTGTGGGGATCAAAACATTACGAATTAGAAACTCAGACAAAAAATTATCAACGGGTTTATGGAAGATTCCCTTTTGACTCCAAAAGGTCTTGTAACTAAAATAAATAAAAAAAAACAAAAAATATAGCAAACATAACAAGGAAGATGAGAGGGTAAAAGAATCTCTACCAAATTGAGTCAGTCAATCTAAAAATCTGTTTGAATACAAAATTATTTAAATATTCCAATTACCCCGATTTTTCAACAGCGTGTTGAATTCCTAAAGTTTATTTGAATGGCCGTGTGGTGCTGAATTCCTATGAAACTAATTCAAACTGTGTTCCTAAGGTACTATTTAAATTATCATCAGAAAGTTCCAACCGCTTGACATATACACAAACTATAAGTATACATGCTCGTATGTGCTGGAGAAAATATATTGTTTCCATTGTCTGTTCCCTCCAAGGACCAGGCAAGGGCTGCACACTTGATGCTACAGGTGGCTCGTCCGCCCACGCATTTCCCATTAAACCCCAAAGGGATCTCTGCTCCCTTCAGTCCCTCAAGACGGAGCCCTTAATGCACGTTACGTACAAAATCGATTTATCGATTTTGTACGTAACGTGCTTAAATATTACTACTCGCAATCAAACGTATTTTTACATTTCTGGTAGTAGGTGTAGTAAAGAAAATGTTTGCTCAGCTCTAAAATAAAAACCCCGATTAAATGAACATTGTTGTTATTCAGTCGTTTAGGAGACATGTTAAAGACACTGAGGTCAAAGCATTATAATTTAGCATTATAATCGCAATGCGGCAAAGTAGTTAATTTATGGCATTGGGCTCAGCTTCTGCAAAATACTGTAGAGTTGCAATATTTATTTGAGGACACGAATTTGTCGATCAAGTTATTCGCGCATGCTTTGTTCAAATTACATACGATTACGTTAGGCGCATTCTTTCTTTCCAGTAGAAGAACATCAATGTAGGACTCAAATAATTTGGTCTGCCGGAATTTAATTCCGCGGTGAATTTTCCCAATTCTCAGGCCAAATGAGGTAAAGTATCGTAGCAGTCTACCGTGCACTAAATACTTGGTTTTATCAAAACAGGTTGCCTGTTCAGGTTTCGGTTTTTGATAGAATTTTCAAGTTGCAGTACTGACATATAACGGCTTCAATTCTTCCTCCCTCACCAAAAGGGTTGTGATGCAGTGTCCGGAGTACAGGCTTTGTTGAACAGGTCTGGTAGATATTTTTATCTTCACATTCTAGTATTATTTGCTGTTCCTCATCGGAAATCGTCGTCAGCCCATCTTGCCAATTTTCATAATCCCAAGGTATTTTATAACTATACTGACTATTCAGTTTACTTTTATTTGTAAAGGCGGACTGGCAAAGCTGACAATGACTTATACGTTCGAATTCAACTAGCTCGTCCAGAGCTGCGTTCAAGTTCTAGTATAACTTGAATAGTTCAAGTGAGTATCAAGTTCAAGTCAAGTCAAGTACAGACAATTTTGTAACTTGAACCTTAAACATCAAGTTCAAGTGAAATTATAATTTTAACTTGAATTTTCAAGTTCAAGTTCAATCAAGTTCAAGTTAATAATTTATTACTTGATTGCAAAATCAAGTCAAGTTCAAGTACACTGAATGGAAGTATTTGAATAAAACTTGAGTTTTTGTCACTGAAAAGCAATGTAAGCAATGCCTAATTAGTGGCATCATTCAATCCCACTAAAAATAATATTGGGCGTCAAACATCATAGTAATGACATCTTTGTATTTGTTTTCATTCCATCGATATTAAAGTCGCCTCTACGATGCCCAGTGGTCGAGAAAAATTCTTGTGTCCTGTTTCCATACTTTGAATTTTGAATAATTAAAATTGCGGACATTGTTTTATAAAGATGAAAGATGTTCTTGATACTCGGGGTTCTTGTTCCATTATAAAAATGAAGTGATTGTTCACTTCACCTGTTCTGAGTCTAAGAAGAAGTTAAAGAATAATTTATTATTTCATGTTTAAGAATTTCCGAAAAACAATACTTGAATAATCAAGTTCAAGTTCACGTTCAAGTCATGTTCTGTATGCAACTTGAACGTCAAGTTATGATCAAGTTCAAGTTCAATGAAATGAACTTGAAAATCGAGTACTTGAATACTCAAGTTGCTTGAGAAACTTGATTCATCAAGTACAAGTGCGGATACCTCACTTAGACAATTTTTTCAAGTTCAAGTCAAGTTCAAGTCAAGTTGTCTAAAATAACTTGACTTGAACGCAGCTCTGAGCTCGTCCATCGTCGGCTGTCGAAATAAATTTGTATTCCGAATGACTGTCAATAATTGTTGGGCCCAAAAAAACATTCGCTGAAAAAAACGCTCCGTCACACATGTTCCGTCTTCAGCCAAGTATTGTATGACAGCTACATTATGCGTGTTTTTTGTAATTTTATTACCGCTGAGTTCCGTTGAATCTCGGCGTACAATTACAAATGACTATGCCTTTAAACCACCGGAATCAGCGTCTTCTTCATTCATCGGTTTGCCCTGTCTGGTCATTTCCGCGCCCTGGAACGTCGCGTATATGATAAAAGAGAACGGAAACATTAAATCAAATTGACTAAACTCTAGCTTGGCTCCGATTGGTGGAATATTTTCTGTGGGCTCATCTATTATACAGCGGGTGCTTTGAAAATCATTTGGAAGATCGCCCTTTGCGATATTTATTATATTATTGACTGCATTCAACGTGTATGGGTTAGTTACGTGGGCGCGGAAGGGTTTTTCCGTACTAAAATAGAGTAAGCATTCTTTACACACGCGTGTATTACATTTTCTTGGGCTTAAACGTGCCAAAAATGTATCCATAGAATTTACAAGTACAAGATAGGACTTGTCTCGATGTTCTACTCCACCAACACCACCACCACCGTTTGACGCTGGTAGTTTAATTAAAAATAAATTGACCGTTCTTGAGTATGCGAAGGCGCTCCTACACCAGAAGGTGCGCCAGAATGTTAATACACACCTTGTTATTAGTTTCAAACCAACTGATTCTTTCATAAATCCCACTAATATCTTGGCACTCTGGACACACTCCGGTAAAATCAAGTTTTGAGTAATACCGGCGCCATGTCCTATAGGTTTTCAAGTTATATTTCTTATGCTTTGCAATTAGTTTGTTGGCCGCTACTGCTTTGTCCAAAAAAGGTCAGCCATACACATACCTTGAAACATTCAGTTATAGTCTTAAAATTGATTATGCCCTAAGCTCTAAACGGCATTTTATATACTCACGAATTTGAACTGACTCCAGTGGCCTATATTCAGCAACTTTAATCTCTAATGATTTAATTAACTTTACATGAAAATTGCTCCCATTTTGAATAAAACGGATTGTTTGGATGCAATATCATCTGCGCAAGCCATAATTACATTGGAAATGTTTTCCGTTGTAAACAGTATATGATGCTCACTTTAGAAGAAAAACAAGATGAGCTCGTATAACGTCCTCACCCTGTACAATAGTCTACTTAAGTTCCACACCCAATTTCAAGCAGATTCTCAAAGATCCTTGTAAGTGGATAAGTTGTTCTAATAATTTTTTAGGGGTTCAAAGAGCCTACTAAACACGTCATCAATATGTACAATATCTTCTGCTGTAAAATGATGGACATCATGAATGCTGAATTCTCTAAAGACGGACAAATGTATCAGTCGTCGTTGTTGTTGTTGTTGAGGAGTCGTCGTCCTTTCAGGGGTGTTTGCCGCTGCGGCGGTGTAACTGGATATGGAGGTGATGACGAGGCGCCTCTACTCCTCCGCCATCCCCAACTTGATTGTTCTCTTCTCGACTACGACATACATGGCCTCGAATATCAACGCAATACCGCTGGCACAAGGGGCAAAAATGTTTAGCCAAAATATGTCTGTCATATGGAATTTTATTACGGCAGTAGAATGGGCAGTTGGGCACAGAGCAATAAAAAACCTACACCCAGGTGAAAACTCGTAACGACTGATTTTCTGTGTTTTTAATATCGTAATGTTTTGTTTTGACCTCCACATATAACGCCTGCCTACTATATATTTTTAAACCCGTACTTACGTAATTAAATCTACCGGATACAGTTGCACGTGGGTATTCTGACCCAGAAAAGTCACCATCATCATCGGCCATTTTGGAAAACAAATGCGAATTAAAAAGAGCATCCTCGAATATCGTATGTGCAACAACGGTACAATGACGTAATAGTACGTGTGGTGAATATTCAAATCACAAGTTATCAATGATTTCGTTATGGCCATCGGCTTTTCGGCACAGATTAGTACGCCGTCGCCTCTCTTTACTCGTGGTCTCGCCGTGTCCTCTTACTACAAGTTTTTCTTGTAAAAACCAGAACGACTTTATAGCAACTTGCATTGCCATCACGGCACACAGAATGTAAAGCACTGGAAATAGTATAATATGTCGTGTAATACCAGTTGATTGACTAAGACCACATGGTCACAACCTTCATTCACAATTGTGTAATAGCAATAACAAATAACAATAATAATTATTATTGTAGTGCGTTCCTTTTATTAGTAAATTCCAAGCAATTTCCAACTAGGGCATCTCGGGCGGTTAAAAATTACGGAAAAGCCCGCAAAAAGCCAGGCCCGCACGGGCTTCGAGCGGGTACGGGTAAAAACTATTATTATTTTTGACGGGTTAGGGGTGGGTACGGTCTTTTCATCGCGGTTAAAAAAGACCGTGAAAGCCCCTAAAAGCCCGTGAGAAATCCATTAGTTGTGAATACAGGAGCAATGTACATAGACTTGAATGACACAAACGAATTTCAGACGTTTGCAATTTTAGCTTTCAAACAAACTAAGGCTTGGTGTACGATAGAGCATCACCCCGTGGGATATTTAAGGTCCGTGCCCGTCTGTACGACCGTCACTAAATAACAAAACAGTCACAGCTTTAGTAGTAGTATCTTTCCCCTTCGTACTCGTACTCGTGGTCGACCCTTCGTTCGAGAATGATTTATAGCTTGGTTGCTCGTTATGATTTTCGCTATTTTCGACGGCAGTCTGCACATCCGCAGTTGTATCTACCGGCTGTTTTTTTTGTTTTGCTTTACTACTGTACTCTGTTGTTGTTCGTTGTACATATTCAAGAGTTTAAAATATAGTTCTGGTGGCATGACCTTATATATATTCATTGCCCGACTACCCTCCATCGCCGTCAACAGAAAAGACTAACATGCACTCTACATTAAAATTCACTTATATACTGTCTCCAAGACAGATCTTACAATTTGTTCTTCTCTCAACAATACTTGTATGAGGGACTGCTGCTGCGAATTGGATCTTTTGACGACGACGTTGTCTCCACCGCCCGAAGATAGTTCCCTACACTTACACAGTCCTCGAAAAATATACTGTTAGCGCCTGTTTGTAGCACTTGATAATGGACTTGTTAAAAATATTTTTAGGTTACAAAATAGATCGCACAGTGCCAACAACGTTTCTTTTGATGCTTCTTTAATTAATGTTTCGTAGTGGAGTTTCTTTGGAGACAATAATATTTCGTACAAATGCTCACATTGTGTTTCCAGTCTTGAAAGCTCTACTTGCATTTCCCTTTTCGTGTATTTTGGTAGTGCGGAGTTTGGCGGGGGAAAACGTTATTTTGGACCGTATACCTCACAAGTTTTGTCGGACAAAAATATATTATTCCGAGCAAAGCATCGAAACCGTCGGTGGTGTGGGTGGAAGTCTAACATGAGGTAGCTAAAGTCTCTGGATTTAAGAACGCGGTCATAGGCTGCTCTAATAAATGCAGTGTCATCGGGGAACACTTGACTTGCAATGTAGCGTATGATCCGCTTATCACGGTTGAAGGGAAAGAGAAATAGTATTTGTGTATTAGGTAAGCTGTCTCGTATGGTGGAAACAAAAGGCTGTTGTAGGATTACAGCAACACACACCTTGTGATGATGGGAGAGTTTTGTAAATAAATTGTTCACTAACTCAGATAGCTCACATTTAAAGCCGAGAGTTGATCGTCCGTTTCCAAAACTTTTCTGAACGGACCAAAAGCCTCATTGTCTGGGCTGTCGTTTGGGCCAAGCACAAATGTTGAAAAACCAATCCCACACAAATTTATGGCGTCCAGGAGAGCAAATTCATACAGTACGATTCCTTTGCTCAGGTAGTAATAATCCAAAAACGTCTCAAGGTGAAATTGACGCTCAACCATTTCCTCCTCTAGTGAATTGGATTTGCAAAATATGCACTTGTAATTCCAAAATGATTTGTACGTCTTAAGCCAAAAGGCAAGGTCAAAAACTTTGTCTAATTTCGAAAATTTTGGACTATCGGTGATTTCTCGTGCCGCACTATCAATTTTTCCAAGTCTTTTTAGTCAAATAAATTGTGGAGCACCTCTTACAGTACCGCTTAAAATCGTGCCCTTGTAGCTCTATTATATGCTTTGACTTAAGCCTGTACAGATAACTGAATTTACATGAGTGGCACTGAATGTCTCTTATTTTTATTTTAGTCATTTCGAATAATCACTTCACTCTACCACCGTACCCGTCCAACTATTCCTTCCGACTGTGAATTTCCGATGAAAATAAACTCAATTTTATATGTCCGAGGGATAGGCTTTATTCACAAATGCTCATTGTAAGGAATAATTTTCACAACGTGCCACAGTCATCAGAGCAATACATAGAAATGGTGATTGACTTGAAAGTATAAAACCTTTAACACATGTGCAATAATAATTCATTTAGAACATGTAACTGAGATCAACACGAACACAACAAGATAACAAGTATAACAATATAACAAATATAATTATTAATATAATTTAAATAACCAATTCATAGACTGAGGTGTAATACACGACGACAAGACAATCAATGGCCAAAAACGGTTCATTCTGGCAATAGCCATATATTTGGTTTGCCTAGGACGCTGAACGCGCCACAAATTTGGCTGTGGAGCATCTTCTTCCTCTTGTTCTTCAACATTGGGAACAGCAGCGGCGGCAGCAGGTGGACCAGGTGGCACTTCCTCCCCAACAAATTGCAGGTCTTCCAACTCCATGTCTAACTGAACATATCTCCCCCCGTCTTCGTTTTCGTTCAAATTGAGAATTGCAGGCCCATCCTCAGCTTGAACCTGGTCAAACTGGTCGGCCATAACTAACATTGGGTTCGGACGACGAGGAGCTTCCACATAGCGTGGCGGCTGGGGTGCTGTTGGAGCTTGTGGACGTTGGGCTCGCCCAACACGTTGCATGGGTTGAGGATCCTCCTGTTGGAATATATCCAATACTTGGTTAGCTGCATTCGCAGCCTCGTCGCCAGCACCAAGCTGATTTAACACTACAGATAATACAAAGAAATCAGCAATGATTTTTCTCTCTCATTTGTTTATGCTTTTTTGATTACTAATTATATACTTAAACCAATTGACAAAAACTATTTTCTACCGTGTTGGCCAAGTGCTACGTCTTCTGCATCAGCCTCGTGTTGCATGAGCTCATCCAGCCAGCCCCGAATGGTTTGTCGACGAGCAAACCTACTTCCAGCTGGAATGAAACCCCCAATGTTGGCCAAGTCCTGGGGTTTGACATGGGGTAGATTTTGTCTGAATCGGTGTTGAAAGAGGAAAAACCAACAAAGCCCAAAGCACCGAGCAACAGAGACCCAATTACACTCAGAACGCCTGCAAAATAATAAAAAACATTTTCGTTATTTTAAACATTGGCTGTCAAGTATACATTGGCTGACAAGTCTATGCATTGGCTGACAAGTATATACATTGGCTGACAAGTCTATGCATTGGCTGACAAGTATATACATTGGCTGACAAGTCTATACACTGGCTGACAAGTCTATGCATTGGCTTACAAGTATATGCATTGGCTGACAAGTCTATGCATTGGCTTACAAGTCTATGCATTGGCTGACAAGTCTATGCATTGGCTGACAAGTCTATACATTGGCTGACAAGTCTATGTAATGGCTGACAAGTCTATACATTGGCTGATAAATCTATGCATTGGCTGGCAAATTAAAAAAATTAAATTCTTACAAAGTCTTTCAAATCATTAATAACCTGTTGTAGACCAATTTATTGTTGAAACAGTCCTTACAATAGTGTCAGCACATTCGGACAGATTACACTCGTCAGGTAATCGAGCAACCCCAAGCACATCGTCGGACGATTCAACGGGATCCTGGAAACATTTTCCTACATGTCCGGAAATAACGCCCCAGTCACAGTGTTCATTTCTTGTACAATCCAGGCAAGAAAGGAAGAATGCACACACTGAAAATAAAATCACACTATTTTAAGCCATTTCAATATCGCATTAAACGAGTCGAAAATAATTAAATAATAATTGTTCACACAAGAATTTTTACTGAAGGGCCACAAAATTAAATCGTAATAAAAATTCCCTCAACAAGTAGTCGTCTCTTACCACTACCCATTGCTTTATAACAAAACTAAAACAAGTTGAAGACGAAAACAAAAACAACTCGAAGCAACTATTCCAACAACAACTAAAACAACTCGAAGCAACTATTCCAACAACAACTAAAACAACTCGAAGCAACTATTCCAACAACAACTAAAACAACTCGAAGCAACTATTCCAACAACAACAAAAAATAACAATAGAAATTTAGATCGGGACAAAAAATCATTAGATGTTGACACAACGATAAGGGAATCCGAAAGAACAATCATAAACATCAACTTTATATTTGCTAAACAAAACGTCCCAGTGGTAACTAATTACGCTTTTAACTACACGCGACAGTAGTAACAAAGTAAATTACTTACACCAATCCCCGTACGTCTTATTGGAAATTGTACTGGTAACTCCAGGACTCCAATCACCGCGCATCTCTTTCCCCACCTCTTATGATATTCATGGCCGACAAAAATACAAATTGGATCGTAATGATTGATGCAAGTGCTGGGTGCAAAATATTTCTTAAATAATTAATTTGGTCACAATAATTTAATATTATTACTGTGAACTGTATGTCTGCACTTTGTTCCAATTAATTTTGCATGCGATGTATGAAGTCGACAGGCTGCATTAGAACATTTTCAACCTCAAATAATAATTATTTTGTTACAATGTGTAGCAACTGACGCTGATTTATTATGGATAAAAACAGGTGTATAGTCCTTTCTTATAGACTTTCATATGCCCTTAGGAACTAACTATTCCTTTATTCTACTCTTCAGGTCTTCTTTTGTCGTTATGTTGACGAAGTTAATTCAACCGGTGATGAAATACGTTAGGATACCATAGGTCATATTGAGCATTACAATTTGTGAAACACCTGTACACGATACGCCTATAAATTAAATTATTCTAGGAACTATTTTTCCAAACTTCAGACAATGTAAAATGAACTTCCACCATCTTGGGAATATTCACATACCCATATACATGTATGTATATTGCTGCGATCAGAAATGTCTTTTCGGTTAAAATTTGAACCCATACGGTAATTGTTTTATACACCATAAAACTACAAACAACAATATTTGGGGAAATGTATTGACCAGGGGTGGATTTACGGGGTGGCCCACCCTGGCCCGGCCAGTGTAAAAACTTTAGGGCCAGGGTAAAAAAATGTTGACTAAGGCCCTTAGATTGCAGATATCATGTGTTAAGGCTCACAAATCTATTTTGAGGGTTAGGGCCAGGGTAAAAATTATTTTATTAATACACCCCTGGTATTGAGCATGTATATTGGTTTTTACTCAAGCCATTTTTGGCTGATCGTTGCAAACTGCAGGGAATAGTGATGTAGAATAAACTGAGTATAAAATTCAGCTTCATCACCCATTAAAATTATGACTGATCACTTACCATCAGATTTTTACTTTATGAGTTCGTACTTCAAAAGAAAATAGTATTTCTGCCCGCCCGTCAGTGACGCATGTGCAAATTTATTTCATATTATTGTTTACATAGAAATTTATTTTCATAGGAGTGATAAATGATGTCACCTCATGTCAATGAAATTTAATTGATTTGGCTGTTTTTGCCATTATAATATATTAACGAACAAGCGAATAACCAGAAATTCACATTTGTAACTTTTCCTTAGCTGCGCTTAAATGCATTTGGATGGATATCCTGAACGTATGCTAGTAATCCAATTTTGTCGCCGTGAAAATGCCCAAAATGCCGAGCTTGTCCTGCCCAAAATCAGGGCAATTTTAAAAGCTGCCCAATTTTGGGCATGCGGGCAGGCATTTTGGGCATGTTCAGCTGGGCGGGCAAAGACTACAGGGCATTTTCAATCGACACACCCTACTTAAGCTTAGATTACATGGATGCGATTCTATATGCGATTCCACTGCTTCGCGCGATCTGAACTTGCGGTAAATGTAAACTGAAATGCGTTTGGATAGTTGCGTTTTGAACCTGCGTTGCTGATGACGCGTTCGAAGGCGAGTTTTCCGAGTTGAATAAATTCAACTTCGTTCATGCGTTCATGCGTTCATGCGTTCGGTTTTCTCTCTGGTAAAAATGGAAGGTAAGAAAGTGACTAAAAATTCGAAGAAAAACACAAAACTGCCCAGTAAAAGAGCCCAAGCAACTCTTCAACATCAACAGGAAGTTGAGGAGCTTCAAAGGGAACTTCGCAATTTCAATGAAAAGTTAATTACATCAGTTCAATCTCGAAGTAGTGCCCCCCATGGGTACAGGTTTTACCCGGGTATTTGGGTACAGGTTCAGGTACAGGTACGTATCAGGTACATACTTTTTGTACCCATCCAATTTGGGTACAGGTTCAGGTTCAGTCGTTAGATACCTGAAAATTCAGGTTCAGGTATGGGTACAGGTTCAAAAACAAATCTTTTTGGTATAAACCCATCAGGTACGGGTACTCACTGGGTAAATACCTGAACCTGAATATAAAATACCTGAACTTTCAGGTACTTCTCAGTCAATCATAATTTTCAAGTAAAGCCTGTAAATGTGTTGTTGAGCTTTAAAAACTCATCCGAATTTTTGACCTTGAAACTTGTTATATCAAAATTTATATGTATAACCTCAGTCATGAAAACTAATTCCACCATATAGGAACACGTGGATAGTTACCCAGCATTAGCTGGAATGATCAGAGATTTTTTAGCAGTTCCTGGAACTGGAGTACAGATAGAGCGAGCCTTCTCCGATGGCCCAGTTTTTCTGACGCATAAAC
Organism: Allacma fusca; assembly: GCA_947179485.1. Taxonomy (NCBI): domain Eukaryota; kingdom Metazoa; phylum Arthropoda; class Collembola; order Symphypleona; family Sminthuridae; genus Allacma; species Allacma fusca. The sequence goes on from OX359248.1 coordinate 9,072,893, forward strand.
GTTTTTATAAGAGAGGAGATACGGTAGGAAAGGTAGGTTTTCTACAAGCTTGGCTGAAGTTAAAATCTGGGGAGTTTGAATCTAAACAAATGTTTTCTATTGCGAAATCAGGTTGCAAAACAAATTCTTAGTCGTTTAATTTCTCGGCATTATTGAAAGTTTAGAAAATATTACACTGCATTTGTATTGTTACATTGAACATATTCATATCGTAGACTTTGCTGTCTGTTACCTTTTCAACCTTTATGTAATCATTTATAGCTACTAATAATTTCAGTAATTACTTAGTCATGCTTTCGAAGAATACAAAATAATAAAAAATCTAATATGATAAATAAATTCATTAAGTCAAAATGTCTTGGTGGCGGATATTTTAATTTTTTATTTCGTGCAATATCTTAGCTAATCCTTTAAATTAGTACAATCGAAAATACCCGGGTAGGTACAGGTACTTTTAAAATATACCCGGGTGCAGGTACTTTTTTGGGTACTTTTTGGGTACAGGTACTTCTGATTGAGTTAGAGTACAGGTACAGGTTCAGGAAAATTGAACCCAGGTATTCAGGTACAGGTACGGGTATAGGTTCCAAAAATCCATGTACCCATGATTCAGGTACAGGTTCAGGTCCAGGTACAACATTTTTGTACCCGTGCGGAGCACTATCTCGAAGCTTCATTTATGACAAGCTGGATCCTAATCACAATTGGAAGAAACTAATTGCTCGAGTGTGGACTGAAATTGGGGCAGAAGTTGGGCATGCAGATAACAATAATTAAATATTACCAATTAATAAATAAATCAGTGGACTAAATAAAATATATATTTATACGGGTTATTATTATGCCGCTCGGTTGCTTTTTGCTTATGGAATAAAATGTTTCATTGCAGTGGCTGAGTGTCATACTCGCTGGCGTAGTCTTCGAGACACATTCATGAAGAAACACCAGGATTTTACAATGGAAAAAAGTGGAGAAAGTGATGACGAGTCCAAGAGGCCCAACTGGCCTTGGTTTGAGTCCATTATGTTCCTTAAGGATAGCAACCTTCCTAATGATAGGCAAATAATCATTTTTAATACAACGGATTACTAATTTGAAGCTCATTGATTGTTGTGAAAACTTAAGGATTATATAGTTAGTTATAATTCATTGCAGAACTGTGGATTCGCTTAGTATTGACAACGACGATGAAGACTGCTCTTTCGTAAATGTTCTTTCTGGAGGACTAGGCTTGGAGAAAGCTTCAAAACGTCCAGCATCAAGCATTGTAAAAGCACATGTAAACCCAACTAAGCATTTTAATGTAGCATAAACAGAAAATATAGTTGCTTATAAATGTAATCAATATTATGACTCTTTCACAGAACATGACCAAGCGCAATAAAACTGGAGACTACAGAAGCTATGATGAGTAGTTTGACAAAGTTGATCGACTCACAGGCAAACCAGGAGGTTGCTGCTACAAAAATAGGTACGTTTCTGCATTATGTGGAAACCGAAATAAAGTCCTTGTGTGAGGAAGATGAAGACGAATTTATCGACGAAGCCATGAATGTTCTGCGTACAATTAAAAGGCGAAGAAGGGATGCGAACAGTTCCAGACATGTGATTGAGAGGCTTGGTACAAATGAATACCATTTCAAATATTTTTAGTGAAATTTCATTTATTTTCGCAAATAAAGTAAATTGAATTCTTTCATTACCACCCTTACTATTATTTCCCTTTATTACCACCTTTCATTTCCACCTTAAAATTCAGTAGTCTACGATCCGCTCGTATTTCCATGGAATTGCACCAACACCACTGAAGTACTCCAAAAATGTTTGTCGTATGGCTGAAGCCTGTATCTGATAGTTATTAGATCCTTGCTGCTGCAGCCTCGATCTTGTTGTAACTTGAGCTCGCCATGCCCCATCAATGACCACTCCAGTCCGTGGATCCTCGTAGCAGACGAAACCAATGGGGCAATAGAGCCTATTGTGACCAGATAATTTTTTAATGTGTACATATGTTTTTATATTGTAAAATTTTACCTTTTGGTTTCGCTACTTCTTCGTACAAAATTATGCAGAACAATGCATGCATTTATTGCAGAAATTGCATTGTCAGGAAGCATGTGAATGGTGTCACGCAGTAGTTGCCACCGAGCTACTAAAATCCCGAACGTGTTCTCTATTATGCGCCTTGCTCTGCTCAGTCTGTAAAGAGAAGTAAAGATATGCATAATGCTAAACCGCATACGTTTATGGTGTTTAAATAGCAAAATTACCGGTAGTTAAATACCCGCTTTTCTATAGTCAGATTGTCACCCGGAAATGGTCGCATCATGTTTTGTAGCAACGGAAAAGCCTCATCGCCCACAAAAACATGTGGACAGCTATTTTCGGTGTCACCTAATTTTCTTGCAGGAGGTAGAGGAAGTGTACCATTAAAAATCTGGACATTTGAATCACACACAAGCGCATGGTTCAGTTGGGTGTTAATATTGCGTTTCTAATATTTACTCATTAGTTAATGATTTGTAAATAATACCCGCTTGCCGAATTCACTCCGAAATATCCCACCGTCACTTTCAGAGCCACAAGCTCCATTATTGATCAGGATAAAATTATAATTGGCGTCACAAACGGCAAGAAGTATAATTGAAAAATATTTCTGAAAAAAGTCATTACGAGTTTTCAATTTCACACGATTTTAAGGACAGAGAAAATATTACATGATTAATGTATGTACGTATACTCCTGTAATACCTTGTAGTTATGGTATAAACTCCCTGAATTCGGTGGTGCTGGAATTTCAAAATGTTTCCCATCAATTGCGCCAATGCAATTTTAAAATTGCCAGATATTCTCACATTCGGCTGCAATCCGACGAAAATCTTCTCTAGCTGGAGAAATCAAAAACAGGGGCTTCAAAGTGTCAAAAATGGACTTGCATGTCTTCCTCACGATAAAGCAAACAGTTGCCCTCCCTACGCGGTAGTTTTTTGCAATTGATTTCTGCTGATCTCCACTCACTAGGTAGGCTAAAGTCATTAATAATCTCTCTGAAGGGCTGATTGCCTCCCGGACGCAGTTCTGTTTTTTCAAACTCGGTCCTACTATTGCTAACAATTCTTGAAATGATTCAGGGGTCATTCGAAATGTTTCAAAGAAATACTGTGGGTCGTCTCGGATCACATCTGGAACCTGTTATTGCATTATGGTGTACGATTTGGAAAATTAGTACTAAAAAATGGAGTAAACAATTTGTTGAGCTGTAAGTCATACAAGTACTTGAAAATATAATATATTACCGCCACGTAGAAATCTCCTCTTGTTTTACGAAGCTGTAAGAAAGGTCGAACCCAGACTCGGCTTTTACGTGAAGTTTCGGTGATGTTATTTAAAATCAATGCTGCTGCTGCTAATATTTTGGTTTTCTTTAATTTTTCTCTCTTCTTGGAAATTATTATGCTCAGAGACATTTCCCTTCCTTTCTCACAGTAATTTTAACTGAGCAAGATTCTTTGTGCCTTTGTGCAAAATCGCGGGCAGCAGAATGAGAGTTGTCAAAAAATAACATTGCCGGTAATAGCAATTGTTCGAAAAATAGCATTGCGTTACATAGGACTTTTTCCACTCTCTGACATCTAGAAATGTCTTACGCAACGCAACATTTTTTCGCGCCCTCATCTAAATTGCTGCGAGTTGCGATTGGAAACAATAATCGCGCCAACCGATCTTTGTTCACATCGCATGTTCTCATCGCATGGTGCATTGCATCGCAAGCGCATGTCATGTAAACTAAGCTTTACACTAATTTCAAATGAAGGAGATCATCCATTTTTCTTACGAAGAAATAATTTCCTATTAAATTTAACTTCTCCATGACCATAAACAAGTGGCAGGGTCAAAGTTTCAGTAAACTAGGCATTTTGTTATAAAAGCCTATTTTTACTCATGGTCAAGCAATTATTATGCTTTCGAGAAATTTGAACACAAGGAGATGATTATGTAATAGTACAATGCTAATAGTTAAGCACTTAGCTACTAATATCATTCATGCTGAAATATTGACAGGAATTGCTCAATGTGTTATAGTGTTTATACGTCAAATCGATTTGATTCCGTCTGACCCTGACATTCCATTTACGCTCAAAAGAAGGCAGTTTCCGATCAGAGTGAGTTTTGTAATGCCTTAATAAAAGTCAAGGGTAAACCTTTGATCGTTTGGGAATATATTTACTATCTCCAGTTTTTACACATGGACAATTACATGTTGTATTTTCAAGAGCTACATCAGGAAAGAAAGTTAAAGTCAAAATTGTCGATACTGGACATCAAGGGAAAATACTTGATGGCAGAAGAGAAATATGTACAACAAATGTATTTAAGGAAATTTTCAAAGGATAAATTAATGAATTTTAAAGCGGGACTAACTCCCAGTCGGGATCTACGGGCCAAACATAGGGCTTGGGCAGGGCCTTGGTGGGAAGATCCCAAGTGCGCTCAATCATGATATTTTGTTTGAATTATTCTAATATTTCAAATCTTAAATCTCATAGTAATGCATATTCTAATTTACAGATAAAGGTGAGCCTGACAGGGAGAATTATGGTAGGCTCGGGTCTTCTTTTTACGATTTTGAGAGAGAGCGCTTTTTGATGTACTTATTACGAGAGTATTTGGCGCTACTTGAAAAGGGAACGTTTGGCGCAAATGGGTAATGAGAGCATTTGGTGTTACTGATAGGGAGAGCGTTTTGTGCTTTTGATAGAGGTAGGTTTTTGCTATTTTGATAAGGTGCAACTTTTTGTCCTAATGATAGCTCATTTATGGATTAGAGATAAAAGTGAATTTGAGAGGTGAAACTTTATACGTTAGGTTTATATCCTGGGGGTAAATGCAGTGCCCAAGTGATTTAATTCCGGATGATTACCTGTTTGTATGCCTGGTTTCTGATTCTAAATGTAAGCGGCTTAAGTGTTGCGAAACCCATAAGCCATGTCAAATTCTGTTCAGCTAGTACCAGTATATTATGATATTGGGGTTTACTCTACTGGACCTTTTGTTGAAATATATGTTGACCCCCGAAAACTTTTACCCCCTACAAAGTTCCATCACCATCACGTACAACGTAACTAAGCTACACCGCCGTTTATATAGCATTGTCCTTATCCCACAACAACGTACATCCTACATGCAACATTATTCCCAAATAGTTTACCCCTTTAAGAACATCATTGTCTTTATTATTATCACCTCTGTATTTATTGATATAATATTTATATTATTTTTAACATAATTAGTAGTTAATAATAATAGTTAATTTAGTTAGAGAGAGAGAAAGTTTCATCCATGTTACAGTTAAGTAATATGCGTTAAATAAATAATATTAAGAAGAGTTGTACTTACGAAATACGAATTGCTTGAATAGAATATTTTTATTCAAAACAAGCCGGACGAAGACGTCAGCAGTGTGAAACGTCCCCTAGTGATCGAAATGTTTTCAGAGTGGAAATGGGTGAACCAGTGACCGTAGAAGAGCAAAGAATTTCCTATATACCATCTGGTTTGGAAGAGTAGTTTATCCCTTTTATTTCATCTATAGATTAAAGTTCAATTTAAAATATTTACAAAATTATACCAGCACTTGTACACTAAAGGTCACAATATATAATAGAAAGGTAAGCTTTGTTTCGGATAAATTACGATGCGACCAGACTGACCTGTTTTGCCACTTGCGAAAACCAAATTGAGCAGTTTCTCCAAATTATTTTCGTCGTCGTTAAGTCGTTTTTATTTTTTCTTAATGTGACAATTTTGTGATAAAACTTCAAATTGGTTCTCCATAGGAATGCGCAGAATATTTCCACAGTATTCCAAAGATTTGTAGGCGAAAACATCCTTTGATAAATATTTTTGAAAGTTTTCCTTTGACCACGTACTTTCTCGTGCTTTCACGCTGGTTCATGCATTGCTCGTACGGGAATTAGTATTACCGGGATTGCTAGGGTAAATCGGTAAATGAGTATTGGACGTAATAGGTACTGGTTCTGAAAATAAGTTTACCTAAACATTTTATTTCCTTATTATAAAGTTGATTGTAACTGTTTGAATGCTCAGAGAGAACTCAATTATGTTTCTGATTGTGAGTATGTGAGAGTTTGGATGCGAGTAAAATGTGTACGATTGATAGATAATTTTACACCTATAATTTAGTTTAATAAAAGAAACAAATAGCAGAGTTGACAATGGCGTTTCTCTGGACTTCCAGTAGGAGACTGACTCTTGTACATTAGTTTAGTTCTTAGGTTTTTAATGTAAAACAAAGAAGCATCAGTTTTTGACGCCAACATTAGCGAGGTAAAACAGCTGAAGGCTATATAAATAGAATTGACCTTAGATAAAAGTTCATATGCAGGTGATAACATATTTCCATATTTAGGAGTCACAGATAGCTGGCATCAGAATAATGTATATTTGTGTGAGTGGAGCGAACAGTCCGCCCGCTAAAATGAATATTTTTACAAGTGAGTAATTATGTTAAATCAATATAGTAAGTAAAGATAATTTTACAAATGTCAGCAATGATTTAAATTAGATAGAAATAAGGATTATATCAATAAAAAATGGTTTGATAATCTACACATAAATTCATGACACACTCGTCATTTTACTTCGTTGTTTTCTGGAGGAAGGCGACATAACTTGCTGATGGGACGCTTCAACAGCCCTTCTGCTGTTCTGATGGTTACAGTGCGGATGAGGTCAGACTTGTCATTTGGGTTGTGATGTACGTCGGTTATGCGTCCAAGTTTCCATCTCTGGGGAGGGGTGTTTTCGTCAATAAGGACTACCAGTTCGCCTTCCTTGACGTTGGCCTGGGCGTCAGTCCATTTGGTTCGCTTAAGTAGATTGTGGAGGTACTCGTTTGACCACCTATTCCAGAAATGCTGCGTGATTTGTTGGCAGTGTTGCCACCGGGAAAGTCGGGTGATTTTCTCCTCTCTCAAATCAGGATCTGGAATTGCTTTGAGTGGCGCTCCAATAAGGAAATGACCAGGAGTGAGTGGGGCTAGGTCGTCAGGGCTTTCACTTCCATGGCAAAGAGGGCGTGAATTTAGACACGCTTCGATTTGCAACAGCACAGTCAGATGTTCCTCGTAGGTCAAGGGGGTGGAACCTAGAACGCGCTTAAGATGGTACTTAGCTGATTTTACGGCAGCTTCCCAAAGTCCACCCATATGGGGAGCTGCGGGAGGGTTGAAGTACCATCTTGTTCCCTCTTCTTCTAGGTACTTGGATACTCTGTGATTGTGCTCCTGTCTGCCAACGAGTTCCCAAAGTTCCCGCAGTTCACGGTTGGCTCCAACGAAATTGGTCCCGTTGTCGGAGAACATCATTTGGGGTAGTCCGCGACGGGAGACGAACCTTCTAAAGGCTGCTATGAAGGCGTCGGTCGTCAGGTCAGTCACCAAGTCCAAGTGAATGGCTTTTGTCGCAAAGCAAATGAACACTACTATGTAGGCTTTGTGGGTTCTGGGTGCCCCTCTCCTTTCGGATACTTTCACATAGCTTCTTAAGTTGATGGGGCCAGCGTAATCTACTCCAGTGCGGTTGAACGGACGTGTAGGTGTAACTCTGGTCTCCGGGAGGTTAGCCATTAGTTGTTGCACAGGTTCGGCGCGCTGGATGACACAAGTTTTGCAGCGGTTGACAATGGCTTTCATGTAAGTCTTCCCCCGAATGATCCAGAATTGTCTTCGTAACATGTGCCAGAGGAGTGTGGGTCCAGCATGTAGTAGGTTGAGGTGATGGTAAGTGGCTATGAGCTTCGTCAGATGATGGTGAGGGAGTATTACGGGGTGCTTGGATTCTTCTGGAAGCTTTGCATGCTGTAGTCTGCCGCCCGCCTTGAGCAGCCCATCTGACATGTCAACGTATGGTGAGAGTGGTTTGAGCTTAGATTTCCGCTGAACGTGTCCTTTTGTCCTAATATGGTCTAGTTCAGCTGACAGACACTCAATCTGTGCTGCACGAATCCAAAGATTGCGTGCATGTCGAAGTTCGGTTGAAGTCAGTGGACCAATCGTGGGTTTCCTTCTCGTCATGTGACTCCACAAGCGAATCCACCAGGCAGTATGGCGAATAAGTTTGCTATAGCTGGAGTATCTGGTGATCAAGGATGGCGGGTTTGTTTTTTGGAGATGACAAGTCACAGATGGTAATTCAGTGGTAATTGGCAATGCAGTTGAAGGTAGTAGCAGGCATGGTGACACGGTTGCCTGTGCTGGTGTTGTGGAAGGTGTGTTGACTAGTGAGGTGTAGGCGTCCTCCCTGGGCTTCCCCATATGGGGGTCAACAGCATGTGGGTCCTGGGTGGTTGTATGTTGTGGAAATGAAAACGGTTCTTGATGGAGAAAGTCGGGTCCGTGGAACCACAAGGGGCTTGAGAGGAGACTGTCCACTGAAATGCCTCTTGATGGTAAGTCTGCAGGGTTGTTTACACCGGGTACATGGAACCAAGATTTTGGGGGTATCCGGAGATGAATTTTCGTAATCCGATTAGCCACGAACGTCTCCCACCTTTGAGGGGCGGAGCGAATCCAATGGAGCACCACTGTGGAGTCGGACCAGCCGAAGATTTCGTCGACTTGGATGGGTAGGGATGACCGGACGGAATCCATCAAGTTGGAAAGTAGCTCTGCTGCACAGAGTTCCAGCCTGGGTATGGATGTGGATTTTATTGGGGTTACCCGATTTTTGGAAGCAATGAGCTGAACTGTTACAGTTTGCTGGTTCACGGTTCTCAGATAAATGACCGCGGCATAAGCCTTCGTAGAAGCATCTGAGAAACCATGAAGCTGGGTAATATTTGGCGAGGCTTGTGATATCCATCGGGGAATTCGAAGAGCATCTATAGTCCTCAGTTCGTCTTGGTAGCTTAGCCATTCTTGACGTAAATGCGGTGGTAGTATGGTGTCCCACGATTCTTCAGAGATCCAGAGCTTTTGCATCAAAAGCTTTCCTCGAATGGTGACAGGGGCAATAAACCCAAGCGGGTCATATATCCTCGAAATTTCCGACAAAACAGTCCGTTTGGTGATTTTTGGCGATTTTGGAGGACTGACTTGAAACCTGAAGTCATCAGTAGCGGGATGCCATATAAGACCAAGGGCTTTGATGACATCATCCTTGTTCAGTGAGAGTGGAACATGAGTTTCTCGCATGGATTCAGGAACGTTGCAAAGTACTTGCTGACTGGAGGAGGACCATTTTCGAAGAGTAAATCCTCCTTTTGAAGTCAACTGTATAAGCTGGTTCTGCAGTTGTATTGCTTCCTCTTCCGAGTTCGCCCCTGTCATACAGTCGTCAACGTAGAAATCGCGGGCAACGACGGCTGAGGCCAAGGGAAGTTGTTTCGCGTACAGTTGACCAAGGTGCTGCAGTGTCTTCACTGCCTGGTAGGGAGCACAGGATGTTCCAAAGGTGACTTTGGAAAGCCTAAGGTGGCTGAGGGGTTGCGTGGGACTTTCACGCCATAATAAACGGAGAAAATTGCGGTGCTGTTCCTTCACCCAAATGTAAAGGTACATTTGTTTAATATCGGCTGCCATTGGAACTCTCCAGAATCTCCATCGGATTAAAATAGACGTGAGGTCTTCTTGAAGAGTGGGGCCGACCAGAAGTTGTTGGTTCAGGGACTCTCCTGATGAGGTCGCTGCGCTTGCATCAAAAACTATTCTCAACTTGGTGGTGCTACTACTTTCCTTAATGATGCCATGGTGTGGTAGGTAGTAGCACTGAGAGTCCGGTAGGGTAATTTCATTTTCTGGAATAAGTTGAAGGTGCTGATCCCGTAGCAACTCGTTGATCTGGCATGTGTACTGCTCTTTCAGCTTCGGGTTCTTGTTGAATTTTGACTCTAAGTTATAGAAACGCTTTGTGGCCATTCGTCTGGAATTCCCGAGGGCAGTAATGTTCTCTTTGAAGGGGAGCTGCACTTCAAAGGAACCGTCCTTCCGCCGTGACGTGGTTTTGGAGTAGTGAAGTTCGCACAGTTTTTCTTCCTGAGTCAGTATTCGTTTTGTTGTGGCACAATCTTCAATCTCCCAGAATTTCTTCAACGCGTCGTCTAGGGCGCAGATATTTGACATGCACACGGAAATGTCTGTTGGTGTGGAAAGGGTTGGCCCGGAAATGATCCAGCCAAACATGGACTCTTGTGCCATTGGCTGGTTTATTTTGCCTTTCTTCATTCCTTCATGCATTATTCTTGGGTAATAATCTGCTCCAATTAAAAGATTGACGGCTCGAGTCTTGTGGAATTCTGGATCGGCTAGGGTTAAACCTTGGATGTGTGTCCACTGGCTGGGATTCACGGGAAGATGTGGGTGCAGACCTGAGGCTTTTTCTACAATAAGAGCGTTGGCGACGACGGTTGTGTCAGGGTTGTAATTGGATGACATGACAATCTTGACTTGGTGAGTGATGGTTGTAATTGGAGTATCGGACAATCCTTTTACTTCCATGGGATTTGGTAGGGCTTCTCTCTTCAGTCCAAGTGTGTTGACCAATGAGGAGTTAATAAAGGTATGTGTGGAACCGTTATCAATTAGTGCTCTGCATTCCCATTCAGCTTCGTACTTGTTTCTCAGTAGGACCATTGCTGTTGCAAGTATTGTCTGCGAGTTGGTGCAAGAAGATTGGGCTGTATTTGCAGAGGCTTTTGAGTTGGGTGAGTCTTTGTGTAGGAGAGTGTGATGATTTTTTTCACATTTTTTGCATGTTTTCTTGGATGGGCAATCTTTTGTTGTGTGATTCGGGCTGAGGCAGTTAGTGCAGACTTTGTGGTCTTTGACAAATGTAAGTCGGTCGTTGGCACTCTTGTCCAGGAGTTTCTTGCAACTGTAGTTGAAGTGGTCCTGTTGACAGAATGAACATTTTGCGCTTGGTCGCCTGGGTTGGTGTGGGGATGAGATGTGAGCCTTTCTTTCGCGAAATCTAAGGTTGTTTTCACTGGGATCACGGATAACATTCTCGGAAGTGGCTGCTTCAGTTGCATGATCTGCAACTACCTTATTTATGAAGTCGTTGAGAGTTTTGAGAGATGGGACATCAGTGTCGGGAAGTGACTTTTTGAATTCTCTTCTGGTTCCTGGGTCCATTTTTCTTAAAATAATTTTGACGATAAAGTCGTGTCCAAGTTCGTCTACTCGTCCAAGTGTTGCTAGTGCTTGAACTGAGTTATTGCAGTCTATCATTAGACTTTCAAGTGCCGAAATGGATCCAGGTGGTACCTCGGGATGGTCAAGGATACTGTCCAAATGATTGAACACAATTTCACGTTGATGCAAATACTTTGCTTCGATTTGATCCCAGGCTGGTTGATAATTGGAGTCGGTGATGGGCAATGTCCTAATAATCTTAGAAGCTTCACCTTGCAAAGCCGCTTGTAAATATTTTAGTTTTTCAGAACCTGATAAGTCACGGCGGTTGTGGATGGTATGTTTGAAGCGATCCGAGAAAGTGAGCCATTCATCATATTTCCCTGAAAACTTTGGAAGTTCGGAGTCGGGGAGCTTCGCTAGCTTCATGTGGATGGGCTGATTGACAGGGTTGGCGGCGGCTGCTGCTGCCTGAGCATTGGCGGTTTTAATGATCATGTCGCTCTCTTTCTTGTCCTTCAGTTGGTTTTCTCGTTCCAGGATTTTTGTTTCACAACCGGCTAGGAATCTGGTAATGTTGAACACTTTATCGAGTTGCTTTTGGTGATCCTCAGCTTCACGCTCAGCTTCATCTTCCGCAGTAAGGGTTGTCACAATATCGAGGTGGTTACTTTCGAGGTTCTGCTTAATTTCTTTCAGTCGGATGACAAATTGAGCATGTTCTTCTCTCGTCATTGTAGCTTTGTCCAACACTTCCACGTTTAAAATGAACTTCGTCAGGGCGGTCCGCTGGGCTTTTCGGACGTTAAGTTGGGCTTGAGTTGCCATTTTCAAAAGAGGGTGAAGATTACTTGAATTTTTTGGGCTAACCTTTATGAGTGTTGAGAATTGTCTGATTTGTCTTCGAGTCTCCTACTGGCGGCTGGGCTTCCTTGCAGACGCTTGCTAACTGCTTGGGGCGGGATGAGCTGGTCTGAAAAGGATGATTTCCTCACTTTTTCACAACAGAAGCACAATTTTTGCCGGTTACAGATGGAAATTACGACGGCTTCGAAGGACCAAATTGAATGCTCAGAGAGAACTCAATTATGTTTCTGATTGTGAGTATGTGAGAGTTTGGATGCGAGTAAAATGTGTACGATTGATAGATAATTTTACACCTATAATTTAGTTTAATAAAAGAAACAAATAGCAGAGTTGACAATGGCGTTTCTCTGGACTTCCAGTAGGAGACTGACTCTTGTACATTAGTTTAGTTCTTAGGTTTTTAATGTAAAACAAAGAAGCATCAGTTTTTGACGCCAACATTAGCGAGGTAAAACAGCTGAAGGCTATATAAATAGAATTGACCTTAGATAAAAGTTCATATGCAGGTGATAACATATTTCCATATTTAGGAGTCACAGATAGCTGGCATCAGAATAATGTATATTTGTGTGAGTGGAGCGAACACTGTTAACTCGCTGCAATCGAGTAAACTAAAAAAGCAAAATTACTATAGAAATTAACTATATATAAACTATTCGTATTTACTTCTAATTGTAGGCGCGTTATTCCTGTTTTATCTTGTCATTATCCTCCACTTTCTCTCACCACCACCACCTAGTGGACAGTACATTTCCCATATTGTGATTTCCTTTTAGAAGAGATTCCCTTTACAATGGAATCTTTTCCCCAGGAATACATTTGCATTATATGCACATATGTTTTGTAGTAAATTATAATGGCATCTACATATATTAGGAGGTGTTTTGCCATCCCTTGAGAATCAATATGCAGGAAATTCACACCATAGTTTTTTTGATATAACTTCCTCACGTCATTGCAGATCTATTTACAGAGTTTTGAAATGTGTCGCTGGCACAAGTTTGGAAATAAAAATGGGAGTATGATTTTGGAATAATAGGACCGTTGGTTCATATTTTCTGTACACTATTAAAGCACTACATGTATGACTCATTGACAGAGTGTGTGATAATTTTGTTAATTTCAATATTTATCATATTTAAAATATTATAAATACAACGCAATTCATTCGCTCTTTGAAGACAATTTTTCTAGAAAAATGGAAAAATCCAATAATGTTACTTTGTAGGGGTCCCCTGTAATCAGAAATGTATGTACATTATATTAGTATCTACCTAATATGAACTGGAAACGCAAAAAAAGTTTTACACAGAAAATTAATCTTCAGACTTGAAATTGGAAAATACAAGTTTGTGCTCACACTTTAACTTTAAATTCAGCTTATTCCCTCACATAATATTTTTAAATCAATTTTTACTGTGTTCTTAAAGAATTTCTAATCTTTTGTGGTATTGTATGATGTACATGTAGATACAGCTAAATCTTGATGTATATAACTTAAGCTACGGAGCAGCCAATTTTTATTCGGTAAAAAATATCCATTATTCTATTAAACTATGTAACACAAGCAATCTGCCAGATAGGGAAAACTTAGTCCAATTTGATTCCACAGTTGACTTTTGTTTCTGTGCATACTCTCTGTGACCTATTGGGGCTATTGGGAGCCAGAGTTGTTCATAGTAAAACACAGTTTGCGTCTTTATTAGAGTTACATGTATATAGTAAATGCATTCCGTAATGATCAGCAATTTCGGAAATCAGAATGTACTTTACATATATAGCAAACAAACGTAGCAGTACTTTAAATTATTTACAAATTAGTAATAAAATAGTTTATTATAATAATTATCGAATTAGTTCAGGTACACAACAGGTATTCAGATATATATATGTAGCTAAACCAGTATTCATTAAGTATTGTAAGAGATCAGTACTTTGAGCTCTTAATTGTATTGACATTTTGACATCTCTGTAGGTATAGACAAAGTCGGCGTTGCAGATGTTATTCCCACACTGAATTAAATATACAGGGTATCGTCCTTCAAGTGCCAAAATGATCTACATTCTGTAGGATACAAAACATTGCATGTAGATCATTTTGTCTCTTCAACGAGGATATCTACATGACCTCCACTGTCCAAGGAGACCTGAAAATAGAAAATGTAAATATTTCGCTACTAGAATATTAAATTGTTACATTATGCGCTACTGTATTGACAATTTACTCAAAATTTTATAAGGAAACAAACTCGACCACCATTTGTAGAAAATATTAATGACTGACAAACACAACATTAGATTGCTACGGTGAATAGTTTAGAAACAGTACGTAACAGAGCAAAGCCAGATGTATTCAGGAAATCATATCGGCCCGATTCGTGTTGCAATAGGAGAGTAAGGAAGTTGGAATGCAATGATTTGGCTCGTTATGAGACTATAGAATAGGGTGTCCATATTATTTGAATCCCAAATCAGGACTTATACCTAAAATAAAAAAGAACTCTATCTAGCACATGAAGTTAGTTTGTAAGAATAACAACGTATTTTCTACCAGTTTTGCTGGAGAGTCCATATCAGTTGCATTAAGTATACTTCAAAAGAATAACTTCAGAATTTGTGGGCTCTTGCCGTCAACATTTGTGAAATATTTCACATATTGTTTCACGACATTCAATGATTGTTTTCTGAATCAATTAATGAGTAGCTAATTTTAGAAAGTACGACATATTTATAAAACAATTCGTTCATATCTATTTTTATGATTACTACTTTAACTGCTTCTTCTAACTCACTAAAATTGAACTGATTTGGCTTCAGATACTCAAAATGTTGTGCAAGTTAGCTTTGAAAAAATTGTAACACTCTTTAATCAACAAAAGTGGTGTCAAACAGCAACATTCTTTTAAATTCCTCAGAATCTTTTGCGCATATACATATATGAATAAATTACTCATTTTCGCCAGTAAATATCTTGAACAACTCTTCTAAAAATTTCACATTTTTTTACCACAACTCTTACTTTTGTGTGGCCTAACGCTAGTAAAGATACAATCTTGGAATTTTCGCAAAGTTATCGCACTAATCCAGAAGTACGGCCAAAACAATTTAAAGAATTCAGAAACAGCAACATTTACCTGATTAATAGATTTGGCATGACTGTCCTATTGAAATGTTCTTCTTTAAATCCGCTATTCCACCATTTGCCGAACTTCAGTCGAGTTTTGTAGATACTGCACCAATAATGACTCACTTTTCCTGCTGGATATAATAAATCTACTCTTTTTCCCGCAACAAATTGTATATGCAGTTATTCTTTTACATTTTAAATATTTAGCATACTACGAGCACTGCTAGATTTTTAAATGATAAATTCACTGATATAATTATAACTAGCTTTCACAGATTCTACAATCCAAACTGTTACCAATTTTATATGCATATAAGTTCAACTGAAATGCGCATCATTCACTACTTCAGCATGAAAACGTTTAGCAAATGCAATCTATATAAGATACATTATACAGAGAGAATAACTCGATACAGGGCCAATAGGTGTGTTCGGTATTTATACTATGTGCTGGAGATCTAATAGGATATTTTCGTACAAATGCAAAGAACGGCTTTTTAGCACGTTCAGACCAGACAATATTTTATTTGTATTGTTTCTGGGGCAACACTACAAACTGCAGCAACAGATTGCATCAAATCAACTTAAAACAGTATTAGTATTTGCATTCGAGAAATCAGCACTTTACATCTACTCATCAGGTCATCAGGTGTGCATATCTCAAATCAGGACAGTCCTGATGAAATCAGGGCTGATGGACGCTCTACCCAGGTGGTGAACGCAATAGTTCACGCGCTCTGGTGTGTGTGTTGTATACAAACGTTTTGGGATGCTGTGCATGTACAGTAGTCTTGGAGGTATACCGTCTATACTATACTTACCTTCTATAGAATCGTAGAATGTTCGAATCCCAGTTAAAATTTTGAATTTTGCTACAAATTAAACCATCGTTTTTTTCCAGTGACATGACCTTGGAAAAATCCAACTTGTACTCTATCCAATTTGTACTTTTACCGATTTGTCAAATCCGAACAGCAATCGGTTATATCGTGATGGGTGTCACCCCGTTTAGCCCCATACTTAAGGAGCTTTTGTCCAGTCGGACTGTGCTCAATGCGGTAGAGCTGGAGCCACAATATTTTGAAATAAGTAATTTATTATATTCCAATATGGTATTTCATAAAGTGAGTTAAACAAATTATTTCGTATTCTCATTTTTAGTTGAACAACGAACGTGCGCTTTTCAGCTCCCGTGACAGTACATTGGTAACACTGTCCCAACATTTAATTTCATTCAGTTCCATTTTGTGATGTATAATAATATGCAATATGTGATAGAGATGTCCAAACAAAACAGCCTTCCTTCAAACCTACGAAGGCAATTTTCTGAAAAAACGCATTCCTTCATCCTTCTACTAAATGCAGACTTTAAAATATCATGCCTTCCCTCAGCCTTATTTCGTTAATTAATTTAATGCCTCCTACATTTAGCCTTAAAAAAATCAGTCTTCCTTCCCACTCACAATCAGCCTTCATAACACGAAATACATAGCAATGCATTTAAACAACCCTTTTGCAGGTCAAACACCTTAAAATCAGCAATACAATTCAAAGTTGCATGATTCCCAGGTATTTTTCATTAAACAGAATTGTTGAAGTTCGTTCCGAAATCTTCCGTCATAAATTCCGTAAGCAAAGCTGGGCAAAGGATTCGCATACCTTAAATCCTACATATTTTTAGGTTCTTACGTACAACCTACATTTTAGCCTACATAAATCACTCCCGAGACTTGACCCTACCTACAACCTACATACATCACTTCACTCCCGAGATTTGTCCCTACCTACAACCGACATACATCTTTGTCGTAATTGAATCATACCTGCAAAACTAAAATGAAATTATTCATACATAAATTGAAGTTATTTACAATGCTCTTATATTAAAACTAAACAATATATACATAGTTGGCGATGAAAATTCTTGTTCAAGTTACATAATTTAAATTCTTATTCTTATTAAAATAAATTAAAGTTTCAGATATTGTAACTAGGGATTCCGATGGTTCGGTCCGGACCATTTATAATGGCCCGTTATTGGTCTGGTTCGGTCTGATCCAACACTTGGACCAGACCAGATACAGTTGGTCCAGCTTCAGGACCAGACCAGACCACAAGGACCATGGTCCAGAAAGTATGCAAAATAAAAAATTATGAGTCAACGAAATCCCATGGAACAAATTAAAAATGTAATTTCTGGTGATAAAACAAGAATTTCACTGGATAAAATGTGATTCTTTAATTGCACTCTATGCTTTTCTGGACCATGATCCGAAAAACTGGACCAAACCATTGGTCTGGTCTGAGCTTCGGGCCAGACCAGTTTTATAAAATTTGAATCAGACCAGACCATTGGCATCATTAGTTTCAGCAATGTTTTATGCGTGCTACTTATTAAAAATCAATTTATGTTGGTTGATTTATCATCAGAGGTGTGGAAAATACATGAAATTTATTATTAAATTACAAAATACAAATACATTTCCAAAAATATTAAAATAAAAATCTAAAATACAGATACTAGGAGTAACTTAGTTAAAATACAATATAAAATGCAAATATCAGTAGGAATTTTTTCTCAAGATATAAAATCAAATACTCTGCTCCCAACAAAAACGAAAATCCGAAATGAAAATACCGTATTTGAAATATGAAATACAAATTAAAAATACTCACAAATTCATCTCAAAGAACATATCTGAGATGTAACTGTATCTCATGTTTATTCTCTCAAACACAGTATCTTGAACAATTTAACCAAATAATTGGGTACCCAAAAATTGTTCAGCAAACGTAAGGTAACAGCTGCGCAATGTGCATCTGTGTAGATCAAAGTAAATAACATGACCCTAGATACAAAATATTTTTCCTTAAAAAGAAAAACCTTATAGCTTCTGGGTAATTTATCACGGATTTTATGTTGGCGTCACTATTTTTTTATAGCCCCCACATACATTCATACATTGAATTTAATGTATTTATCTGATAAGAAAGTACTGCAAGCAAACCAACAGTTAACGAATTGTTTTAAAAAGGTTTCAAATTAGTGCGTTTACCTTTAACATATTTATTTGAACATTTGCCACAGACAACTTGGGCAGTTTCAGATCTATGTATGTATTTTGAAATTGTATTTTGTATTTGAAATACGAGACGGATAACGTTACAAGATAGATAAATATACAATACCATAACGTTCGTAGATTTTCAAAATACGAAATGCAAAATACAGTGGAAATTTTGGTGCTGACAAAATACGAAATACAAAATATCTTGAAACATTTACGGTGATAAAAATATCAAATACAAAATACGGAATATATTTCAAATACTATTTAAAATACAGTATTTCAAATTATTCCACACCTATGTTTATCATTCACTGAGTTCAATAATGAATAGTGAAGAAATCGAATTTTAGTCAGTCAATTTTAGAAGACGTTTCTGTTTAATGCCTTATTACATTTATTATACAAAGAATAAACATGTATTATCATGTACAATGAAACATTTTCAAATATAATGTAACGAAAGGTTCGAACATACATACCTACATTTTTTTATGTAGGTACGTGTTGATTGTTCCCAGCATACATATATTGCAGATTTGTTTCCCTAGAAATAAGCAGCCTACATACAAATTAGTGCTGTCCAGTCTTGAAGTTTATCAGTCTCAGTTTTTTAAAGTCTTTTACTTACAGTCAGTATTACTTACAGTCAGTCTTTATGCTAAGCATATCAGTCCAACTCAGTCTCAGTCCCAAGGAAAGTCTTGGTTCAAACCCCCACTCAGTCCCCAAGGATACAAAATGGCGCTAATTTCCATCCTTGGGCTTTAATAATGGCGCGAAAATTTAAAATTGCTTAATATTGCATACACGCGTTGTATACATGAGTCTTTTTATTAGTCTCAGTCAGTCTTTTTACAAAATGTAACAGTTTCACTCAGTCTCAGTCTCAAAAAACGGCTTCTTTTAAAGTCAGCCTCAGTCTTTTAAGAGTCAGTCTTTTGGATTTGCCACTCAGTCTCAAACTCTCACTCAAGACTGGACAACACCAGACCTGAGCAACTGCTGGCAGGATTGAGCCCTATTGACGTCCTGAGATTAAGGCAGGTGGTACGCCACAGGCTATTTCTTAAATACGGGCTTTAGAGGCTCGGAATTGATGCAAACTTGTTCACTGGTATATTAGGAGCTTAAATTAATTTTTCTAAACCGATCGGGTAACATGATACCAGGCCTGGTTTTGGCCGCTTAGAAATGCATTACTGGAGTTGTTGTATGCCGATTTGTACCAAATAAAATGCTTTTGTGCTTAAAATCAAATCCCGAATCTAATTTTGGTAACTAACGTTTCGCCCCAGCATCCCAAGCGGGCATCATGATGCCCGGAATGA